>JAPFFP010000094.1:20245979-20258576 GCA_026153255.1 Solanum medicagineum | reverse complement strand
AGCCTTTTGACTTCCTCATCTAGGCCTACTTGGGGCGCATAAGCACTAACTACGTTCACCACGTGTCTACCAACCACTAGTTTGAATTTTTTCTCAAGGTTAATTTACAAAAATTTAATTGCTATTACAAAACTCAGCAATTATTATATCTCTTGTAATTCATTATTTTTTAATATTTTCATCTAGTTATGACTTATAAATCATTAATAATGAAATAAAATTCATAAATGATAAATAAACTAGATTTACTTCCCTATATACACCTCAAAGATAAATTGAAAATTTTGTTAAATTGTCAAACTTTATATTATATAACCGATAGAATAAAAATTTGAATCGTGTGGAAGATAAATAAATATACCACTTTAATTATTTCCCGTATGAAAGAAAAAAAAATAATTTTATAAACCATGAAATTCTTGAATAAAAAATGAAAGTTGGATTAGTTTACCCTAATGAGTGCCATTTATTGTCTTGTTAGGGTCCCATAATTATTACAAGTAGCTTAATCATTTATAGTAATCAATAATTAAATCAAATGTATATTCCCCTCTGATCATTTTTATTTACTGTATTAAAAATAGTTAATTAATATATTTATATAATTTGAAAAAATTAAAAGATATTATATCCTTTTATGTCTATTTTTGACTCTTGATATTAAATATTATTAGAGCATTATTTATTGTAGTATTTCTTAAGGTATGTATCAAGTCAGTAAAAAATAACTTTGAGCAGATGTAGTATTACTTTTTTTCATATAGTTTTATTTGTCACTATTTGACTTGGCACATCTATTAATAAAATAACTATCTCCTCCGTCTCATTTTATGTTACATCCTTTAAATTGACACTGTATTTAAGAAAAAAAATAAAACTATTAAAACTTGTGATCTAAAATCATTCTTAAATTGTTTCCAATTAGAGTAAGGTGAAATTCTTTTTGGGACGAATAAAAAAGGAAAAAGTGTCACATAAAATGAGACGGAGAGAGTATTGATATAGGTATTTTTATCACACCGATCATATTAATTGATTTTTAGTATCAAATTTTGAAAATAGTATTTAATGTTAAAATTAAAACATTAAAAAATAATTATCTTTTCTTGATGTGTCAATAGTGATAAGAAAAGATGAAAATTTACAATAAGAATAACTGATAAGTAAAAATAAATAGAGTGAGTATTGATTCGAAAAGCTTTTAAGAAACAATAACAAATGAATATAACTATTCAACGCATTGAGAAATGACTATAGTCAATTATAAAAATAAATTAGAACTTAAATGATAAATATTCTCTCTATTGAATTATCTATTTTTTAATATAATGTCTAAATAAAAAAGATGAAAGTCGAGAAAGTAAATAAATAAAAAGATATGTCCATTTTATGAAATTAAGAGATAATTTTACATTTAGTTCCTAATTCACCCTTATCATTAATTATAGTTATTTCCCTATTACATTTTACAAGACATAGTATTTATTATATTCAAAAGGGTAATCTGGCTAAATTACACAATCATTTACTACTTTCTAATCCTTGTGCCAAGTCAATATGAGCCAAGTAAAATTGGATGGAGGGAGTAAAACATAATATTTATTATATTCAAAAGTTACTTTGGTAAAATAATCCCCATCATTTATTACTTTTTAATTGTGATGCCAAGTCAATATGGACCAAGTAAAGTTGAACAGAGGGAGTAATTATTTTAAGCCCAACGGAGATTAATTAATCCATTCATCATGAATATAAATGACTAAACCCTTATTTCAATAATTAATCATGAGTATAATAAATGATTAAACCCCAACACATACAATAAATGAGTGAATAATAAATACTTAATTTAATAATAAAATCCCCCACATGTTAAAATCTCAATTATTTCTTTTTAATATTTTACAAACTGGTCCATGATTTTTCTCTCTCTAGAAACTTCACCTCTTATAAATGTCAAAATCGCCATCTTCTCTTCAGAAATGCCAGTGCCCATAGCTTCGCGTAGTTGTTGAAGAGAGAGAAAGAGAAAATGGCGGAAAAAAGTTGAAGGGCCAAAGAGAAAAGATCCCAATAAAACAAGCAAAAAAAAAAAAAGTTGCAGAAAAAAGAAACTTTCTTTGGCTCATTCTTTTCTCTTTCTTTGCTTTGTTTTTCCCCTTTCAATCTAAAATGGTGTTGTGGTGTTAGCCATTCCTCGTATTTCTCTTCTATATTTCCTCTTCTTTTGCCATCTACTTTGATTTTTTTCTCACTTTTACCCTCTTTTTTGAAATTCCATATTCAGCTGACACCTTTATATTTCTCTTTCTCTCTCTCTATTTTTGTGAAAAATCTCGAAAAATAAGTGGATCTTGCTGCTACCTATTTCTTTTCTCACCGACCCATAAGCAGGGTTTCGTAAAAACAAATTAATCTTTTTTTTGACCCCCTTTATCCCATTTTTGGATTCACATTTGAGATTCTGGGTTTGGGATTTTTGGTGTTGAATTTGAGGTTCATATTTGTATGATCCATATTTGGGGTTTGGGTTTTTGGTGATTTGGTATATTGAGGTGGGTTTAAGCCATTTTTTGGTTTTTGGGTTTTTTCTGGGTTCAGTTAGATTGAATCATATTTAGTGTTTCTGAGTTTTGAAGAAACTGTGTGGCAGTCCAGTTACTCCAAAGAGTCCTTGGGCAACTTGACCAGCTTTCTTCATTCAGGTAAAAATTAAATGCAAGAAATGTAAATTTATGTTTCAGCTTATTGTATGTTTTTGGGTTTTCAGTAATGTTAGGGCTGTTAAATTGCTAAAATCCTAAGCATTTATATATCATGATACTGGAATTTTTGGAAATGTATCATGATTTAATTGGTCTTTTAGTTGTTAAAATTTTATTGATTTGAGGGTTGGAGGGTTCTTATTTGTTTTATTTGTATATTGCTTCTACAGTCATTTGATGACATGTTCAACAGTATTTGAGGCATTTTCGCCCGTTAGATTTGGCATTTCAGTATTCTTAAGCTGAGCTAAGCTGAGGGATCTAATAAATTGTGCATTATGAGCCTTTTTCTAGTTTAATTTGTTCTGATGTTTGTTTACTCATAAATAGTTTTTGTGAAAAAGTGCCAATTTGTGCTAAGAGATTCCTCTATGTATGATTGATTTTGTTACCAACAAAATTATTGAGAGTTTGTTGGTCGATTTGAAGCTAAATGATCGGTCGATATTCCTTTCTTTATGTTGTCCAATTGCGGCACGACTTGCAAAGTATACATTTTTCTTGAGTTTTGGACAAATAATTACTTTTTTTTTTACATCTGGATGATAAGCTAGTGTTTCTTTGTACGAGTATGGGATTAGGGCGTAGTTGATTGATTGATTTGAAGATAGAGAACTCGAACCCTTTCCTTTCCCATATTTTCTTCATTTTAATTCAAGAAGTTATTATGTCACATTATTTAGTAATTAGATGTGCGAAGGTGAGTGATGGCAGTGGCGGAACCAAAATTTTCGTTAGGGGGTTCAAAATTTTAAGTAGAGGCACGAACTAAGTGAAGGGGTTCAACATCTATTATATATTCATAAAGGATTATTTTTACCATATATAAATAGTATAATTTTTGGGGTTTGGAAACCCTTTTAACTCCAATGTGGCTCTGCCACTGTGTGATGGCTTTTTAAAAGTTAAGGGTCCTGAATTATGTGATCAGGAATTCAAGACTAGGTTGTGTATTTTGGAATTAAATTATGGATATCACGATATTTGACTGGTCTAAAAATGACAAGTCTTTTTATCGAGTTGGTGTAACTGAAGTCCGTAAACTGTTAATATTGTAAGTTCCTTTTACCTTAAATCTTAGAGCAGAACTAATTTGTGTCATTTGCATATATTGTTGTTATTAAATTTGACCTTGCAAACTTTTGAGGCTGATAAACTGGGAATTTTGGGTTTCTTTCTAAATGTTTGTTTAATGATAATTTGAGTAGAAGATAGGATTTTTTTTTTGTGTTGAAATAGATTACAAAGATTGTGCTATGACTTGCATCAGGATCCTTACAAGTGACCAGATTTTTGTTATGTCGCTTCAATTGGTGGTTGTGATAAGATGGTCTGATGGGTTGGGGTTTTGGTACCCTGGGAATTTGGTCTGATGGGTTAGGAATTTGGTACACGGGGAAATTTCTCATCATAAAGTATTTTCCGACTTTTGTTACTATTATTTAAAAACCTCAATCTTGCTGTTAAAAGTTGGCACTTCCTTTTGTCGTCACTCAATTTTATAGGAAGCTCAACTGGCTTTGTCGTGAATGATGGCACTCCTCTTGGATGTGTTGCCCTTATTACTCCTTTGACCTAGTAACCAACAATTTATATCCCTTACATTCGCCATCACTATTGTTTACTTCTTCAACCTTTTAGGCTATGAGTATGACAAGTGGAAGCGATGACAGGATGGCATCACAAGATGGGGTGGATTCACCATCTGTCGAAGACGCTTGTGGTGGAGGAAATACCGGAGGAGGTCTACCACTAAAAAAAGGCCCCTGGACTTCTGCAGAAGATGCAATTTTAGTGGAATACGTCACGAAACATGGTGAGGGGAACTGGAATGCTGTCCAAAAGCACTCAGGACTTGCTCGGTGTGGTAAAAGTTGTCGTTTGCGGTGGGCCAATCACTTGAGACCAGATCTAAAGAAAGGTGCGTTCACTCCTGAGGAAGAGCGGCGCATAATTGAGCTGCATGCTAAGATGGGAAACAAATGGGCACGAATGGCTGCTGAGGTTCGTATCCTCTGAAAATCTGATTTGCCATTGGCGTGTCTATGTATGCTAATGGCTTATTTCTCCTCAAGTATTAATTTTATAATAATATCCAAAATGCAATCAGATGTTATTATGTTAGCTAAATTATTTTCTGGAATTAGTTTAAATTGACAGCTCAAGATTTATTTTGGTAAAATAGCAAAATTTTTTATTTGGACTTGGCCTTTCCTACATGATTACAATTGATATACTCAAATTTTTTTATGGAAATTCTGTGAGTTATTTTCTTGGGAAGAAAAAACAGGAACAAAAACATTCATATGCAAAGCTTTTATTTTAAATATTTAAGAGAAGATCCTTGTCTTTAATTGATTTGGCGCGTTGCTAATATATAAAGGACCGTTAAAATTTCATTCCTTAAGTTGGTGAATTGTCCTGGTTTAAAAGCCTTATCTGCCCTCTTAAATGATTGAAACACCAGTTTATAATCACACGTTCACGCGTCCTTTTACTTCCATATTCTATTTCATTAACTTCAATTGTGTTTTAGCTGGATACTACACCTGCCATAATTGTCAAAATCTATTTTGGATTGATAATCAATATTTTCCCTTTCCGAACAATGTTTAATAGTTGTTGACACTTATTTTGGTTTTGGAAGAAGCAATTACAAGCTTTCAAGTGTGATGTCGCTTACCTTTTAAAAATAATGTATAGGAACAAAAACTTGAATTAAGTTTTCAAGTGTAATGTCTAGCAACCTTGCTTATTGCAAGTTCAAGTGTGATGTCTAGGGTCTTGCATATTGCAAGATTTTTTCAACTGGGGATGTCTAGGAACCTTGCTTATTGCAAGCTTATAGAAAAATAATTCTGTTTTTTTGAAGCAATTAATGTTCTTTCAGTCTGTTTTCTTATTGTGTGGTATCTGCCTGTTCTTAATTTTTTGGTGTGATATCTTGAAACCTTTCTTATTGCAAGCTCATTGGACATAAACTGTTCTGGATGGTTAGTCCATCTGGTTGGACCAGGAAAGTGAATCTTGTATGCCTGATTATTGATTCAAAAGGGGTGACTTAGCTTGGATTGTGTGATTCGCATCTGTTTTTTATTAAGCTATTGCTCCATCACTTATAAATACTAGTCTGTCGGCACGCGCTTTGCGGGTTTACCCATATCAGTTGGTATTCAAAACAGTAATATAGAGCTTTTGAAAAATTTAAATAGAGATCACAAATCATAAGTCAAAATGAACACTTATACACTCAATTAAGAGAATATGTCTAAATAGTTTATCCTTAATTTTTCTTATTTAGTAGTGTTCGTTCAAACCCAACAACATAACTTTGATCTCGGTATAATAATGATTTACATGGTAACTTACACTATACCTCGTGGAGGTGGAGAAACTATTTTGGAAAGATGTACGAAAAGAAAATATAACAGTAAAGAAGATATGACAAATAATAGAAAAACTCTTACATATCATGTAACAACAATAACAAAGAAATAGAATGCGCTAATCGAAGTACCAAAAATAATATATAGAACAATAAAATGTAAGCATATGATAAAAAAAGAAATTTGGTAAAGCAATCAACGCATAATGTGAACAAAAAAAATTAGAATATCAGAATCATGATTTCAAATAGAATTCAAGATATTATAATAAGTGGGACCAAATTTTATCATTATATTATTTAAAAATACGTATTTAATTAAATATTTAATCTTATTTTAATTTAGTGAAAGTGCAAAATCGTAATCCAACTTTGAAGATTGGTGCTTCCTACTTTTAGTAATAAATGATATGATAAAATCCTTTCTTAGTCAGCTCAGTATGCTAAGCAGAAGAGACATGCATATACTCTTGCCGCCTCTCTTGAAAGAAATGTTCCAAGGTAATTGCCTTTAGGTGCTGGCCATTTTGTTTGTTCATTTGTTTTCTTATTTTTCTGTTTACAACAACTGAGCAAAAAAGGGGATATGTGTTCATACTTCTGTAATTAGTGAATCAACTATATCTCAACCCCCGATAGTTGGGACAATAATATTTTTGCAACTAATTCAAAAGGTGGGAGTGGAGACCAAAATGTCTGTCAGTTTTCCAACTTATCCACTTCCACAAGCAGTTATCCATAACTTCAGTTGACATTTAGGAGCTATGTGTCTAGATATTCGAAAGCTTATATTATGAAATCTCTCTTTTTTCTAATTTATTGGGTTTTATATTTGACGACGGGTATGGATTCTGCATTAGATCCTGATCATGACATCAAATTTAAAATACTATGATATTTTTTCGTATGTCCATTTAAGAAGTTCCCTGTACTGTAGATGAAGTGGCATACTTGTAGTTTATAGCCCTATGTATTGACTTTATGCTGTTTCTGGGGAGTAAAGCCAGTACTTTCTGATTAGCTGTTGTCGCGCTGTAGTCCTCTTGCATCTCTTTAACTCTTGGTTATGTCACCGTTCTAAACACTGAGTGGTGAAAATGTGACTAATCATGGTGAGAAGTGTTATGATATGCATGTAGAGCTTAGCGTTGTTAATCATAAAAGTTTTCGGAAACCAAGATGTACGAGTGTCTGGCTCATTGTAATTCATCATATCACAAGGGTCTTCTCTGTCTTAACATATCAATTAATATTTATATAATTCAATATTACACTTGGCAGTAATTTCCTGATTTGGTAGGAACTATCTTAATGAGTTAAAAGTTTGGTGTAATATAGAGAAAGTGAAGGTACTCATAGTGAATGCTATATTGCTGGGACCCCGCGATAAATTTCTCCACTCTTTCTGTGGCTTTTGTGATGTTCCAAGTCCATTATTTCGTCATATGGTGCACATGATTTTGCTCAAGGTAGTTTCCCACGATGTGTAATAAGATATATATAGTTTGTGCTTGGTAGAACTCATATGCGTGGACATATTTGAATAATGTTCTTCCTGGACTAGAATGTGGATTTTCCCTATTTATCTGTGCCTTTAGCTCTATATCTTTTATGATTTCAGATGGGTTCTTAAAATACAACTGTGACCTCATCGCGTTCTCAAATTGGAAATATTGTTGTGTACCATTCATTATTCCAGTTTAACTTTTAAAGGCCCTCTTCTACTCTTTTCAGTTGCCTGGGCGCACGGATAATGAGATAAAAAACTACTGGAATACCAGAATAAAGAGACGTCAGCGTGCAGGCTTGCCAATTTATCCTCCAGATATTTGTTTTCAGACGATTAGCGAAAACAAACAAAATGAGGAGTTGGGTACATTCTCCTCTACAGATTCACCATTTCCTGACTTCTTGCCAATGAACAATTTTGAGATTCCAGCTGTGGAATTCAAAAGGTTGGAATTCAATCAGCAGTTGTGTCCACAAGCACTTCTTGATATTCCCACTGGTGGCATACTTGATATTCCTGGAAGAAGCCTGTTGGCACAGGGTCTTAATTCTGCTTATTACAATCGGTCATTCTTCTCAACAACGCATTCAGCCAAGCGTATACGAGGCTCAGAATCTCTGTTCTCTTGTTTAACTGGTGATTGTTCTCCATCAAAAAATGATGGCTCTTTTCCAACCTGCCATCAATATCAGGATGGTGGTTCTTTGCTTGCTCAGTCCATGGGATTTTCATCTTCATTTAATCAAAATTTAACATCTGATCATCACCCCTCATCCTTGGGTGTAATTCCTGGCAGCCATGCCCTTTTAAATGGCAACACCTCTTCTTCAGAGCCCTCATGGGCAAAGAAGCTCGAGCTCCCTTCACTCCAAAGTCAGATGGCAAGTAGGGGCTTACCTTCTTCCCCTCTTCCTTCACTTGAGTCTGTCGAAACATTGATTCAGTCCCCTCTAACTGAGCATACTGAATCATGCCATCTGTCACCTAGGAACAGCGGTCTGTTGGACGCTGTACTTTATGAATCACAAACTATGAGAGCTTCAAAGGGTATCTTGCACCAGGAGAATTCTGGTGATGTGGTTGATACTTCATGTCCTGATCTCCACGAGACTGAATGGGAACCATATGGTGATCCAATCTCTCCTTTAGGTCATTCTGCTGCATCGGTGTTTAGCGAATACACTCCTACTAGTGGAAGCTCATCAGAGGAGCCCCAATTAGTGCCAATACCAGGTGAGACTGATTATTATATTAACTTCTCCTAACAGTTGAAAGCATATAGTTATGTAATTTGATTGTTTTATGGTGATGAAGCTTGCAAGATTAAGCAGGAGAAGTTTGATTTCGGACCCTATGATGGGCAGGATGATGCTTCAAACCTGATCATGTCCAGGCCAGACTACTTGCTTGACTCCAATTGTTTTGGTCATATGCAACACACTGTAAGACCCATCTGGCACTGAAATATGACTCTGGATCCTTTTGATGATTATACTCTGTTAACCTCACTATGAGGACAAGGCTGTGGACGTGGTTCTTGTGCACGGGATGCCATGTCTACTATCTAGTCAATAAGCTCTACAAGATTATGGTACTTTTTAACGCCTTTGCAAACATTTTTGTGATGCAAACTTTGATTGTCGTGTCAGCTATTAAACGACTAGAAGACTGATGTAATATTTTCTTTCATGCTAGATTGTCTTTAGATATTGAAACACAAAATACTGCATGTATGCGGCATTAAATTGCCTGCCTTTCAATTCCATTGTGTTTGACCATGAATGCAACACAGCTCCTTTGTGCTGGGGCAAAGTGACATTAGGGATTGAAGTATTGCTTTCTCTTATACTCCATTTTTCTCCAACGGATTGTGTACTTTCTGGTTTGAGACTTAACTAAGAAGAGTCTGCAGCGCGAACAATGGTTTCATGAAGGCAACTATATCAAGCAGAGACTAATGCTAAGTAACTGTTCTTACACTTACACTAGGATATTCATGAGTCCTATTATTGAATGCAATTAATTTGTGATTGAAATGTAGTTGATTAATTGTATCTAATAAAGAAGAATGGTATTAGGATTCACGTCAGGTCAGTATGCGACAAAAGACATTCAAACCTGAGATAACTTGAAATAAATTTAGATTTAGTCGGACTTAAATCCCAGCACTCATCAGAATGTTTTTGCAGAATATTCACGCAAGTCCTTCATTTCCTATGGGCAAAGAGACACACTGTGGGTGTCATTTCTTTTAACGTAACTCAACAATTTCAAACGTCATCTTATCTTTTGGGATGACAATTGTAAACCCTTTCACGTCAGCATTTTGATTTGATGTTATACCTAATTGTTAAGTAGTAGATTTGATAGAATAACGTGGAAGTTAGTAGATTTTCAATGCAGTTAGATTCCATTTCTGCAAAAAGTAGACAAGATAATTCGACCAAAGGTGATCCTATTACAAGAACAACGTCAGGGACGCTCCAGTTCTATGATAAAATGAGGATATCACGTAAAGGACCGGAGGAATCCCCCAAGGAGGGGCGCACGATTGATTAGCTAGTTGGTGAGACAGTAGTTTATCTTAGAATCTAAAGTTTTCAGGTCAGGCAGGACTAAAATAGGATACTCGGAGTGAAAATTTAGTAACATGATACACAAGTTATATCCAAGAGAGAAAACTTCAAGTATCTTGGGTCTATAATCCAAGGTAATGGAAAGATTGATCATGATGATGTCGCATATCGTATTTTTGAGCAGGATGGATGAAATGAAGGGCTCACGTTCCAGGTATTATGTGATAAGAATATGTTACCGAGCTTAAAGATAAGTTCTATAGAGTTATGGTTGGACCTACTTTGTTGTATGAGAGAGAGTGTTGCCCAATTAAGAATGCACACGTTCAAAAGATTAAGATAGCGGATTAGGTTGCTCAAGTGAATATGCAAGCAGGGAGATGATTAGATAGAACATGACACATCTTCAGCTTGTTGAGGATAGCCGAGCATTGCACTATTAGTTAGTATATGTGTAGTATCTTACTTGTTGTTTCATTTTTTTTGTTTATCTTACTATTTTATTGTCATTTTTTTCTGTCTATCAATCCCTTAATTACATGTGCTTTGGGCCGATGGTCGATCAAAAATAAACTCTCTATCCACAAAGTAAGGAGGCAAAATCTGCGTACATACTACCCTCCTCAAACCCACTTGTGGAATTACATGATATGTTTGCTATATTTGCACATTGGATTGATGACATTTATGGTCAATACACTTTTCTTTCCTCTCAATCTTCTCTCTATTCTTCCTCGAAATTCTCAAAATTGCTTCTTCCAGTCTGAGGATTCCCTGTCCAATTTTGCAACATTTGGAGTTTTTAGTTCCTGCTTTCCTAACAATTGTAACGTATCCCCCTTCCTAGACTCCACTTGTGAGATTATAGGATATCAACACGCTTGATTTTATCGTGTTCATGTACACATTATGCCATAAAAATACACGACAAAATCTACACAAGTCTAGAAATACTAACAGGCGATACAGTTCATCTTTCCAATTGATTTAGCTAACAAATATAATAGAGCAGTTACAGATTCATAAAAGTAAACTTCAGTATTCAAACAAAAGACATTCACCACAAATGAATGAAATAAGTGCTCCTTAGCAGAGTATAAATTTTATGGTTGTTCTGTTCACAAATAAATTCTGGACGTGGATAGACGACATAAGCCACTGTCCATGGAACACAACATACATATTTTATGTAACATTCAGCATGACAGCTTTCCGTATAAACAGGTTCGTTCAATTCCCTTCCTTATGCTGCCTCCCTTTCTCCTGCCAAGCATGAGGCGGATCAGAAAACCAAAGAAGTGCCTGGTATTCCAATCCACAGTTGGCGGCTTTTTATATTTCACATAGTTTGCACATTTTGCTTACCATATTGGTACCAGGAGTGAAGCATTACTGCTGCCAATTGTATTGTTGTTGATTGCGATTCACATTTGAGCCACGTCCAGAACCAGATGACCCATATGGGGCACCGTGGGGATAATTTGGGCCTCCGACCCCCCGGGGACCACTGCCTCCTGGACCATATTGGGTACCCCTTCCTTGAGGTGGATATCGACCACTGCCATAAGCTCCACCTTGGCCACGAGTAGGGTGACCATATCCTCCAGAAGGATTTCCACCAGCTGGATATCTGCCTGGTCCTGTTGGAGGTCCATGAGGCTTTGCATAGTGGTGGCCAGGTCCGCCAGCAACCTGAGGATGGGATGCATGCATTGAGGGATTTGGCCCTGGTCTCATTTGAGCATGTCCTTGCCCTGACTGCTGAACCGGTGGAAGCCGACCATGCTGCGGCTGGTGATGCAGTTTCTGACGTTTAGCTGCTTCCTCATGCTGCCTCTGCTGCTGTCGCTTTTTCTTTGTCTGGAACTCATGTGAAGCTTCATAGGTTGGCAAACTGCTCAAGCAAGTCCTTATTAACAAAGTTGTTCACAAGAACATATACGGAATTCATAGAGAATTTGTTTTTTGATATTTTAATGGAAAAATGATTATCTATAAAGAAATACCTCTTTGGATCGCATGGTAATGGATCAGTCCAGAAATACTCGGCATCAAGTGCATCCTTGGCTGATATTCTCTTGACAAGACAAAAATTAGAAAAGCAAGTCAGTCGGGACATTGACATCGTTCATAAGAACTAATTCTTAACATCTAATTGGCATTGGAATAGATAGCCACACATTTTTAATGTTCAACGATAGCAGTTGCTCATTGACTACTGCAGGGTATTCACACTTCAAATTCTAGACAAATGAAAATCGTACAAGCAGATTCTGCAATGCTGCCCCCCCCCCCCCCCCCCCCCCCCCCCCCCCCCCCCCCCCCCCCCCCCCCCCCCCCCCCCCCACCCCCCCCCCCCCC
>JAPFFP010000094.1:20220881-20245967 GCA_026153255.1 Solanum medicagineum | reverse complement strand
CCCCCCATGTTGGTCTATGGCACAATTACTAGCATCATTACTAAATAAGGTTTGAAAGACGTGACAACGTAAACTAGAAAATATGAAGAACTTGGGCACCTACATGCTAGGTTTGGTCTAAAAAGCACCATGACATCATGAACATCCTGAATAAACTTTTTCAAAAATGAGTTTCAACATTGTCTAGTACTCAACTACTAGAACAAGCATAAGAATCCCATACACATGCCAGAGAAACTGTTACCTGAGATGGATCAAGGGTCAGCATCTTGTCAAGCAACTCCAAAGCATGTCGATCAAAGCTAAATACAGAGATGCAATAGTATAAATACATGAACATCTATTCAATCCAATAACTACACCGTGGAACTAGAGCAAATATAGCACATCATGTATTTTTTACTTACTGTCTGAAAACCTCCCTTAGACGTCTTTTCAATGGCCTTGACGGTTTGAAATTGTTATACCATGGAATCTTGGAAACTCCAGGCCAATTAACCTCGTCTGGAGAGCCACACAACTCAAAAATCTTGTTCAGCTGCTCTGGCTGAAATCAATGTAAAAGAGGGTTATTCACCTGAGCACACTAGAAATTCAACACAACCTAAAGTTACATTCACACATATACTGCTTTTAAGTAGGTCAAACAGAAAAAACAAAATAGTTACAATGCACATAAAATCAAACAAGTCAAGTGATTAAAGCTCCATAAGCGACAAAGAAGCTTGAAAATCCTAATTAATTTGGATTAATGCAGATACTGCAGTTTGTGTTTTTCTAAAGTTTTGGCAAATAGGTGTAGAATGAAGATCTATTACCTTTTCCATCGAAAAAAAAAGTGTAGAATGACGATTACATCTTTCCTATCAGAAAAGAAAGCGTAGAATGAAGATCCTCAAATCTTGTCATAAGCTGGTGCACCACAGCTCAAACATAAAAGAACTCCGACAGTAAATACTTAAATCTAAGTGATGCAACAAATTAGGTATAGAAGCAATCAGTTGTCTTCAGCAGTCTTAAGAAACGATGATAAATCAGGCAAACCACCAACCAACCGGAAGTCAGACATAAACAAACACCAGGCACTTACGTACTTAACCCCCAAAAGCCAAAAAAGAAGACATACATTAGGCAAATATCACCATCACAATTCTTTTCAATCGCAAGCTGTTAAGCTGTTACTATTATTCCTTAGACCATAGACAGTCTTTGTGAGGCCAAGAATACTGAAGGAAGTACATTTTATTTAGACTAAAGGCTAGCATCTTCACTATTTCTCTAAGATTTAGGACTTTAACAAACAGATAAAATCAGCTACCTCATCCTTCCCTGGAAAGATGGGTTTTCCATGAAGCAGCTCAGCAAAGATGCAACCAACTGACCACATATCAACGGCTGGACCATACTTTGTGGTCCCAAGAAGCAGCTCAGGTGGTCTGTTTGATATACCACAAGTCACCACTCACACTAAAAGAGAATTTAAAATGAAATCCACATTATCCCATCAGATTGGTATCCCGCAAATCATACCTGTACCATAAAGTAATCACACGATTTGTAAGATTTGCATTGTGATCATTTGAGAAGGATCGAGCAAGCCCAAAATCAGCAAGCTTCAAATTGCCTTTATTGTCGATCAGAAGATTAGAACCTACACGGAAAAGGAGAAGCCTTTATCAGTTATCACCACACAGAGAAAGTTTGAAATTAAAAAATCAACATGAATTTCCTAAATGAACCTTTAATATCACGATGAAGTACTTGATTTACATGACAATAATGCAATCCCGTCAAAAGCTGCCTCATGTAACACTGCATAAAAGAAAGTGAATATCAACATCCTACTCGCTCTCTTCTTTCAAGCATCTAATTTTGCTCAGCAGTGCTGCGAGATATGTTAGTGCCAAATTATGCTACCTTAATCTGCGGAACTGAAAATCTCATTCCCGGACGATCAGCAAGCCCAGTCAAATCATGGTCCATGTACTCAAAGACCATGTAGATTCCACCTTTATACTTGTTACCATCTGCAATTGAACTCATATGTTTACTTCAAATATGAAAAACTAAATTAAATCAGAAAAGACATCAGGTAGGGGGTTTGGGGGAAGCAGTAAAAGCACCATATAAAACAAAAACTGAATTTAGAAACACTTGCCTGCCCTCCCTTGCTCATCCTTCTCACGACCTGCAACAATTAAAATTGATACTTTCACAGGATTGTTCACCAAAAAATAAAGAACAACAACAAAAAAGGACATAATAATTACTGAACTTCCACAAAACTATTTGGACATTTTTATGATGTCAAATCTGCCATCAAAAGGACCTTTTTTGTCAATTTAGCTCTGTTTCACAGTTTAATATATTTGGGTATTGATGAAGATCGCAGTAAAAAATTTAACACATTTACTGTGGAAAAGATAGCAAATGTTTGATAAGGTAAAAAATTTTGCTGGCAATGCAATTGCAAGGCAGAAATTTTTCTTTCATTACTGAAGGAAAACCACAAAAAGGGCTCATAAGAAGGAAAAAGGTTAAGTAACTTTTGCGTGTGGTTTTTAAGTTCACATAAAAAGGGAATCATTAGTAAATAATAAAAATGACACAAGATTAAAACATGTATTTTATTCAACTCTTACCTGGAGATGTTACAATCTCTTTCAGGTCAATCACATTTTCATGATGCAGCTTCTTTAAGATTTTAATCTCACGTATAGCAGTTATTGGAAACTGCATAAGAAAGTTAAGACAAAGTTTCAGTGAGAAGAGTTTGAAAGAACTAACAAAATGCAAATCATATTTAAAATAAGTTCACCCCTTCTCTTTCGTTGTCCATGCGTATCTTCTTCAAAGCAACAATTTCCCCTGTTCTAATTTCTTTTGCCATGTACACTTGACTGCAAGGTAAAAGATATGCCACATTAACAGTTGTACATCTAATGAACAAACTGTTGAGCACCAGTTACAGTTTAGACTGCAAAAATGCATCAACTAACTACTCACTCCATTTAGAATCTAATAACCATGTTCGCCTTTTGATTTCTATGAAAATCATATCCACTTTCAGAGGCCAGTATAGCATATCAAAGTACATGTTCCCACCTATACACTTATCAATAACAAACTTCTCTTTCAGAACATTCCAAAGAAAATTTATGACCCATACATTGCCCCGCAATGATATGGTTATGGCAGACAATTCTGAGCACTTATTATGTGAAGGGGGTTACACTAAGATCAATGAAGGAACCCTTATTTGGTTGGACAAGCAAAAGTGTTGGAAAAGGCAAGAAGAGGATTTGGGAAACCATCCCAGCATGTATATGGTGATCAGTATGGAAATGAAGAAACTAAATATGTTTCAGACGAAAAAGAAGAGTATATGTGTTGAAGTATAACAGTCTCTCTTTCAGCATTTTGGTATAAGTTGCAAAATAGACATGATGTAGACAGTTTAAGACAACTTCTTAGTTACCTCTCCGCTTATTCATAAAAAAGATGAGCTACTCTTTTGCTGAGATACAAAAAGCTGAAAACTTTGAGCTGAAATTTTTGTCTTCAACCATGTAGGCCAAAAAAAAATGAGACCTTTAAACTAACCTACTCTTCAGATGACATACAAAAAGCTGAGAACTTTGAGCTGAAATTTTTGTCTTCGACACTATAAGCCAAACAAATGAGACCCTTAAACTAAATTTTCTTTTTCCCGCAATTCTATTAGTTAAAATACTGCTCTACCAACTTCTGAGCTCGCTTGTGATGCTTAGACCCTGCAAAATTGTTGCCACACCCATGTAGGATCCTCCAAAATGTACTACTTTTCGGAGGATCTGACATGCCCCGGCTATAATTTTGAAGAATCTGAGCAATATAGGAGCTCACAAACACCAAATATATTCTATTTGCTAAATACCAACATTTTCCACATAAAGTTTTATATTTGTAATGAATTCAGGATAAACTAATACACATGAAAGGTCAAACGTAGCCACAGCAAATAGAGTACTAATCCACAAATTCTCTTAGTACAAGTGATGAAATAGTGAATACACTGGATCTTTGGCCGACTCTCGTGTGTCTCCTTCAAAATATCTAAATTGTTTTCTACTGGTCGGCGTCCTTAGCTTAGAAGGTCTTCTTCGAGATGTAATTAACTGTCTCAGATACATAATTGAGACTTACATATATAAATCCTAGGTATCCATTCCGTTCTATTCGAACCCATTTGATTCCAACACTCAATAACATGTTCTTTAAGCAAAAAAATGATAACTTTAAGTCTTTCCTTAACATATAACAACAACAACAAACCCAGTGATAAAAGACTGTCTTCGATAGACCCTCGACTCAAGTAAAAGCACAAACTGCGTATAGAAGAAATAATTCAAAATATAAGAACTGACCCATAAGTGCCTTCACCAATCTGCTCCAATTTCTCGAAACAATCAACAGTTCTAGACCCCCATGTTGGAGCTTCCGTAAGATTAAGCTGTTCTGGTGCAGCTATTGCCATCTCCGACTAATCTTCAATTAAAAATTTTCTTTTTCTGATTCAATTTCTTCCAAAAGATACCGTATAATTCAGCTAGAAAATACTAGGGTTTTGCTTAAATTAAACAAAGATCAAATCAAGAAGAAAAGCAAACAGTTTGGAGACTGGTGGAGTGACTCTAAATTCAAGAAAAGAGTATTATGGAATCTGAAAAAAGAAGAAGAAAGAAGGAAAGGAATAATTCACATTTGGGAGTTGAAGAACAGTGAAACCAGTGAAGGCTATAATTTTTATCCTAATACGTTATATATACACTTTTATAGGAGTAGGTGAACCATGTTCACGATTGGAATAAAAATTAATTCAAATCTAAAATCGAATTAAATCGTAAAATTAATGTATTAAAAAGTTAGACGAGAGTTTTTTCAAAATAATTTCTTTATTTTTATGAAATAATATGGAGGTTTGCTATATTTTAGTTTTTCAAATTCTATTTATAAAATTCTATTGGATATGTTGTTGTAATGTATGGAAGTGAGAGGAAGAGTGAAGCGCAAATTCTAAGACATGAGACATAAATTATATAGATCTACGATATATTTTATGATTCATCAATTTTATAATTTTATTATTGAGAGTATAAGTAAATATAGATTTCAATAATTCGAAAAATAAGTATAAATAAAATCTTACCAATAACAAAAATATAATTGTAGAAAAACATTTCTAGGTGTATGCTTTATGGATTTAGATTTTTCATTTGCACGAAGTATCATCGATACGCCTCATTCCAAAATTTACCCTGAAAATGTCTTTAAAAATGTTAAATTTTAAATAAATTAATCTTATTTATGCTTGATTTGATTTGATTGTATATGTTTAAGAGGATAAATAGTATTTTGAAATTGATGAATCGAATCAATAGATTATATACATTTTTTTGATAATTATATATGCATAATATATTATTTTTAATGAACAAGTTTAAATATATCATCTATGTTATGTTATCACCAAAATTTATTATTAATAAAAGCAAAATAAAAATTAAAAATCAAAGTTAGCACTTATCGTGTTGGTTCATGCATATGATACCTATGACAGTTCTTGTTAGCATTGAGAATGTCAATGCCTTTTCTTTGTTTGCGCCAAAACTTGTGAATTTTGAAATTTTAGTTGATATTTTATACAAATCTCGAGTTAATTTTAATTAATATTAATTTTTTTTAAAATTATTAAAATTTTTTTTAATATAAAAAACTAAACCATTGATACATGTCGAAAAAGTAGCAACATTAAGAGATCTTAATTATGATACATGGGGAAGTAAGGATTGTAATTTGTATTAATAAGTGTTGTAGTTTTGTCTCATTTAAAGAATTTTTGTAATATTTTAAAAGAATAGGAATTATATAAAATTATTTAAACATAAATTGTGCATTGATGAGATTTGAATTCCTCACTTTCTAATCCTCTTTCCCTTTATTCGCCTCCGATGCAATTTCTTTTTAAATTAAGAAAAACCTTTGCCAAAATGGTGAGCAAACACCTAAATTAGTAAATAAAGGTACTTCATTGTGATTGTGATTTCTTTTATATTCTAATAATTAGAAAGCGAGGAGCATAATTTTTTGTAAAAAGTAAATAACCTAATTTATTATTATAAATTTATTTTTATTGAACTTGCTTCTTTGTTATATAATAAGTATATAGTGATTAGGGAGGATTCTTGTAAATTAATTGAACCTACAAATAAATTCTGTTAAAAAAAAAAAAGATTTTCATAATTTCTATTAAATTTTAAAATTAAAATTTGATAAATATTTAACGAGATGAAATTTGCTCATTTTTAACAAACTTAAAAGATCAAGATATCTCAATCAATACTTGAGGGACTATTTTGCACCTACTACAAAAAATAAGGGACTAACTTTGTCATTTTTTCTGTTCCAAAGATTGTCAACTTGCACTCTACAATCAGAAAGATAAGCTCCCAATTAAAGCTGCGGCTTCAACAACCGGCCAGCCAGCCGCTTCATTGTACAGGTAAATTTTCAAAGATTTAATCTTTAAATTCGATTAATCATGATTATAATTTCTAATTATCTCAATTCCTTATATTTCAAATCAATTAAACAAAGTTTAGTTTATATAATCTCAAATCACTTGGCCATGAGTTGACTTGATGCTAATTGAATTGCTAAAGATATTTACATCTCAAATTGTGTGGATTAGTATTTTTCGTATAGTTTTTGAATATATGAATTTAAGTGTTAAATTGTTGAGTTGATATAATCCAGTTTAGCTTCAAAGACTAGTCAAATTGACTATCTATAGGCAAAAAGTGTCGCATAAATTGGGACGAAATGAAGAGAGTTTGTAGGATTTAGGAGTTCATGAAAGATGCCTTTGAGAAGTATAATCCAAGATCATGAGCTTGAAGTTGATTGTTTAAAGGTATAGTTGGACACGGGCGGAGGTACGCTATGTTTTAGGGGTTCATCCGAATCTCTTCAACAGAAAATTATACTATTTATACACAATTAAAATAATTTTTATGCGTATATAGTAGATGTCGAACCCCATTTGACTAGTTCGTGTGTCTACTTCTTTAGATTTTGAACCTCTTAGTGAAAATCCTGACTTCGCCATTGGTTGGACAATTTATAGTCTATGGTAGCAGATAAAACTTGTATGAAACTCAGTCTACTGGTGCTGTCCTGTCTAATCCCTTCCTGTTTAATTTGATCCTATGAATATTATTTAATTTTGCCCAGAGGTAGTTTCTTTAAAATGGAAAGAAGGAAGAAAAATGGCACAGAGTTACTTGAACTAGTGTGTGAATTTTTAGTTATTTCTAGTTCTCATATGTAAAACTTTTTGGATTGAGATGAGGTCAATAGCACGACATACACAACAAAAACATATCCAATGAATCCCACAAGTGGTGTCTGGGGAAGGTAGAATGTACGCAGACCTTACCACTACCTCATAGAGGTAGAGAGCCTGTTTCCTGGAACCTCAAAAACCCAGTCAATAGAACGACATGATAACGAGAATTCATATTGCCGACCCTCAACTGGATTGGAACTGAAGCCTAGTTGTTTTTGTTTTGGAATTACAGGTGATTCAAATGGCTGATGAGGATAGAAATCTCATAGAGATCTTGGAAGAGAATAGCCCAATAGACTTCAATAAATATATCAGTTACGTTAGTTCTCCCAAATGTGGAGCTATAGCAACATTTGCAGGTACAACGCGTGATACATTTGATGGTAAAGAAGTCTTAGAGCTACAGTATGAAGCATACATTCCAATGGCAATACGTTGTCTTAAATCTCTCTGTTCTTCTGCCCGATCATCATGGGATATCCACTCGATAGCAGTTGCTCACTGCCTGGGTACGGTTCCTGTTGGAGAGACTAGTGTATTCATTGCAATCTCGTCTGTTCATCGAGCAGATGCATTGGATGCTTGCAAGTTTCTGATTGATGAGCTTAAAGCATCAGTTCCGATATGGAAGAAGGAGGTATATACAAATGGAGAGGTGTGGAAAGAGAATAAAGAATTTATCGAGAGGATGCCAGACCTTGGGAAGGCATCACATGATCAAGGTGGCGCTTGCTCTGGTAAAAAGAAAGTGGAGGCACACGAGAGAAAGAGCTGCTGTGGTACGAAGGTTAAAGTCAATGACGAATCTGCAGATTCTTGTACGTAGCTCTGTGGCACATGTTGTATTTCTTTCAAACCCTTTCACTTTTTAAACAAACCTGAAAACTAAGAAATGGGTAATTCATTCTTCTTTTTGTCTGTGCAATACCAACTATTAGGAGTTGAGAAGGGAATTTGCACCTAGTGAGTGAGCCAAAGAATAAAACTGTCACTCAACATTCAAATATTCACAGAACCATACAGTTAGAAAGGCATGACTTTACTAGTAAGTAAGTCATTTAAAAGTATGAATTTTTTCAGACTTCGGAACAGAGATCATAAAGTTTGACATGATCTGACTTAACACATTCACAATCTTTGTTCAAGAACTTCCTAAAAGAATGCAGGGGGGCAGGAGGGCAACAGCACCCCTATCTGGACTCGAAAACTTCCTATAAATTGCCTTTAGCTTGTTTTCAGCAGCACCAGAGTGGAAGCTAACTAATTGCTTTGCGCATTCCCTGTTTCAAACAATACAACCAACACAATTAGCTCATAAACTCGTGGAATTACCAATCCTAAATGACTAGAGTGTTACTTTTTCTTTACCTCAGCTGGTCTTCTGAGTAGCCAGTGTGATGCTTCAGAGTGTCAGTCCATCGAGGGCTCTTGTTGAGAGTACTTCGAGCAGCATAAACAGCAGAAGCAGCAAGCTTTGATGGACAGTAGGATATCGCGGTAGTGTAGTTCATCAGCCCAAGCTCAGCCAAGAAAAATGTCATGTTCTCCATCTATAAAACAACAAAGAGAGCCGCAAAATCAGCTAAACCAGCAATCTTTATTTGCTTTAAGTAGCAGCAAATTCACATTGCGAATAGATCGATACCTCCTGATCAGATGGAACTGCAGCTTTAATGTAACGAACCAGAAAGACATATGGCGTTGGAAAAGTTAAATACCATTCCAGCTTTCCCAAGATTGCTTTCTCCATTAGAAGTATCTGGTCTCTGACATAAGTATTGTCTGTTATCGTTAGGAAGTCATTAACCTGCAGACATACATAACAGATAATAAGAGATTGTGATAAATTTGAACTAAACAGATTTAACACATTTTCAGAATACTTTATATATTATACCTCTGGAGCCCAAATCTCTTCATATTTGCAAGCAATAAGCATTGAGCTGATGCAAAGTAACTGAAGCTCCCTTCTAGGGACAGCTTCGTTTGACAGGAAACGGTCCATGATGTTAACTGTGAGGTAGAGGCTTTCAGGTCTCAGCTCAAACCTCTTGTGTACTTCTATCAGCCAGTCCACAAGAATTACTCTCACCCTTTCATTGATCTCTGGCTGTGAATCCATGTAATCACTTGGTCGATTCTCGTCCTGAGTCAGCCAAATCATCAATTTTATGAATAGTGAACTTTATCCACTATAACTATAAAGTCACAAAACTGTTTTGTTACATCAAAGTGGATACAGAGACAGATGATTTTCGCTATACCTCTGTGAGCTTATAAAATTTGTAAATATCCTCAACATATTCAACAGCAGCCAGGTGATTATCAACATCAACAGCATCAATATCAACAATCTGATTTATTGGTTTGTTGGAGAGTCCACAAGCAGCCTGAAAGATAATTGGCCAGTTACACTAAATACTGATCTTGCTTACTACATTTTCGGCAAATGGAGAGGTAAAAGAAAAAACAACCTTGCTTCGCGCAGTTAGGATAGAAGTTAGAGTCTTTCCACTCTTCCTTACTTTTCGTTCATCCAAGGGGATCTTTTCAATGGTTTTCACATCGTCATCAGGGCATATAACACTAATTGTTCCGGCTTTTGCTTTGATAAAATCCTTTTTAGTAACTTCTGTTTTTGCTGGAACACCAACTTTCCTTGCTGCTACTCCTTTAGTTACTTCTACAAGAGGCTTCTTCTACAATCAAACCAAAACAAGCAGCCAATTTGACAATTTTTGGAAAAGAGTTAGTGAACAAAATATCCAGATAAGGAAATTAGTCAATTACCTTGTTCTTCTGCGCTGGTTCTTGTCCCTTAGATATTAACTGGGCAGCAGACTTCCTGAATAGTGAAAGTTCTCATCCAAGTCACATGAACATATACAAGATAAAAAACCAACAACAACAACTACACCTCAACCCCAAGAAAGTTGTGATCGGTTATACAAGATAAATCAAAATGCATATAAATCTTGAGTTGTTTGCGGGGCTAAAATGGGAGTTGCGTAGAGAGTGAATGAATTCTACCTAGTGACTGGGCGAGAAGCCTTAGTTAGAGGCTTTGCTCCAGCAGCAGGACCAGTGACGAGATTTCCAATATCTCCCAAAGCATGCCTACTTCTCCCATCTGCTTGTCCATTCTTCTTCTTAACCTCTCCCCCTCCTACTACTAGATAGTTCAAACTCACATATCAGTAAAGATGCTAAACTCAGTACTAATATACAAAACATGAAAAACCATGGCCACGAAATGAGTCCTCTAATGACAGTGAACAAATGTAAAAACAGTTAAATGGAAAAATGATGATAAATGTTATATGAGATCACAGCGAGGGAATGCAGAAATTTGTTAATGACTCGCTCATTGTGTTTCACCTGTTGAAGCTACCCTTGCACATGTTATCAAGCAAATGAACAATACAACTAGTATCAACATCAACTTCTCCAAGCCTGGCACCAATTTGACATTTTGGTTCTTGACATGCAAACTTGTTACAACAACAACATAACCAATGAAATCCCACAAGTGGGTCTGGGTAGGGTAAAATGTACACAGATTATACCACTACCTCATAGAGATAGAGAGGCTGTTTCCGGAAGACCCTCGTCTCAAAAATATGACAGCAAACTTGTTAACAGTCCATATTTTCAAGCTCAGAAAGATCTAATTCTATAAATCCATCTCTTACATAGCTATCCTTAAAACTATACATCATGAGGAATGGATGTGAAATCAAGCAAAAAAAGTTTACAGGGTATTTCCTCGGATTAGTCTCTACACTTGTGTTTACAAACTAAAATCAACAACTAATTCAAATGACTATGCTAATTCTCTTTATTTCTATCCATCAAATACTGTTCTTGGGAAAAAAACTAGAGGCTGTTTACACATTTTCTATCAGGGAACAAATCTATAATAATACTAACAATTAAAAAGAACTACTACTGAATATTGGACTTAAAACAAGTATCCGGACTTGGAATAGCAATGTGATCAATAAAATGAAAACAACAACAACAACAACAAAATGTATGCAGACCTTACCACTGCCTCTATTGAGAAGTTTTTTCAGAAGACCCTCGTCAAAATCAAGAAAATGAAAAGAATCATAAAAAAGGGAAATGCAGCTTTAACAACTCTCCAGAATTTCATTACCAATGATAAAAAAAACCTAAACAATTAGCTCATATCAACATGTACTAAACTAACGACAAACACCCAAGAAACATTAACACTCATCATGATCAATCGAGATTCACTCAAAAAAATTGCATCTTTCATAAACCCCAAATGAATTCTTTCAAAACTAATCCAAGAAAATGAAAAACCAGCAACAAATAACTAGTAATTGGGTATATGAATCCTCAAAATTAAGGGGGTCTAAAAAGACCGTCTTTTTCCTCACCTTTGGGTAAATTCTTTGGAACTGTGTCTCTATTAGCCATTTTTGGAAGCAGCTGAAGATTTCTTTGCTTGCTTTTGCTATCTCTGATAAATCTTTTTTCTCTATGTATTTATTTTTCACAGATTGTGAAAGCAAAGAGAAGGGTTAATTCGAGAGCTTTATACTGTGCTTAACGTACTCTTTTAACGGTCAAATTTTCATATTTTTTAGCTTAGAAAAGAGGAGCGTTGGATATTGGATGTAATAATCTGCTGGTTTACAAGATTTATCATTTACTCATCCCGTTACATTTTATGTCATATTGATCTTTTCGAAAATTAATTTGGCTAATTTAAGTAATATTATATTCAATATTTTAAAGTGAAAAATTAGAAATTCAAAATTATATAAATTAGAACTAATATAAATTATAATTTTTTTCATATCAATATTATAAATGAAAATGTTAGTCAAATTTCATATTGTTTCTCTTTAAAAGAAAATTATGACAACTAAAAAGGAAGGTCGGATGCGCATTTTATTCATATTCTTAAAAATTGCGCAAATATAGCTCTTGAATTGAAATGATATTACATTATCATCTAACATCTAAAAATTTTTAGAACGTGATCTAGTCTTTTTCCATAAAAACTCTAATTTGCTATAAAAGAATTTTTGGATCATGATTTGAAAGATCCATAAATTGCAATTAAAACAAAAGAGCCATTTACTAAATAATTATTTCAAAAAAAGCAATCGACGAAAATTTATAGTAAAAGTAATAACAATAATTTCATATACCACCTTGTGGGTTTGACTTCTAACATTAACAAACTAAACACAAAATCAAAATTACAATAGGTCAACGGCAAGAAGAGAGGTTTGAGCATATGCAAATCTAAGAAAAGGGAGGAAAAGCATACCTTTGTCAATCCCACAAATAGTGCTAGCTTGTAGTACAAACTTGTTGGTCCCTTTGATTTAACGGGAGCCGAACGATACTTATATACAGCGTAGATGAAAGTACGAAGCTGGAAGGTGGAGGCATGAAAGTGTGGCCGAGTCACATGAAGGACCAAAGGGGTGGAACACGGAGAGGGCCAAAGAGGCGGAGCAATATGGAGAGGATGGAAAAGGAAATGCCAAGAATGCCCTTGATAGTACACGCTGACGAGGTTGTTAGTAATTGGTTTGGTAGTAAAGTAACAACACACACTTATATATAATAGATTTTGCTGATAGTTTTACTACATCACATTAATCTCTCTTATTTTTAATTTCTTTATAACAGTTGTTAGAACCTTATTATTGTTAGAAATAAATAATTTTAATATGATTAATTTGATCCTTTTATTTAATATATATATTTTGTAAACATCTTTTCCCAAGAAAAAATTATTCTTAATTTTGTGAAGTCCTTTAAAAATATTGAAATTTCAAACGAAAATGGATTAAACTATATGTCGTCTCATTGTAATGAGGCTAATATCATTTATGTGGCATACGATAATATGAATAGTTAATATCATTGGAACTTGATGTGATATACGATAACATAAATTGATGGAATTTGATTATAATACCATATAAAAAAGATAGATCTTTATATCATGTGGATATAGTTTTTATTAACAAATTGCACATTCAGATTCTTCAAAATTATATTATTTTATATTTTAGAAAAAAAGGTGGAAGAGAGACCTGAAGAAAAGTGGAAAAGGTGGAAGAGAGACCTGAAGAAAAGTGGAGATGCAGGGGATCGAACCCTGTACCTCTCGCATGCAAAGCGAGCGCTCTACCATTTGAGCTACATCCCCAATTTGTTTACACTATTAAAAGATTTCATATTTGAATCTCCCTCTTTCGGGTCCACCACATCTCAAGTAAATTCAAATCACACACTACAAGGTCCATTAAGGATGGAATTGCCAATAAATTTTCTCCATACCGATTGTTCAAACTCGAGGCTTCTTTGGTTAAAAATGACGCAGTCCTACCACAGCACCACATCCCATGTCGGTGATCACTTGAATTTAAAGATTGAAAAAATATAGACTTGTAATCTTTTCTCAGATGTTTTGAATAATACAGTCAATTGTGTTACTGATATTAATTGTTTTAATCATTTGTGCCAAAGACACTATTCATTGATGTTCTTGGTAATCTTTCATAACTAATAGATATTTGTTAACTTTTTTCATCAATAATATTCTCGATTACGTGTCAAAATCTTACAGAAGTGATAGAAAGCTGTAATTTTTTTGTTCGTTTATTTGTTTGTTGTTTAGAGTTGCAATGTAATACAATGGTTGACAAAATAATTTAGGTGAAATAGGTTGGCCGAACCAAATTAATGTAAAAACTTGAAAAAGCAGACCATGTTAAATGAACCAAGTCAAACTAACCTAGGATAGAACAAATAGACCATGTTAAGTAAACCAAGTATCATGATTTTCAAAAGGTTAGTCATGATATAAAAAATGTAACCAATATTTAGACTTTTGCACCTCACTGCACGGAATCCTATTACATCTTAGGTCAACTTCCTACGTCATGCCAAATTTTCTTTCCCTTTTGCTTCTTGAAGGATTGGGCTGCATTAGCTCGAAGTTCAAATACAAGCCCATCTCCTTATTTTCTCCAGGACTCCATTGGACCATCATCAATTTGCGATGATCCATTGCTTTCCCTTGTTATTAGGTCAGACGCGGAGAAATGTGTCCAAAAAAGGTTTATTTTCACCAGCACAAAACTAAGTGCATTAAAATCCTATATTGGCCTGCAAAATGCTATAATGAACAACGAAAGAATATGAAATGGTTAAAGAGATGCTAGATGCATATAAAACAGGGGAAGATCAAAGGAAACATGATTTGTACTTGGTGTAATATGCCACAAATTACAATATATTAAAATGACAAAATTGAATAGAAACTCATCTAGACTGAGGCACGAATATCTCGCTATCTTATTCAAGCCCACTGCGGCATAATCTACATCGATCCAGCAATGCATCTCTGACTTGTCTCCTCCAGGATAGAACAGCTCAACAAAGTTGTATGACTCAAACAATTCTGGATTAGTTGAAGAGTCCAAAGCTCCACACAAAATAACTTCCTTCAACATATATAAATTACTCTCTGGTATGACGAATATAGTTGAAGACATAGAACATTATCTTTGTCTCAACTCTCTCTTTCACCAACCTCAATATGGACACAATATAATACTTCTCATTATTCTCCACTCTATATTTTCTTGTCTCTTCTTTCTCCACCCAAAACAAAGTAAGATCACCACTATTTATAGTGAGTAATTTTTCCTCTTCATGAATAGGAAGATAATGGATAATAAATTGGGTAAATGAATAGCCCAAATGTTACATAAGTTACAAGAATAAAGAGGTAAAATAGTGAGTGAGAAGTTACAAAAACTAATTCATATGAGTTAGTAGCAAAAGGAGTTACATAGGAACTTATTGTCACATTTCTCCACTAACTCATGATATAAATTAATATTATTATTTTAATATTAAAATGTATTTGCACCAACAGTACTTTATCTTGTTATGAACAAGAACAACTATACGGACGATGATGAAGATTATAATTTCTTTATCTTGTTTATTTCTCAACAACAACGTACCACGTTTTGGGAGGATGACATGTATGCAAACCTTATCCCTACCATCACGGGATAGATGTTTATAATAACGAAAGTTGTGGTACTAGTACTAATCCTCCATGCCACTGTATTCATGTTGTGCCTACTAATTTTCTTCCTACTACAGACGAATAAACCTTGATGCAATTTCACTTATTTCAACTTTCTTAAAATCAGTGTTTAGGGAACAACTTAGAGAAATTCAGCTCCAAGCTTTTAAATTGTGAAACTACAAGTAATTTAATTTTCAAAGTTGGCTTTGCTTCATGAAACTAAACTATAGCAACATAGTGCTATGGATGTAACAGAGTGGAGCCAAGTAAGAGCAAAAGGGTTCAGCTTTCATTTTTTCGGAGAAAAATTACACTTCATATATAAGATTAATATTATTTTATAAAAAAAGGAATCCCATATATGTAATCTAATCTATATTGCTAAAATAGTTAGAACAACTACTTTGTAGAAAATACATATGTACCTAACTTTCTAAAAAAAAAAGATGTGTACCTAACTTACACTAAGTTGCATTTACTTATTGAGGGGATGGAGGCGAGCATCTTAATTTCCCGTCCTACTAAGTAAATAATTTCCTTCGTCCATTTTTTTTAAATGTAATTAATAAGAACATAAATTTAGTAGCTCACCCTTTGCATTCAATGTTTTGACAAATGCACTGAAAAAAGCAATATGCATTTACTCACTCCGTCCATCTTTACTTGTCCACTATACTATTTTGAAATGTTCAACAATAATTGTCCACTTTATGAAATCAAGAGGTAATTTTACACTTAGTTCCTAATTTTCCCTTATCGTTAAATATAGTTATTTCTCTATTACATTTTTTCAAGGCATAATATTTATGGGTAAGGATCTTGTCAAGTTACTTGACATCTCCACCATTGAAAATTTAGGTAGACAAATAACATGACAAGATTCTTTCCCTTTTAATGGTGGAGATCAGTTACTTGATGTCAAGTAACCTGACAAGATCCTTTCCTTATATTTATTATATCCAAAGAGTAATTTGGTAAAACTATCCATGTCATTTACTATTTCTTAATTTTTGTGTCAAGTCAACAAGGGACAAGTAAAGATGGACAGAGATAATATTAAATAATATATAAAAGGGCAATTGGGCTCATAAATAAATGTGAGTTAATCGTTTTCCTGTCATGTCTATATAAAGCTAGCTTGGTTGTAAATTGTAATGTGGCTATAAGAAAAAATGCTATCGACGATTTCGACAAAAATCATCAAACCTTTCACTCCCACCCCATCTACTCAAAGATGGCACAAACTTTCCTTTGCAGATAGCCGCTTCCTTCCCTTTTATATGCCCTTCGTTTTTTTCTACCCCGAAAGCCAATCTATTGGGCCTAAACAAGTATCAAATCTTGTATCCAACTCTCTGTCAAAAATATTAAGTTATTACTATCCATGGGCTGGAAGTCGAAGACAAAATGCGACCATTGAGTGTGATGACCATGGGGCTGAGTTCTTGGAAGTCCAAATCAATTCTCCACTGGACAAAGTTGTTAATCACCCTGATTCAAATGTCAGAGATTTGACATTCCCCCAAGGTGACCCTTGGGTATATGGCATGGACCGCGCCTTAATTGTATCTCAATTAAGCCACTTTAATTGCGGAGGAATAGCACTAAGTGTCAGCCTGTCCCACGCGATAGGAGATGCAAGTAGTGCCTATTGCTTCTTGAGGGATTGGGCTGCATTAGCTCGAAGTTCAAATACAAGCCCATCTCCTTATTTTCTCCAGGACTGCATGGATGGCGAAGGTCCATTGCCTACCCCTGAACTTGGATCAAACCGAGAGAAAAATGTCCAAAAGAAGTTTATTTTCACCCCCACAAAGCTAAGTGCATTAAAATCCTCAATTGGCCTGCAAAATGTAACGACCAACGAGGCCGTGAATGCACTGATCTTCAAATGTGCTGCATCTTCTGCTAATTCAGGCTCATTCAAGTCATCTCAGTTGGTCCAGATGATCGATCTGCGAGGAATGCTATCACCTCCGCTACCCCCAAACTCTATAGGAAATCTCGCCCCCGGATTTTCCTCACCTATATATGACAAAGAGGAACAACTTACGTTACCAAATATAGTGACGGATATAAGAAAGTCGAAAAACAACCTCTCCCCAAGAGAATGTGCCAGGGAGACGCTAGATGCAAATACAACATCGGAGAATATCTACTTTTCGAGTAACATAGGTAAGTTTCCATTTTTACAAGATTTGGATTTTGGATTCGGAAAGCCTATTGCAGTAAGCGCAGCAAAGGGTCCATTTAGCAAGGTTATTCAGTTGATAAGGAGAAGTGATGGAGGAATTGAAGCTCTGGTGAACTTGAATGAAGAAGAAATGCGTGTGTTCGAGCATGACAAGCAACTTCTTCAATTTATTACTCCTATTCATGGGGTTTTTTGTTAAGAATAAGAACAACAACGCGCATGAATATGATTGCCAGCTACTTCCATTCCCAATGCAGATTATAATTTCCTTATTTATTTCTCAACACATTCTAGGAGGATGACATGCATCCCTACCTTTACGGGATAGACGTTTGTGGTACTGCTACTAATCTTCCATGCCCACTGTATTCCTGTTGTGCTTACTAATTTTCTTCACGAATAATGCAATTTCACTTATTTCAACTTTCTTAAAGGCAGTGTTTAGGTAACTAACTTAGAGAAATCCAGCTCCAAGTTTTTTCCATTTGGATTTCCGATTCTGTACATAGAGGTAGATAGACGGTTCCCAAAGCATCCTAGGCCCAAATACATAAAAACCAAATATAATATGAAAAAGTTAAACCGAGCCATGCGTATCCCATTCGAAACTGGGCCACGAAGTTCCAATGGGTTCGGATTGGCTAATTTAATGATTAAATAATTAAATAAGTTTTTTATTACAAGAGAAATTCATAGTCATTATCTTATGCAATAACTCACAAATCACTAATAAATTGTCCAAAAATATAATATCTCGATCAATCAATTATTTTTCAAAGTCAATATCGAATGAGTGACAATAACGACAGCGCAAGCGAGCCCCTCTTTCCAACCCTTTTAACAAGTAAAAGTATTTTCTGATTTAAAGAACTTTTCTTCCCACCACAAATGACTATTTCTACTTTCTTAAAAGCAGTGTAAGAACTTAAAGAAATCCAGCTCTACATTAAGGGTAACTTGGAGAGATGCAAATGGTTGTAATTTGAATTTTATTTAGCACAAATCCTATAAAGCTGTTTGTCGCTATTGTGAATCGGGTGCTTTTCACGTTAAATATTATGTTGTTATTTTATTTATTTGTATATTTCGTAAACCAGCCTTGAGAAATGACTAAAATTATCTGGTCCATGACTTAAATAAAATATAGGCATAACTCAATTTACACCCTCCTATGTTATTATATCGTCCTGAATATTACGCCTTCTATGTTATTTTAATTGTCAAGTTACACCTTTCGAAAGTCAATTCGACTAATTTTTAAAGTTAAATTGGACTAAATTAACTTAATAATTTAAAATAAAATTTAGATATCAAAAAACAATAAAAAAGTATTATTGATTGTAAAAATTTTTTATATCAATATGATGAAAAATATATTTTAAAATGTTAGGTCTACATAATTAGACTTTAAAAATGGAAATTTTGATAACTAAAGTGGGATGGAGGGAGTAATTAATTGAATTTTTCTATGACAAGAATAGTATCTCAATTTCAAAGGAATTTAGTAATTTAAGATACGTATCTAGCTTTCGATTTCTTTTTCCACCTAGAAATGTACCTAACTATCTATTGAAAATAAAATAAAGGAAAAAAGGTCAAAAATACCCTCGATTATCTTTTATTGTTTGACATTATCCTCGCTGTTAAAATGAATTTATTTATACCCTTACTGTTACAAAATTTACCATTTATGCCCCCTCGATGGATCGAAAGCCCCAAATAACTTCATTTAATCTGCTTTTTATTTTTATCCAATCCCACCCCAATCCATCCTAAATAATACCAAACTTGACCTAACCAAGGTTAGGCAAAAGAATTGTGAAGAAACTGTGCGTTCATTTCGTTCTAAACTTCTCATCCTCAGATATGTACCTAACATTCTACAGAAAAAAAGAGAAGATACTCTCTCCATCCAACTTTACTTGACCCCTATTGACTTTGCACAGAGATTAAAAACTAGTAAATGACCCTTTGAATATAATAAATATGATGTTTTGAAAAATATAATAGAGAAATAACTATAATTAATGATAAGGGTAAATTAGGAACTAAATGTAAAATTGTCTCTTAATTTCATAAAGTGGGCAAGTATTGTTGGACATCTCAAAATAGTGTAGGAGGCAAATAAAGTTGAACGGAGGGAGTATGCACCTAACTTAGATAATTTGCATTTACTTATTGAGGCAAAAAAGTTTGTATTTATTAGCCGAAAAAGTGATAAATCACTCACTTTTCTTGGCAATTAGGCTAATAAATAAATGTCAATTTCTTCTTTCTATTTTGTTCGCCGTTTACATTTAATGGCTCATGTATATATAAAGATCGATTAGTTGTAAATGAAAAACATCAAGAATCCTATCCATAATTTCCAGGAAAATCATCAAACCTTTCACTCCCACCCCATCTTCTCAAAGATGGCACAAACTTTCCTGGATAGATCAACTCTTCCAAGAAAATCATCAAACCTCTCACACTTATATACTATTCATGGGCTGGAAGTCCAAGAGACAATGCCACCATTGAGTGTGATGACCATGGGGCTGAGTTCTTGGAAGTCCAAATCAATTCTCCAATGGACAAAGTTGCTAGTCATCCTGATTTAACATACCCCCAAGGTTCACCTTGGAGACATGGCGTGGACCGCGCCTTAATTGTATCTCAATTAAGCCACTTTGATTGCGGAGGAGTAGCACTCAGTGTCAGTCTATCGCACGCAATAGGAGATGGAAGCAGTGCCTATTGCTTCTTGAGGGATTGGGCTGCATTAGCTCGAAGTTCAAATACAAGCCCATCTCCTTACTTTATCCAGGACTCCTTTGGACCATCTCCAATAGGCGATGTTCCATCGGATTCCCCTGACATAGACGACTGTGTCCAGAAGAGGTTTATTTTCACCAGCACACAGCTGAGTGCACTAAAATCCTCCATTGACCTGCAAAATGTAACCAGCAACGAGGCCGTGAATGCACTGCTCTACAAGTGTGCTGCATCTTCTGCCACCAGTGCTAACTCGGGCTCATTCAAGCCATCTCAGTGGGTCCAGATAGCTGATTTGCGAGGAATAATATCACCTGCACTACCCCCAAACTCTACAGGTAATCTTGTCACCATATTCTCCTCACCTATGTATGACAATGAGGAGGAACTTAGGTTACCAAAATTAGTAACCGATATAAGAAAGGCTAAAAACATCCTCTCCTCAGGTAATATTATTGGAAATGAACATGTTACGGAGATGGTAGATACATATTTTAGAGGGGAGGAGATGGACAACCTAATTGTTACACGGCGAGTAGCCTATTTTACAAGATCTGGATTTTGGATTTGGGAAGCCTATTGCTATAAACTTTGCAAAGGGTCCATCTAACAATTCTATTCACTTGATGAGGACAAACGATGGAGGAATTGGAGCTTTGGTTAACTTGAATGAACAAGAAATGTGTGTGTTCGAGCATGACAAGCAACTTCTTCAATTCGTTCATACGCATGATTGCCAATCTAAGGAGCTTCTCTCATTTCTAAAATTCCATTTCCTTGTCTTGTTTATTTCTCGCTTGAATCTTGTGAAGTTCAATACAAAAATAAAGAAAGTTTAAATTGTTAAACTACAAGGAATTTAATTTTCAAACTTCACTTTGCATCATGACTACTATTAGCAACACTACGCCAAGCAAGAGCAAGGGGTTCAACACTTTTCTCTGAGAGGAAAGTTACATTGAAATATAAGGGGAACATTGTTTTTAAAAAGGAATCACATGTGTTGTCTAATATATACATCTCGAGTACGCATGATGATGAATTGTGGAACAAATTCATACTCCATTTCCTAGTCTTGTTTGTTTCTGAACAAGCAGATAGGATGAAGTGAACGCAAACTTCACATCACAAATTTGATGCAGTTTCACTATGCTAAATATGATGTTAACACTTTCTTTTTAAGGCTTGCCACTGCAGTATTAAGGGGTTTAGTTAGGGGGGGTTGCTGGATTAAAGATTAGTTCCAAAAGAGTAAACTAAAGGACAGGTATGCTCTACCACTAGTAAGATGGATCAAAAACATCAACAGGGAAATAGCATCACATAAGAACCAACATCAAATTCAAGCACATTTACTGGTCTCTTCCATTTTTTTTTCTCCTTTATTTCATTTCAAATCCTCTCATATCAACCCTACAGGGAGGGAGAAGAAACAAACTGTCTTGGTAAGCTAAAAAGATCTCTCTCTTCAAAAGGAGAAGTCCACTCCCGAGAACCACCGGTAGATGTTTCTGCTGCAGCAGCTCGTTCCTGCAGCCCAGGTATCGACACACCACCGCTATTGGACAGAACAGGTCTCATGGCAGATGTAACACCGAGTCCAGGGGTAAATGAATCATATGTACGTGCGTTGTTTTGCATTAAAGGGTTCATTCCTGGCCACATGCCACCGGTTCTTGATGATGAAGACCCACGATCTAAACTCCAGTCTATGTTAGCATAATCTAGCTGCTCCATGGAGCCGCCGCCACTGTTCCAATCAACCAGAGACGATGACCCAGACATACCATTAGTGCCCAACCCAGAGAAGAGTCCAAGTGAGGACGCTGCAGAAAGAGTTTGTGTCTGCAAAGCACCTGTTCTACTCCACAAACTATTACCCCGGCTTGTTCCTGGCGATTCAAGTGGGCCGTTGCTAGAAACAAATTGCTGTGGCTGCTGGTGTTGTTGATACTGAAGTTGGCTGTACAACTGGTTTGTGCTGAGACCATTTGAGCTCAGACTTCTTGTTCCAGGGATATGTGGCATCAGTCCATTGGGTTTCACTGTCTCAACAGTATTGTTAGCAAACCACCCTGCTGTGGTTACTGGGGGAGAAGAGCCAACAGTTGTGGTGGGAGTCTGCTTAGGATTAATAGATTGATTGGGTCGTTGCATAACTATAACTGGTTCTCTCACGGTTCCTAGCTGTAGATTCTTCAATTCATTTCCTAAAGCAACATACCGACCTTCTGACTTGGAAGATAGGGGTGATGCTTGCAAAGGAGATGCCAAAGAATAGGAAACAGAAGGATTTGATCCTGCACTTAGCCACCTTTTGTCAGCAGGCACTGCCACTTGTGGTGGCTTGGCCCACTCCAACTTTGGTTGAACCCTTTTCAATGATTGTATACTTTTGCTTCCATTATCAGCAGAAGATCCTGATGAGGCTGCAGCTTTGGTAAAATTGAAGTCTCTATCATCCCTTTTAGGCAATATTACGTTGGGCGAAGGTTTTACAGGTGCTCTTAGTAAGTTCTGGCTGGTGGTATTTGGAAGCTTGCCACTGCCCACAGTAGGAGGATCACCACTTTCATCAGCCTTAGATGGCGCAGAATACGCTTCCTGCTTTTGTGACCTCAAAGTCTCTTCGGCCTTCTCAAGATCACCCTCGCAGGCAACTAAGGCTCTTTCAACCTCCTGCTTGGAGCACTTATACTTATTTTCCATGTCTGTAATTCGACCAAGCTCTTCTGAAATGTCAATTTTCAAATTACCCCCACCATCAAGATTATGTTCCTTATGTTTATCTGCTTCTTCACCACCTTCAAATAACCATGACACTGATTCTTCTACTCTGCCTTCATTTAAGATAAGAGCCATTGTGGCTCGTTCATGAGAGAATCCCATAGCCACAAGCTGCTGGGCAAGTGTTTCCAGCTTTCTTGACATGAGATAGCCACTGCATTTTTCATGCAATTCTTGAGCTCGTCTCTCCTTTTGACGTTGATGCTTCTTCTCATTTTTCTGACGGATTTTTTCCCGTTTGTCGTTATCAGAGCCAGGTACTATCTCTGCCCGGGGAGGGGCATTGGAGATTTTCTCTTTATGGTCCTCTGACTCACCAGACCAGCTACCATTGTTGGAAACAGAATCATACTCGCTGCTAGGTCCAATTGAGTGCCCATTATGCTCATCTGTCTCGTCAATATTCCTGAAACGACCGTTCACATGAAGAGCAACATTTGAAGTCACAGGAGCTGTCTCAAGCGTATGGAATGTTCCTAAAAGAGGATTGTATCCACTAGTTGGTGTAGTAGCACCTGCATTTACACTTGAAGGTTTTGAAGCAGATTTCGGTGGTTCCTTCCCACCCTTTTTGTCCTTTGACTTGGACCTAGATGCTGGAGACATTGCTGCTGCTTCTAATTCGAAATTCTACAACAGAGAGGAAAACATAAAGTAAGCAGAAAAAAAAAAAAGAACTGCTGTAAACTTAGCACAAACTGTAAAGAGATTCCTAATCAATCAAACTTTACAATATTAAGTTAAAAGAAGAAAACATCTTTTAATCAAAATAAGTGTATAATAATAGAAGTGACCACTCGCCTGCACAGACCCTTAAGAGAACGGAAGAATTAACAAGTTCCATAATAACATTGACAACAAAGATATGATAATATCTAAAAACGTAAGTTCTTAATTTCCTGGACTTGATGTGCACATCTCAGGATCTACTGATCGACAAGGAAGCAAGAGATAACTATAGATGAAGATGGACCCACTTTTATCTGTTAGACAATTCATTTAATTTCTGAATAAGGTTAAAATTAACAAATTGACAATAATATAATGCAACACATTGATTAAACTCGCATACAAAGAGGAGAAACGAATACATACTTGAATCAAGAGAGAAAGGTAATTGCATATGTCTTGTGCAATTCTTTTAAACATGCAAGAAAGCTAATGAAGAACACTACCAACAAGAATACTGCTGAAAGTCTGGTCAGAAAACAGGGAGACAGATTCTAATGTCGCTGCAGTTAAAGAGCAAAAGCAATCGGACAGAATAGCTAATGAAAGAAATAAGACCCATTCTATCAGAAGCCAAAGCCCAAGGAAAATTAATAGAAAAGAGTATCAATAATTAATATAAAAGGAGTGTCTGTCTATCCAGGTAATCCTAATATCGGTGCTTCCAATACTATTTCAGTAATCAATCACTTTCGTGTTTTTTATTTCTCAGTGCAGAAATGGCAGAGATCTACCACAAATCTCATCCCTTGAGCATTTTGAACTTGACACTGTAGTATGTTTCATCATGCTTTTTTTTTAGTGACCGAAAAATACCTTCTATGGGGCCAACCACGTTCTTCAAAATTCAGGGATAATGGGTCCGCCCTTTACCCTTCTACACATATGAGTGGCTTTTCAGTCATGCAGAAAACTGCATTATAACTGTCATATGTTTAGTTCCTCTAGTTTGTTAGAACAAGGTAACATCTTCAAGCAGCAAAATCCAAATTCCCATCTTTGATCTTAAGTGAACCACCATCCAAAATTTATATCTTATACATCACTAATTGCATGAGTGAATGAACCTCCCTCAACATTTTCCAAATACCAAACCCCAACAGAGAAAAACAAAAATTATTAATACAA
>JAPFFP010000094.1:20199009-20215277 GCA_026153255.1 Solanum medicagineum | reverse complement strand
TAATCACGAAATTTACCCATTTAGATCTAGTATTATGAGCACTTAATGAACAATATATGAAGATTTGATATGAATTCATACCAAGATTTATTTGTGAACCTCATAAGATTATAAGTCCAAGCACCAAATATGGCCCCAAAAGTTGGCCCAATAATGTAAATCCATAGCCCATTGTAGTGACCTGTAACAATTGCTGGTCCCAAACTTCTTGCTGGGTTCATTGATGCCCCTGTTAGTGGCCTGTGTTTCACTAAAAAAAAAAATTACGCGAATAAATAAATATATAATCAAATTATTACTCTATATTTAGTGACAAGTATATTGTACAAATAGTCAGATGCAATATATTTGCTCATTTTTTGTGTCATATATCACAAGGATCAAAAAACAGAATTCAACCAATAACTTAGGGACGACGGACCAAGTGTTATCAACGAAAGTTTTCTTTCTTTAATTGAAAATAGACATATATTTAGTACAAAATAACAACTTGAAGTGAAAAGAGAAGTACCCGGAGAATAAAATATCAAGTGAAACAGTGGCTCCAATTGCAACCCCAGATAATTGTTTCATCTGCAACAATTCCAGACTGTAAGATATACTTAATTTAACGCGTATATTCGTCAAATTATATTGATAGTGTAAAAATTATTTGATGAATAAATTTAGCGAAGAACAGCTCGATCATCAGTAGCAACACCGGCGATGACAAACATGAGGTAAAATGTAGTTATGAACTCAAGTATCAAAGCTTGCAAATTTGTTACTCCTCCTGGAATTGTCCCTACAAATTGGTCTTCTTTGCCATTAAATACTAGTCGAAGGGATCCACTCGCAAGAGTGGACCCCACGACTTGTACCAAAATATAGACTGGAACCTATACATAATAAAATAATTCAAGTTTCAATAACGATAACAGTAACAATAATAAGTGATATGATGATATTAATATGTTCGTTATGCGTTGTATACACCTGATTCCATGGAAACCTTTTGCTAGTGGCAAGTGCAATGGTTACAGCAGGGTTAAAATGTGCACCAGAGACATGACCAACAGAATAAATCAAAACCATGACGACAAGTCCCCAAACAGACGCGATTCCAGGTAGTGTGACAACGTTGTCCTTGTTTATATTCAAAATTATTGCAGCACAACCAGCAAATATCAACATGTACGTTCCCACGGGCTCTGCTATCAACTGTAATAATGATATGGTTACACAATTCAACATGATAGACGATCAGACAGTGCAAAATCTTGAATAGCTAACTCCGTTTTGAATTGAGCAACTTTGGAAGATTCCAACATGACCATTTATATATTCATCCAATCTATTAAAGAAATGAATAAATCAATGGTGAATTGGGTTTCTTAGCGTTTTCATTAAAGACGTTGAAACTTGAATGACTGAAATATTTAATATTAGTTAAAACTTTTTTTTAGCAACAAAAAAAAAATTTATCTGCCCATTGTCTTAAACTTTTAATACCTCATTTGTTTTGGCTACTACCCCCTCTGTCACATATTATTTTTCAGATTTTCTTTTCTTTTTTCTTTTTACAGTTATGTTTTCACTATATTGATGATATTAGAAGAATCGCAACTTAAAATAATTTTTTTGTAATTTGTGAATATTTAAGTTTTAATTTTAAAATATTAGATTAATCTGATCCAATGTGGAGACCAATTAAAATTGATTCTTAAGTATTGAACATGATAAATATTTTGAAACAAAAAGAGAGTACGTATTCATTTCTTTATGATTTTTCTTATGTCATATTTCTAATGTTAATGCTATAAGCTGTCTCGGCTGTCTAATATGGATTTCATCGAATAAGTTGGACTATCGCTCCCAGACAGAAGTAACATCTACTGATCACTTTTCGATCATATTTTTAAAAAATAACCAATTAATATAAAGTTTCAAATTTCCAAAGATAGTGATTACTTATTTTTCAGTTATAGGTGCTGAAATTGGCTATTTGTGTATTTTAGCCTATTCCTAAGCATTCAAAAATTTGACATAGTGATAAATTAAAAATCAGGTTCAAATAAATTTTAGCGAAAGTAAAAATACTACACGAAAAAATTCTCTGAGACACAACAACTTGAAAATTATAATATAACATATAAATTTTACATGCTTATTAATTTGAAATGCCAAATTTTCCCCATTATTACATGTGAAGACTTATAAAAAGCATAGAAAATAATTAATGTTGAAATTGTTGGGTCATGGACGAAATTTGCAAGCAGTTTTGAATTGTTGAGCAGTTTGATCATCTCCTTTGAATTCATTATCCAACCATGCTGAGTACCCTCCTTCCAAGTTTCTTACATCCTTGTACCCCTACACTCAATAAATTTTTAAGAAAAAATAAACTTTATTCACGTAGTTGTCTACATCACACTCTTTGAAGTAAAGGCTTACTAACCGCATTAAGGAGATCGACACATGCTCGAAGTCCTCTCCCTCCACTATTGCATCCCTTCAAAACAGATCACAATTATGTCTTGCGATTAATGTACTCAACTACTAGACAAAGACGTAATCGAAATTTAAATTTTATAAGTTTACGTTCTCACGGGTGAATCCACTTCGCTTTTGAAGTTGTAGCTAGATTCACTCAATTACAAGAGATGTTCAAGGTAGTGGTAAGGTCTGCGTACATTTTACCTTCCCCAGATGACCTCACTTATGAAGTTCCACTGGGTATATTATTGTTATTATCAGTTACTTAAACGTGATTATAGATTGGTACCTCTGTTTAATAAGTGTTGATATATACTGATAGTGCAGAAAACTTTTATTGCTATAAGTAAAATCACCAAAAAGAAAGTTATCTAAGTTTATTTACCAAAATCAGATGATCCTCCTTTTGGCACACTGAAGAGACCTGGTCAAGAAAATCTGGATTTTTTACCCTTCCTAGGATTCACCAGGGAAAGAATATTAGCTCACATTAGAAAACAGTTTATAATTTTAAAAAATACAAAAATAATGAAAGTGAAAAAAGAAAAAAACCTTGTTCATTGAGGAACATATATGGAATATTTATGGCTTTATCAATGTGTCTTCAACTGTCCTGTAAAACCCAAAATAATGAGAACCATCAAAATTTCCTAAAATAATGCAAATTAATTTACTTTTACTATTTTTTAAAAATACTTTTTAATTACTCACTGCACATCTAAATAAGTGTAACTTGAGGAGAGCAAATTTTTTGCACTAATCACATTAACATTTGAAACATCCTCATTGCTGCCCAGAAAAAAAATAATGATTATGTCTCACAATCAAAAAAAGTTAGGAGGATCATTTTGATTTTGGGTTTACAACGAAAGAGAATTAACTAAGTATCAAATTGAACAAACAATAGGTCAAGATCATGTTGTTCATTGGGAATTGAAGAGGGGAGAACTGATTGGTATCGATCTCATTGACCCCTTGCTTCACCATGCCCAAGCCAGAGGCTAAGGAGAGCCCGATAGGAAATCAAAATTGTTATGGAAGGGGGAGGAAGATAATGTAGTTGTAGTTAAGATTGAAGTAATGTTTTTTAGTTTAGAAGATCTACTAAAATATCAAAGGTGAACGGGGCTCCCAGGGACGTTTGGCAGAAGGAACGAGATCCGAAGAGTGTACCAAGATGCTCCATAATCTTTTCGATTGCTTGTTTGAACAACTTGGAGTTGAGCCTTCTTTTTGCACTATTACAGATATGAAAATAGAAATATCTCTCTATCTCTAAGGTTCACTAATTATTTGATTACTGGCCTTAAGCCTGTTCTTTCTTTTGGATCTTCCAAATCATTCCCGCAGAAGGGCTGGACCAATAAGATATATCAGAATAATAAGATCAATGAGAAACGAATTAGTATAAAGATGGATTAACAATAGAACTAAGCATTAGAATTTTGAGTTAATTACCTCTTTAGTGAATCCATTGTATGCTTATATATTGAAGTACATTTTTTCAAACTCAATTTTCTTGGTTTTATAGAAGTTCATTGTACATATGTTTGGCCGTTGACCTTCTTCTTATTGTGATAATAACATTAATTGAATAATTATATAATTAATTACTTAGTTATCTTGATTATTGTGTTGGTTGTAAGTTTTAAGTGATGCTACTTTTTAATTAATTGAACATAGCAACAAGTCACGTCAAAAACGCAAATCCGTTGACTTTGTTTTGTTCACAATGTATTTGTCATTTTCTATTAGTAAGAAAAACAGGAAATATACAAGTACTATTTAATTTCAATAATATAATCAAATATCGTATAAGTACCATCTTACTTCAATTGTATAAATGATTTGTAAGAAAAATGTAATATTTTGATGCAATGTCAATCATAATTACACTGTTTCTTAAACAAATAAATAAATCACTTCTTATTGAAAGGTTTGTAATAAGTTCAGAAAAAGTACCTAAATACACATTTTATTTTATCATAATCTCTAAAATTTTCTACTATTTAAGAGAATTTCAAAAATTCCCATTCAGATACATCTCTATCACTCTCTCGGATACATAAATCCCCTCTCAGATACATAAATTCCCTATATATTCAGATGTCATATCCCCTCTCTGATACATCTCTCTCCTCTATGATGTATACCTCTAGTCTCACAGACAAACTTTACGATTAAATAAGTTTTGTCTCATAGATGCTTTTTGAGTTTTAACCTTAAAAATATGTCCATAGTACAAGTAGAGGTCAAAAGATTAAGATCACTCTTTTTCAAAGTCATCATATTACTTTCTGAAGCAAAACTCGATAAATAAGAGATAAACGAAGGGACAATAAAAACGTTTAATAGTTCAACTTATAATTTACTCCAACACGTGATCTTTATATTGAAAAGTTTTATTCATACCACAAACACGAAAACGATACAAAGGAAGTATAATACATAGTAGCATGAAATTATTCAAAATTCAAAAACATAACATAAAACACGCACAATTACTTGCTCAACCCCATATAAATTAATTAGATTTTGTATGGATTGAGTGCAGCTTCAAATTCAGAAGTGTCAGTGAAGAAAATCTTCAAGTACTCAGTGTATGAGAATGGCTTGTATTTAGGTGGATTAGTTTCACTTAAAAGTGCTTTGGCTGGCTCAATTATGCATTTTCCAGTACAAGCAGGACTTGTTAAGCACCCAAGAGATATTCTGTCTCTCACTGAATTGGTAGCCACTCTATGTATTCCACTTTCTAACTTCCCATTGCTTACCACCTGGAATAAAAATTAGTCGTTAAAAAATACGCGAGAATCATCAAATATATCCCTGAACTTTGTTATAAGGATTAAATTTAACGAAAAGGGTATATTTGTGTCATTTATGTAATAGTAGAGATATATGCAAGCCACTTTTATAATGAGAGGCGTATTAGCTCTAAATCACAAAGTCGAAGAGTTTATCAAGCCCTTTTTTAACATGATACTTCAGAGTTAGGTCATATGAGATAATTTAATTTAGTAAAGTTTTGCGTCGACCTTTAAATGTGCGAGTCCAGTGAAAATATATTGATTGAAGTGTTATGATTGAAGTGTTAAAAGAAGTCAAAGATGATTACCTAAAATCATATGGAAAAAAGTTGTCTCAAAAGATCTATAATTTTTTAGAATCAATATAGATAACTTAACTAAAGTAGTTAGGATATCATAGAAAAATCTATCCATACATGTGATATCTCTTATTTAATCTGTCTCATTTTATGTGAAGTAGTAACTTAACATCAAATTTCAAAAAAAAAAATATATTTTAAAAATTTGTAATCTAAAACAACTCATAGATATTTATGAATATCGTAAAGTTAAATTGTTACTGAATATAAAACGAAGGACCTTCAAGACCATGCCATTGATGCAGACCAATGCACCAGGAATGGGCTCAACAGCAAACCACTGTCCATCTTTCTGACGGCGCACGTGCAAGCCGCCCAATTCTTGAAGAAGCAAGTTGATGAGCCCGCCGTCATTGTGTTCGACAGCTCCAGCTGTTACAGCCGGGTCGGGGCATTTTGGGTAAAGGTTGATAGCCATATACTGAATATGGCTCAGCTCATTTGCAAAGTAATCCTTTTCAAGTCCTAATCCTTCACTCATTAGTTCCAAAATCCTCATATTTGCCTTCCTTACCCCTTCAGTATATTTTCCAATCACTTCCCTGATAACATACAGTAACAATTAGTCGAGTCTTAAAAATAGATATTGATGACACAATATTTAAGGGGAAAAAAGGAAGATTTTTGAAATTTATGGTGTAAAATCATTGTTAGATGTTTGTGTGACTGAGAATCATTTCATTAAGGGTAAAATAGAATTTTAAAGTTAAATTATTTCCAATTAAAGTAAAGTGGTACTCCCTCTGGTCCCTTTTATATGTGTCGTCTTTTGTGATTGCACTTACATTAAGAAAAATTTGACTTTACTATTTTGCCCTTATTTAATATTTTTTTCATAGTCGATACTAAATATGCTAGATTTCAATAGTCAAAGCTCATTAACTATCAAGGGTAAAATAGGAAGAACAATGTCATTTATACATGGATTTTGTGAAATGATATATATTAAGGACCATCGTTATAGTAAGGACGACATATAAATAAGATTGGAGGGAATATATTTTTTTGGGATGACGGACCACGAAAAATGGGACAGAAGAAATACTCAACAACAACATATCCACACAAACATCACCACTATCTCATAGAGATAGAGAGTCTGTTTTCGAAAAGAACTTGTGTACCTATATGATTCTGGCTTTTCAGGCCAAGAACTGATCCGGTCTGGTTTAGTAGGATGTGTACAATGAGCAAAAGTGTCCTTCCAGAAAATGACTTCCTTGTCATTTTTGCCATTCTTCTTAGGCTTGTATTCTTTTTCAATATAAAGTTTTGGTTTCTGGTCAAGATTTGGCTCAAATTCACTCAACTCTTCTTCCTCAGTATACTTTGCCAATTCCTCAATCGGCAACTTGAAAAATTCCCTACATACTTTGATGACATCATCTATCAACTCTTGGGACACCCCATGGTTAATCACCTGATCATAAAACAACAACTACATTACATATTTTCTAGAATCAATCTTTCATGTTCTCTATATATGACAGTGTTTTGCTATAGCAACTAGAAATATCAGAACAAACGATGTTGTTATAGAGGAGTTTCATGTTTTTTCTAGAATTAATCTTTCATGTTATGCTATATTATATATTTTCAATACCAATGTTTCGTTATAACAATCAAATATATCAGAACAAACGATATTGTTAAAGATTTGACTGTTATTAATATAATTACCAATGAATGTTGAAGAAAAGCTACTCGTAATTACTTTATATAATCATGATGCTTGGCCAATTTGCATAACCTCGATTAATTACATGGAATACTTGCTACCTCCACCAACATATATATATATATACGTATATCTACTTTTTAAATGATTTGATAGTATAAATTACTCTTGTGACCAAATATATATTTGTCTTGTCTAGAATCAATATTTAGTATTATATTATATGTTCTCTATAACAATATTAATTTAGCTACAACAGCCAAAAGATATTATTCTAAAACAAACTATGTTGTTATAGAAGGAATTGATTGCTATTAATATAGGCTAAAAATGAGCGTTGAAGAAAAGCTACATGGAATACTTTCTTTTCTTTTTTTTTTACGATGTTTGGACCAACTTGCATGCACTTCGGTTAATTTATTCTAAAGAGGATTAATTATATTACCTGAAAAACTCCATACTCTTGAGAAGCTTTGATGATTTGTTGAGCTATTTCAGCAGAATTAGGATGTGACAAATCAATAACTGTAATGTCGTTCCCAATAGGGACATTTATATTCAATCTTTTCTCTAAAGGCACCACATACCTATCAGGCACAGTGTTCACTTGTGAAGCCCAGCTAGAGACCAGAGATGCCATTTTTTGTTTTCTTTTCTTAAAGTCTAGCTGATCAATGATGAGATTGCATTTGTTAGCCTTATATTTATAGTGGTCCTTGTCAAATATTTTAATGCTAAGTTCATTATAGTGGTACGCTCTTCGTAAATGTTACCACCATCTATTCACTAGCTTTTGGAATTAGGTACGTACCAACTTTAAAATAAGATATGCGCCATATTTTTTTTTGTGTTTTTGTCGGTGTGAAACTTATTACCCCAAGTTGGTGTGTGTATCACACACATATATATTTCGTTCGTCTAAGAAAAGAATGACTTACTTTGCTATGTAGTCTATCTAAAAAAGAATGACTCCTTTTCTTTTCTAGTAAAATTTAAATTTCAATTTTTAATGTGACATATTCAAGATCACAAGATTAAAGGACATTTATACATTTGACATAACTTTAATTGAGGATCACAAGATTGAAAAGTCTTCTATATTTTCTTAAACTTTGTACTAAGTTAAACGAGGTCATTCTTTTTCAAACGAAAAGAATATATTCCCTAGAATGACCTACTTTCCTTTTTGTTCTATTTTTTTTTTTTAAAAAAACTATTTCCTTTTGTGACAAAACTTTAATTTCAACTTTTCGCATGACATGTTTAAGGCTACAAGCCCAAAGTGTATTTTGGTACATTTAATACAAGTTAAATTTAGGACTATAAGATTAAATTTTTTTTAAAAAATTTTATGTCAAATGAAACTAGATCATTCTCTTTTAAACGGAAGGAATACAATTATAATAAAATTGTCTATCAATAGCAGTCTCACTCAAATAATAATTAATTGATTTTGAGCGTTATATTGATATTGATAAGATTTTCTCGTACGAAAAGTTTGGACGGAAATCTTTGGCAACTCAAGTATTATATTATCACGAAGAGACTGGTCATTATACGAAATAAATTGCTCTAATCCACCTTCGTTATAATTTATTTGAAAGTGTTTTCCTTTTAATTCCCCCCCACAAAAATAAAAATAAAAACTTACGATATATATAGTCACATAAGTTTATTATATTCTCTTAACCAACATGTCCAATAACACATTAACATAGGAATTAGGACAAAAGTAGCATAATCATAGATTTCTATCACTAAACTTGAATATTTTTAATTTTCAATTAGTTGTAACAAATTTTGGATTTTATTAAAAATGAATTGGATTTTTAAAAATTTTAATTAATAAAATATGAATATATTTTGAGATTTTTATTACTTTGGTTTAATTTATAACATAAAAAGTTTTGAAAAAAAAAACGATTCCTTGAGGTTTTTTGAAAAAATTGAAGTGAGTATTGATATCTTGAATCACAACAGAAATTATTAATTAGCCAGTACCATGATTATGATGAGATATTTGAAATTCATCCACTTTTAATTAACGATTTTAGGTTGAAGTTAGTATCTAAGATAAAAGTTCTTGTTGAAAGCGTTACGTTTAGTAATGGATCATACAATGCGCAAAATCAAATTTTATTAAATTCAAAATAAATATTGAAACACTGAATGATAGGAAAAAAACAAAAACACTTAGTATTAAAATATATATATATCTTGAGGGATGTTTTACGAGGAAGACAAATGAAATTATTTTATCATAATCATTAAAAAAAAGAAGTACGTACTATCTTCCAACAAGTTCTCTGTTCTGTTTACATAATCAATAGCAGCAGCTAGTAGGTCACGTACTCGATATCTTTTTTTAATTTTATTTTTTCATATTTTAAGATCATATAAGGAAATCAAATTTTTTAGTTCGGAATAAATGTTCCACAACATGAGCTACCTTATGTAAGAGGATTAATACAAACTCCTTTGATAAAAAAATATATTATATTATTTATATATAATTAAAATAATTTTTATGTATATATTAGATATCGAATCCTTTTGATTAGTTCACCTTTCTACTTCTTTAAGATTTTGTATTTCCTTAAAGAAAATACTGACTCCGACACTCGTTAAAACTAGATAAACTTGATATTGGACCAATTTTGAGTAAACAAAAAATTTAGAGTACGATTGTGATACCATAATAAGAAATGAACATGAGGTTATATTTGATACAACCACTAATAGTACTCTTAATAAAATGTACTCTTTTTGTTTCATTTTATATGGTACCCTTTTCTTTTTTATCCTCTAAAAAAGAATGTCATCTTACTCGAAACAATTTACCTTTAAAATTTTCTTTTTATCCTTAATCTCAGCCACTCAGTCACACAAATATCTTAGAATGATTTTATACCACAAGTTTTAAAATCTTTTTTTTTTTTAAATACGGTCTCAAGTCAAAGGATGAGACAAAGAGAGTATTAATTAACAGTTTGTTTTTAAAAATACAAGAAAGTTGCTTGCTTCCTTTCATAATTCAAACTGTCTTTAGCTACAAATATGGATAAGGGATAGCTAATTTCGAAATTAATTTTATAATCAATTTATCTTATTATTGTTTGAGATAAAATCGTACAATAACTTTTTTAAAAATTAGTTATTTCAAAATTATAATATTATTTTTATTTCATATTAAGAATCAAATTATAATTCGAGATAACTAATTCTTAAATAACTTATTGACCAGCCAATCGAGTTTTTTTTTTTTTTTTAATTAGAAAAAGTGATAAGTTATTGATTTATCTTGAAGCGTATGATTTTATTTATTTATTATTATTACGTGCACATCATTGCAATACCCATATCGATATGTTTGAAATTAAAATAATGGTAGTTGTGTTTGGTTTTTTTAATCATGATTTGAAAATATGATAAAAAAATCTATGCACTCTCTGTTTGTATTCCAATATATATTTTCAAATATCAATCATTTTGTCAGAACCTATTTGCAAAATCTTCTTAAAAAACACAAATGATCAAATGATTTCACCAAATATCTCTGTAGCCCTTCAATGATAACATTATCATTGACAGTAACATTATTTTCAAATATTTCTTTTTCTCTGGAAAATAAATAACTATCCGAAATTATTGAAATATATCCTCAAAGGATATAATAATCTTACACACTGGGGTATTGATACTTAAAACGATGGTATCAAGAAATTACTTACAGCCAGTAAAATACACTAGAATTTATTATTGCAAAATAAAAAGAATTCAGAAAATTCGTACTTTATGCTGTTGGAAAATAGGAGGAGATCTCTTTAATTATAGACAATAAATAGTAATATAAATAAATGCTTATCGTACCTTATCAAAAAGGTCATGATACTTTTAAAAAAAGTCACAAGTTTTTCACCAAAAACTCATATAATATTTTAAAAAATTCATAACTCTTCGAAAAAATCATAATCCTTCGTCAATATAAACTGTTAATTGCTTGGACAAAGTCAAAATAAGAAAGATTGGAAATGAAATTAAAGTTTGGATGAAAACAATAACTAAAAAAATTGCTTACTATTTACCGGAAGCATACAAAGGGTCAGATGATTAAACAATTATCAACATATCTTCAGATAAAATTAATAATGTATGGAGAATTTAGGGAAAACACAAAACCTACTTCATTGTCTATTCTTCAATTTTCATTTTAAAAAAAAGAAGCAAAAGAGTGAATGGCATAAAGTAACAATGCTTTAATTACATTGTTTTTTCAATAATATGTATACATAGTCACTAGAGGTTAAATTTAAATTATTGCTCTCATAATTGATGATCACATTGATGTAACAAAAAAGATATTTTAATAGCAATACAATTTTTGTTTATCTTCGTAAAAATATTTAATAGCAATTGAGTTAATGCCATTGCATTCAAAATCGTCAAAATTTTTAGTGATATTTATATAGATTACTGATTAAAAATATTCATATTATATTTTCGCCACTAGATTCTTTATTTATCATAGTGATACAATTATGTTTCAATAAACAATGTATAAATAATTTTAGTCGAATAGATACAATTCATCTCAATCTTTTTTTCCTTTGTCCATTGAAGCAACATTCTCTTCTATTATCTCAAAAATCTTTTTTTTTCCTTGTGTCCAATGGATATGCACATTCTTTCACATGTTGAAGCTATTGTTGGAATTCTAGTCTTTTCCTTCTTATTCTTTCTCATAAGAAAAATAAAATCTTGGAAAAATAGCAAAAAATTTGGACCACCCCCACCAGAACTTCCCGGTGCTTGGCCAATTATAGGCCACCTTCCTCAAATCCTAAGCGACACGTTAGACGGTCGCAATAGGAGCAAGACGGATGGTGAAATTCCTCTAGCCCATACTTTGGCTGCCCTAGCAGATAAGTATGGGCCAATTTTCACCATCCGTCAAGGGATGTTCCAAATAGTTGTGGTGAGTAGTTATGAAGCAATTAAAGAATGTTTCACTACACAAGACAAGAATTTGGCTAATCGAGTAGCTACTTGTTCTTGTAAATATCTTGGCTATGACCATGCAAATCTTACATTTGCAAATTATGGACCTTATTGGCGCATGGTTCGAAAATTGGTGGTCAATAATTTGCTATCTAGTAAGAGTTTGGAGAGGTTAAAGAATGTCAGAATTTTAGAAGTGGAGAGTAGCATCAAAGAGTTGTACACACTTTTTGTTGCTAATAAAGCAAAAAATGTACCTACTAAAGTTGATATTGGCCATTGGTTTGATGACATGATGTTAAACATAACAGTGAAGATGATTGGTGGAAGGAGATACAGTTCGGTAAGCGGAAGTGAATTCAAAATATTATTTTTGCACTAGTTTGTGGTATAAGCTTAAGATGAGGGATTTGACACACTTACCTTAGTTAGAAATAGTGGTAAAATTTGCTCATAAAAATACGAACCGCATAACTCGTTGAAATGAATCATTTATTTATTAGATCAATTCATGTTAGTTCAATTCATTTCTATCTATTTAAAAGTCACAATCGGGCTGATACATATGTAGTTCCAATCAATCCATAAAAACCCTAGTAAAATATTTTTAGAAAGATACTTCCTTGATTTGATATATCATAATGAAAAAGATAATTATTCTAGTAGGTACTTAAAAAGTTATAAACCAACAAGCAAAGAAAGTAAAATTTAGTAATAATCAACCTGGGTGGGTTGGGTTCGAACTCGTTTTTAGTCAATGATCTGCCAATTATTAATTCAGCCCATTTTGATTCGTCCAAATCTATCTCAATTCGTCCATTTGATACCATCACTTCTGACACTAAAACTTTCAATTTGCTCAAAAGGAATCAGTAGAAGATAGTCTAAAAAGTCTGTAAAAAGAAAATCATTTAAGTACTAAACAACAATTTTCACGTTCATAAACTTCAAATTTTGAATCTGACTGTCTACACAGGTGAGTAATAAAGAAGAAGAGAAGGAAGAAGCGGAACGATTCAGAAAAGCATTCAACGACACTATGTATTATATAGCTGTAGTTGGTATAGAGGATGCATTTCCAATTCCATTACTCCAATGGCTTGATCTACAAGGGAATATTAAGGTGATGAAACGTATAGCTGATGAAATGGATGTTATTCTTCAACGTTGGCTTGATGATCATACTAACAACAAAAAGATAAATGATGATGATGATCAAGATTTGATTGATATAATGTTAAAGGAGTTGGATAAGGATGATTTCCAATATGGTTATTCAAGGGAAACCATTATCAAAGCTACTATGTTGGTATGTACATCAATATCTTATTCTTTGATTTTGGGGCTCTATATTTTTGAGATAAGAGTCTTTCGGAAACAACTTATCTATCTCTATGAGATAGTGGTAAGGTCTGCGTACATTTTACCCTCCCCAGACCCCACTTGTGGGATTCCACTGGGTATGTGCGTGGTTGTTGTTGTTGTAATATTACATGTTGTTTTCTTTACAACTTTACTCATCGCACGTATTATTATTTTAAGTAAAACATTCATGATTGAGTGACTTTTGAGTTAAAACTCAAAGATGAGCGACTTTCTGTTAAAAGAGTGTATAGTTGAGTGACTTCTGAGTTAAAATTCAAAGTTCAGTGACTTTCTATAAAAAGAATGCATAACTAAGTGACTACATGAGATATTAATCAAGTATTACATACTTCCTTTACAAGGGTCCAAAAACATACATTTTTAGTAAATAAAGGTAAAATATTCTTTCCCAAATATTAGGCGGACTAAAATTAGAAGTACCAATAGGCGAGGGACCAAAATCCAATTATTAATTATAACTTTTTTTTATTGTTTTTGGGCTCCACAATTTAAATTATATGCATCGACAGTGTCATTAATTTCGTGTGATTGTTATTCGCAGACTATAGTTTCAGATGCTACACATACCACAGCTGTTCATTTGATATGGATAATTGCCTGCTTACTGAACAATAAACATGTACTGGAAAAAGTTCAAGAAGAAATTGACATAAAAGTTGGCAAAAATCGTTGGGTCGAAGATTCAGACATCAAAAACTTAACATACTTTCAAGCAACAATTAAAGAAGTACTACGTTTATATCCACCATCACCTATGTTAGTTCACGAAGCCTCAGCAGATTGTCAAGTACTTGGTTACCATATTCCAAAAGGCACACGTTTATTTGTAAACGTGTGGAAACTTCAAAAAGATCCTAAATTTTGGCCAAAACCGGAAAAGTTTTTACCCGAGAGATTTTTAACCACAAAGGCAAATGTTGATGTCTACGGTAATGATTTAGAGTTTATTCCATTTGGTTCTGGGAGACGATCGTGTCCTGGAATAACTATGGCAATGCAAGTGACCTATCTTTCAATTGCTCGTTTGCTTCAAGCGTTTGATTTTGGGACGCCAAATAACGAACCGGTGGATATGACCGAAGGACCGGGTTTTACCGCGGTTAAAAAAACTCCGTTGGAAGTTGTGGTGAAACCTCGTATGCTTCCTACGTATTATGGAGTTTAATTAATAATGTTAAAGTACTATAATTTGGTATCTTTTGTTGTTTTATTTAATATCAATCGATAATGTATTGTTTGATCAAATAAGATTTTATCATTTGTATGTTTATATCTTGTTTTTCCACTTATCTTCCCTCCTCACTCCGAATAATGCTTTCGCTGATCGCTCGACTCGACTTAAAGATATTTATTGAATAATTCTTTTCATCGAAAGTCACATTAACTTTCTTTTATAATTTCAAAGTCACTCAACTAAGGATTTTCTTATAAAAAGTCACTCAACTAAAGATTCTTCTCACTAGAAAAACTTAGATAAGAGGTAATAGATGAACCAAAATAACAAATAATAATTAAAATAGTAGATAGTACCAGAATAATAACTACAACAAAATAATACGATGTTCAAAGCAAAAGTAACTATAAATAACGAAAAAAATAACACCACAAAAAACTACCCATTAATAAATCCTTAAACAAAGATAGGGACCACAACACTTTTCTTTCATCTAATTTTATATTATATTTAGATTTTCTTTTCACTATCTATTATGCTTCTCGATTATAAAACAGACACTGATTTGAAATAACAGCAAGTTGTTGATATTTTCTTATCTTTAATTTGTTGTAGGTGCGTATTTAATGTTACAATGTCATCTGCCTCAAAACAATTTTAGTAAAGGAAAATAAATGTGTAATTAAATCAAAAGAAGAGTGTGCTACTGTACCCAATTTTTAATACAATCAAACTATTTTGGCAATTTCTTGTGACGTTTATATTGAAATCTCGGTTATTTTGGATTTTTGTGACCTAAACTTCATGCAAAAATAAGTTTTTAATAAAAAAATTGATATCCAAGATCTATCCCGCTACGATTATTATTATTATTAATGAAAAGCCTACTGGACCCCATTGTGTGTTGTTCTATAAGAGTGATTAATTATATAAATTGATACAATAGTGAGACTGCTTCACTCTTAATCAGAAGTCTCAGGTTCGAGCTGTAGAAATGAAAAAAATTTGTTCGGAGCGTCACCTTCGAATACGTCCTATAGTGCATGATCCAGATTTAGTCGGAATAGACTCCAAACACCGGATGAAAACTAAAAGAAAATTATATAAATTGATGAAAATGTTCAGAGTTAGTCAAACAAGCACATGCAGAGAATATCTCTAGTTGGTTCAATGATAATAAATGCCTTCTTTAAAGTCCATTTTTACTGTTATATTTTGGAAAATGTTGTCTTAGTTTTATTGATAAATAAAGCTATTATCGTGTGAGTTTTTTTTTTTTTTTTTTTGAGCTGTAAAAACATTTATTTTACTATTAAAATATAAAATAAAGTTGATAAACTGCTTGTTATTTGACTATTCTTCAATATAATAGCAAATCCTTTTTCTCC
>JAPFFP010000094.1:20146773-20197358 GCA_026153255.1 Solanum medicagineum | reverse complement strand
TATTTGGTTTGGTACATTTAAAAACATAACTTAAGCTCCCTTATATAGGCAAGCCTCCAAGCTACTCTTTAGTAATTTTCCGATGTGGTACAAATGACCTTTTCATTTTTAATCAAAATCCCAATAAGTTTTGATCAATCAATTAGGAATCTTACTAATTAATAAGATGATCATCTTATCCTTTAATAATATAAATGGATGATCATCTTACAAACTTGTTATCCTTTGCTAATTACTCCTTCCGTTTAACTTTACTTGACCCCTATACTATTTTGGTATGTTCAATAATACTTGTCCACTTTATGAAATCAGGAGACGATTTTACATTTACTTTCTAATTTACCCTTATTATTAATTATAGTCATTTCTCCATTACATTTTTCAAGACATAATATTTATTATATTCAAAGAGTAATTTGATAAAATTACCCCATCATTTATTATTTCTTAATCCCTGCACAAGTCAATAGGGACCAAATAAAGTTATTATTTATTAGAAAAATAATAATTTTTAGCTATTATTTATTAAATAATTATTGTTAATAAATGAATAATTATTAAAAGTTATAGCCTTTTGATATCATGTGTGTACAGCTTGTGGAAGGTTGCTGCCTTTTAACTTCCTAGACATGACCACATGTTGGTAGCTGAAAAAACTTAAAAGAAACTTTTCTCTTTTATATTTTTTCTTATTCTAATTATAGTCTTATTTCCACAAAATAACTTCACGCAAGCAAGTGGAACAATTATATTTGGACAAAGTGAACAGTTTCCAAGAAAAAAGAATTCTAAATACTCCCTCCGTTTTATTTTAGTTGTCATAATTTCTATATTTAGAATCAAATTATATAAATTTTAATTAATATTTTAAAATATATTTTTTCATCATTTGATATGAAAAAAGTTCCAACCAATACTAATTTTCTTATAGTTTATTATGAATATTTAAAATTTTTATTCTAAAATATTATTAATCTAATATAATTTAATTTTAAAAATTATTCAAATTAACTTTCGAAAATCGCAAAACTTTCTTTCTTTATTAGCTATGATTTGTCAGGACAAAAAGAAAATTTTTTTAAAATAGGCCCTCCAACTGTCCTACACATGGAAAAGGTCGAATAAAAGCCACTAATTAAATCCTGGGGACAAAGTTCAGTATATAATTCAAAGTAATCCATAGTTAAGAAGGATTTAAAAATCATAATTACTCCCTACCTAACATGTTTTTTCAATTTATACACATTAAATTTATACAAAAAGTAACCAACGTCTGAATTCTAAACATGACGATGTTATAATGAAAAATTAAAAGATTATTTATTGGTACGACGCAGAGGAATATGGTGGTCTGAACCTTGGATATTTGTATCACTGCATTGCCCTTGAAGAAATTAGTCGTGCATCTGGTGCTGTTGCTGTTTCTTATGGTGTCCAATCCAACGTCTGCATTAATCAATTGGTAATTAATATTTTTATATATATGCTAATTAATTTTATATTTATAAAATTATCAAACATAAATATTTATAGTTAATTTGATGACATTTTAATTTGTAGGTGAGAAATGGAAGCCATGAGCAAAAGCAAAAATATCTGCCAAAGGTTCTACTAATTCCATCTCTTAATTTTTAAAATTTTTTTGAAAATGCATAAAATTGTAAATTGTAGTTCAATGCACGAAGCTTACCTTGAGTTTTTATAAATAGTATGAGTTAAATCTTTTTACGGCTTTGATTTTGTGAAGCTTATAAGTGGGGATCACATTGGAGCTCTAGCCATGAGTGAACCAAATGGTAATTAATTTGTTCTTAATTTACTTTCATTATCAATTTATTTTACTTATATTTAATTTGATATCCGGTAAACAATATTTTTATATGGTTTATCATGCCTCAAAAGGAGGGGAAACATGACTGATACTTAATATCATCATTGATTGAGTAAGCCACTGAACGTGCTAGCTAACTAGACTACGGGTCAAAAGATCAAGCAACATAACATTTGAAAAACCAAGTCTAGACCATTTAGGTCATGACCTGGTCAATAATATGCCACATACACCAAGTAATGATAAAATACTAGCTAACCGACGAGTTGCAATCAAATATATACACGAACACACATATGTGTTAGGAACCGCGCGCACCCTCACCCCAACCCCGCATTAGTATGATATTTTCTGCTTTAGGCTAAGCTCTCACGGATTTGCTTTTGGGCATCTCCCAAAAGACCTCATATTAATGGGTTGGGTTTAACCTATTTAAATAGGTTCATTTTCTTCTCTTACACCGATGTCGGAGGAGTTTGCATACCCAACGAACCTCCCCTCAAACTTTGACCACACACAATTTCGTGACTTGCCATTCAGAGATTATCAATTTCAGATCTGCCACCATCTTGTACCGCCGCAAAAACCCGCGGGACACGTCGCCCGACCACCTTTTTTTCTTGTCGGGAAGATTTTCGACACAAGGCATTACCGCAAATCTCGACATCGCTAGGTTGCACTATCTGATCTGCCAAATCGTCTTGTACCGCCATTATCACTCAATGGGACACGCCGCCTGTACCATCACTTAACAGGAAGACTTTCGATACAAGGCACAATTGTAGATCTTTGATTATGTTGTCATACCGAGAACTCCGCATGCATCGGTCCAACACTCCGTTCCTCCAAACCTTGGCTCTAATATCACTTGTTAGGACCAATATGAATCAAGTGTTTATGCAGAAGCTAGTAAAGCAATCTTCGAAAGACCATGAATATGAAGATAAACGAGAAACATATCGTAGAGAGACACAATATTTAACGTGGTTCGGTCAACTGACCTACATCCACAAGAGGAGATGAGCAATCCACTATATAAAAGAGAGTACAAAATATCGAGAGAAATAACCTCACCAATTCACTCGGAATACAAAGAGGTTCACACAAGTGTTAACACAATACTTGTGACTCACTGTTTCTTTCCCTCCACAAAACTCGCAAACCCTTATAGCTACATTGTGAATGCTACCAAACTAGAACGAATGAGCCTCTATTTATAGAGTCATAAACCTTTTCCTACTAGAAAAAGGATTTGACAAATATGGAGAGTTTATGTTTTTCTTTTCGTAAAAGAAAAGCTCCAATTATGATGAAGTCATGATAGATACTCGTAGAGATCAATGGTAGAAGCAATGGAGGATGAGAGTAAGTCACTTCACGAGAATGGCACATATGAGTTAGTAGGGTTACCGAAAGGTAAGAGAGCTCTAACAAATAAATGGATCTGTAGAATAAAGCAAGATCAACATACCTTTACACCAAGGTACAAGGCAAGATTATTTGTCAAAGGTTTTGGTCTGAGAAAGGGAGTTGACTTTGATGAAATTTTCTCTCCTATTATGAAAATATCTTCTATTCGTATGGTTCTAGTCTTAGCCGCAAGTCTAGATTTAGAGGTTGAGCAAATGGATGTCAAGACTGCTTTCTTCATGGTGATTTAAATGAAGAGATTTACATGGAGCAGCTTGAAGGTTTTGTAGTCAAAGGAAAAGAAAAATATGTTTGCAAATTGAGAAAGAGCTTGTATGGCTTGAAACAAGCTCCAAGGCAGTAGTACTTGAAGTTTGAATATGTCATTGAAGATCAGGGGTACAAGAAAACTTCTTCAGATCATTGTGTATTCTTTTAAAAGTTCTCTGATGATGATTTCATTATCTTACTACTTTATGTGGATGATATGCTGATTGTTGGCAGAAATAAATCTAGAATTGGAGTCCTTAAAAAGAAGTTGAGCAAATCATTTGCGATGAAGGACTTGGGGCCAGCAAAGAAAATCTTAGGCATATAAATTCAATGAGATTGAAGTTAAAAAAAGTTATCATTATCCCAGAAGTAGTACATTGAGAAAGTACTTAAGAGGTTCAACATGACAGAAGCAAAAGTAGCTAGTACTCCTCTTGCTAAACACTTTAAGTTGAGTATGACCCAGAGTCTATCTACAACTAAAGCGAAAAAGGAGATGGCATGTATTTCTTACTTCTCTGCAGTTGGTAGTTTGATGTATGTTATGGTTTGCACTAAACCAAATATTGCACATGTTGTTGGTACTGTTAGCAGATTTCTTTCTTACCCTGGAAAGGAACATTGGAATGCAGTGAGATGGATACTAAGATACTTGAAAGGTACTTCAGACATGGAGTTGTGCTTTGGTAGTGGCAAGCCTGAACTTGTATGCTACACAGACTCTGGTCTAGGAGAAAATTTTGACAATTCAAAATCCGCTTCTAGTTATTTGATCACTTTTGCAGGGGGAGCTATTTCTTGGCAATCAAGATTACAAAAATGTATAGCTCTATCTACCACAGAAGCGGAATATATTGCAATCACTGAAGGTGCCAAAGAATTGCTTTGGATGAAGGAATTTATCAAAGATCTTGACTTTGAGCAGTCAATGTTCGTCCTATTTTGTGATAATTAGGGTACTATTTATATCACGAAGCACTCCACCTTTCATTCTAAGTCCAAGCATATTAGTAGAAAGTGTCATTGGATAAGAATGATCGTAGAAGAAAAATTATTTGACATTGAGAAGATACACACTGATGACAATCCTTTGGATATGCTTACGAAAGTAGTGATTGCAGAGAAACATGAATTTTGTAGAACTGTGGCAGGCATAAAGCCTGTCAAGAGTTCCTCCACTTAAAGTCCATTTGGCCCCTTGGTTGGAGGGGAGTTTGTTGGGCAATAGCCCATGGCCTAATCCTATTCTCTTTTGGTTTCTAGTCCTAATTGGAGAAGGATTGGAATCCTAATCCTATTTGGAAATGGATTGGAATTGTCATATTTGAAGTTGGTTTTGGCTTAAAGAAAGAACAACTATATCTATAAATAGGACAACATTTGAGAGAATTGAGTATTGCTTACTATTATTAATCTTAGAGAGATATTAGCACATAAGAGATGTCTTTGAGAGAGCTTTCAATAAGAAAGAAAAGGGTGTTTTCCGCAGCAGTTTTTTCTCTCCGACCAATAGCCTTCAAATTGCATTTTCCAATTCGTTAACCATTGGATCTGACTGAAATTTTGACTGAGTGTTCCTAACATCTTAGTCTTTGATTTGAATGGTGGAGATCGGATTTGGAGGTCAGTAACAATTGGTATCAGAGCCTAGGTTTGGGAATATTGGAGTAGTGGACTGTGTCTTATTAGAAGTTCCCGATGTGATAACAAGACCAGAAATTTACGGTTGATGTCTTGTGTCGAAAGTGTTCTTGGCAAAGTGGTGGTCAAGCGGCGTGTCCCACTCGTTGGTAGTGGTGGTGCAAGATGGTTAGCAGAGCAAATTGTGTGGTCTTGGTTTGTTGAAGTTCGTCCAATCCTTACAAGTGGAATCAAAATGAGGCTAAGAACAAGTGTTCATCTTGGCGCGTTCAGTTCTAGACGCAACATATTTGACAGTAATGAAGATTTTTGTTAGAGAAACATTTTTAGAGAGGTTCTCTGTTGAGACATGGAATTTGCTGAGGAGATTTTGCAGAGGAGATTCAACCCTATGAAGATTGTGCGAAGAAGGTGGGGCAAATTTATTTTGTTAGAAATTCAGGCCAAGGGGGAGATTTGTTGGGTTTTTGCCTTGAGTTTCTTACCATAATTGGAGCTTTTTTTTTAGGAAAAGAAAAATAGAAACTCTCCATATTTGGTGAATCCTTTTTCTATTAGGAAAAGAAAAATAGAATTTCTCCTTATTTGTCGAATCTTTTTTCTAGTAGGAAAAAGTTTATGACTCTATAAATAGAGGCGCATTCCTTCTAGTTTGGTAGCATTCACAATTTAGCTAGAAAGGATTTTGTGGAGGGAAAGAAACGGCGAGTCACAAGTGTTGTGTTAACACTTGTGTGAACCTCTTTGTATTTCGAGTGAATTGGTGAGGTTATTTCTCTCCATATTTTGTATCCTATTTTATATAGTGGATTGCTCATCTCCTCTTGTGGATGTAGGTTGGTTGACCGAACCAAGTTAAATATTGTGTCTCTCAATGGTATGTTTCTTGTTTATCTTCATACTCATGGTCTTTCGAAGATTGCTTTACTAGCTTCCGCATAAACACTTGATTCATATCGGTCCTAACAATATGTATACATGTCAAGCTTATGAATGGAGACTAAAAGTTGCAAAAAAGAAAAAGAAAAAATCTAAAATATCATGTCCACAATAGTCTCTAAGAGTGTCAACGGCACTGCTGGGACAAGGCCCCAACTATACCAACTGAACAACAAAAGTAGATATCCTATGCAAGCTTCAAGAAGAGATGGAACTTAACAACTTACAACTGAACTGAAATCTTAATAGAGGGGTCGATCAGAATCTCTATCTGAACCCACACATACGAAACACAAATGCAGCGTCCCCAATGCATAGGAATTAAATTCATAATGCAAATTATCGTCCCTACGAGTTTCAAACTTTGCACGTTCACTAGAAAGTAAACGCTCAATAACACTATTTATTTATTTTTCACTTTGGTCAGCTGGGTCAGATGTTGTTAGCATGAAATGTCGAGCCGATCGTGTGGATGGTGGCTACGTTTTAAATGGAAACAAAATGTGGTGCACCAATGGCCCTGTTGCTAATACTTTGGTATATATCTCATCTTAATTACTCTTTTCGTCGATCTTTACTTGTGACATAACGTGTTTAATTTGTTAATCAGGTTGTTTATGCAAAAACGGATACGACTGCTGGTTCAAAAGGAATTACAGCATTTATCATCGAAAAAGGAATGTCAGGGTATGTATAAAATTCAAATTTCTTTCTTTAAATAACATTATTAATTTCCTAATTTGTTGAAAATTCAGATTCTCAACCGCGCAGAAATTGGACAAACTTGGGATGAGAGGAAGTGATACGTAAGTATGAATTTAATTAATAATTGAGGTAACGATAAATCATAACCTAACTCAAATATTGCAGGTGTGAACTTGTATTCGAGAATTGCTTTGTTCCTAAAGAAAATGTTCTAGGCCAAGAAGGCAAAGGTAATTCTAATATTTCCGAATTCAATCAAACGCGATTTTATACGTATGATTTATTTCATCGCACCTACGTATAGGAGTGTATGTTTTAATGTCCGGGCTAGATTTGGAACGACTAGTTTTAGCAGCAGGACCAGTTGGAATAATGCAGTCATGTATGGATGTTGTTTTGCCTTACGTTCGACAAAGGGAACAATTCGGAAGACCAATCGGTGAATATCAACTTATCCAGGTATATAACTATAACTCAGGCCACTAATTTTATTGAGACGCTCATCATTTGACATTTATGTGTAGGGAAAACTTGCTGATATGTATACCGCTTTACAATCTTCAAGGTCACAATCAATTTCGTTCGAATTATTGATTATAATGAAATCAATTTATTCCGTTTTTTTGATGGTATGTATTTTTCAGATCATATGTCTATGCTGTTGCAAAGGACTGTGACAATGGAAAGATTGATCCAAAGGTTTTATGTTTTATTTTTGTCATTTATGAAAATTAGAAATTTTTATAAACTATCCCTAAATTCCTAAATCATTTTAATTTTCAGGATTGTTCTGGGGCCATACTTCTTGCAGCTGAAAGAGCCACACAAGTTGCTCTTCAGGTGATTACAAAATAAAAATGCTTCCACTGTCAGTATATACAACTTAAGTTCGTATCTAATACGTTACGTCGAAATTAAATCGCAGGCAATCCAATGTTTAGGTGGAAATGGATATATAAATGAGTATCCAACAGGACGTTTACTACGAGATGCCAAAATGTATGAGATTGCAGCAGGAACAAGTGAAATAAGAAGAATTGTAATTGGTCGTGAGTTATTTAAACATCAATAATTAGTCAGAAAGTAGGATTAATTAGGGGGATTCTACATGATTTAATTTCTTCTTCAATCACCCCAAAAGAAAATGATTGTATGTTTAATCAACAAATTATTTGTTTACGTTTATATGCAACACGTTTCTTTTATAAGATGGTGTACGCAATGATTTTCACAATATTATTTGAAATGAAAATGGCAGTCGAATTAATTTAGAGAATTTTTCAAAAAGAGCAAACATTTGAAATAAAATGAGGCAAAAAATAGTTATAATTTGCTAATATTACGATTTATAGCTACATATTGTAAGAATAGACGAACGAGATCGAGAGAGGGAGAAGAGAGATGAGCAAGATCGAGAGAGAGTTAAATTGTATATGTATGTTTATCAAATTATATGTATATATCTATCAAATAATTGTATGTGTGTAATTGATATACATATATTTGTATATCTAGCACGCGAGATTGGGAAAGGGAAGAGAGGTGAGCGAGAGAGTGAAAAGAGGCAAATTATATATGTATAACTGAATACATATATCTGTTAAATAATTATATATATACAACTAATTTTCCATATGTATTTATATATCTGACAAAAGATTACTTTTAGTTCGAAATAATTTAACACTCCCATGTACACATTAATCTTTCATTTTGTTAATCGAGCAAACTAACAATTATACCTTAATATCTCTTTATTTTGATTAGCCATTGCATCACATAATAGCATTGACAATCATTTGGAAGTAAGCAAGCAAGCAAAAATAAATGAAGATAAAACAGCATTTTAACAAAAAATCTCTATTATCTCCAAGTTCTAAAACTAGTCTCTCTTTTTTTTCGTTTTTTATTTTTTTTCATTTTTATTTTGGTTCCAAATTCTTCCTATATTTACACCTTCCAATCCTAAGATGAAAGTACAAGAAAAAAGGCACAAGGTATCCCCTCATGGTAAAATTTTAGGACAACCTCGGAGGTAAAATTAACCTCACAGAAGGACTATATACAAAATTTTTGCCTACCGAAAGGTAATTCGGGCAACTTGAGCTCATTGTATGGACTGTAAGGCATCAAAATTCGCTGGCAGACGGTTCAACGAAGCTGAGAACTACACCTCGGCTAGTGAACATCCTCCTTTGTGCTTGCACTCGAGCCTCCTCTGGCATGCTTGAAGTCATCCAAACTTCGGAACTCTTCCCTGAGTAGTCTATCCAGTTCTGGATGCTTCTTTAGAGGTGCTTTCTGACCTCGTTGCTGACGAAAATGGTGAAACGCCCTTACAGAATGATTGCAGTAGGATCATGTTAGTAAAGAGCATAAAAATACTTCCAATGTAAGTTCTACAAAATCAAGATATCAACAAAAGCAATGTTAATCTGTACATATTATCTCCTAAAACTCACACTCTAAATCAGCCCTTCCGCAACAACTTCCCCTACACACCGAGCTTTTCCTTTGACAAAGGGAAAAGGGTGGTCAGATGCATGAGAGTTTCTCTTTCTACTATATACCTTATTCATACATATATGAGGAACCCTCCCGACTTTTTGTTCGATAATCACTCAGAACTCAAGCCCACTATAAGGTTTAGGCTTTGTTTTACTTAGTAAGAAGTATTCATGGTTCAATTAGTTTCATGTTCATTATTGAGGGATTTTGATCGGTAGTAGTTACAGATGATCTCCATAAATTTCTTAATCTGCAAACCCACAAAAGTTATGCAGGTCTAACAATGATAAGTGGATGAGATCAAGTAATCAATTTAGGTGGAGGTTCCTTACTGATGTGATAGAGGGTGATACCTTGAAGTTTTGCCCAAGGGGCATGAAGGGGTCAGAAGTTCAAGACCATCAATTTCCAAGGTCATTGATTTAGTTTTCTGTATGACAGATCAACAAGATCCTCACAAACAGGAATCCTCTAAAGAAGGCAGCAAAAATTGATGCTCACAAACAGTGATGCTTCTACTGACATGCCTAGGCAGATGGACTTTGAAAGAATTCCTACTGCAGGGGGGTCCCAAGTGAGGAGAATGAGAGAAGAAAAAGAAGAAACTACAGGTACTTTAGAAGGGGAAAAAAGAAAAAGCAAACAAAATCAAGTCAAGAAAGAAGGATGAAAGAAAGGATTCAGAGTACTCTTTCATTTCTGTGTTTCAGACGCTACAAATAATGCCGTTATTCAGAAGCCATTTTCAAGGGCGCATTGCCTTCTCAAAGTTAAGAGTTAAAAGAAACATCGAACATGGATCACTGAGTGAAGTGAATCAAAATTTTGAAAGGCAAAAGTAATCAGAGGTTTAAAATGATTCAGAAAACATAGGACCTCAATTCATTTGGGGAGTTAAATAATTACTATCAAAAAGCATCCTATCTACATGGATACCTTAATTCACAGTGCTTTGATCCTTCAATGTCAGCCAGTGTCTCATAGGTGTCACATAAAAAAAGAGGAAAGGACACTGAATGAGAATTTTCAAACAAAGGTATATTACCAATACTTCTCAAGGCCGTAAAGGTTTCCCTTATTGTAAGTGTCAAGCGTCAATCTCTCGAAGTCATCATAAAGGTCCTCTTTAAATTCCTTTTCCAAACCATAACTGAAACAAAATACAGTACAATGAGTAGCTAAATAAGTATGTCAGAAAGAAAGAGAAACTGACTGCTGAAAAGTGAAAAGAAAAGTAACTATTGAAGTTGCACCAAATTGAGGTGGATCTAGATGAGAGTGCAGCTGAAGAGTTCAGAAGTAAAAGGACAAAGAAAACATGTAGTTGAGATTTTTTTCCAGATAAGTTACAATGGCATGTAAACACTACCTATAAAATCTAAATAAGCACTCCATCCCATAGTTATAATTAGCAGCTGCATCTTCTTGAGCCATCCATTGAAACTCATTGTACATAGAACGTATAAACATGTTTCGCAGAAAATATGACCAAAATCTGTACAATGTATTCATTTCCTGCATGCCAAAAAGATGAGAACCTTTAGAGAAAATTAATTTATGCAATATAGGCACGTACGTAGATGGACAATAGATGCATCATACATGTGTGTACACAGATAAAGAGATGAGTCGGAAAACACTCGCTATGAGTTCAGCCGATTGCTCAATAAGAACATTGTTCATCTCTAAATTTTGTAAGCATTCATGAGATTCCTTTCAACCAAAATCAGATTTGCAAATTCAAAAGAACTGTCCTTTTAGTACAGATTTATTTTAAAATAGGATTTATCAACAAACAGTACCTTTTAGGTAAAGAACAGTACTACTTGTGAGGATTTGCTTCATAAGTGGATTATAAACAATGATTACCTTCTAGGTACCGAAAAATTTGTTTTTCTGGGCACGGAAATTTTCTTTTTGAGTAAATAGTAGGATAAATTTCTCGGAGACCTAATGTTAGAACATTCTCGTAAATTTTGTTACTATCTTGGTGCAACAATGATAAGATGAGTTTTGAATGGTCAAAACAAAAACCTGAAGGAACAAAATCAATGAAATCATGAAACAACTTTCACATCATACATACGGAGATAAGTTATCCCACCCCCATATGAACTCTGGCAGAATTGAAATGAGCAATCCAGTGTTTTAAATTTAATATAGTTCCTCTTTGTTTCCTTTTTGTCATCCTCAAGGAGAGGGTGATGCTATTATGGAACTAGTAAATCAAACACAATCCAATACAGGAACAAAAATTAAGTAGGCACCTCACTGCAACCAATTCCAAGTTTCTTGCGATCATTCAGACAGCGCTTATGATACTTCTTGTACCTAAAAGATGGAAAACCGAAAACTAACATTCAGGAGGGAAAAGAAAATGCACAAGGAATAGATGTATAAATCAGTGCACATGCAGAGTTGTGCATGAACACATGCATGCACATGAATACAAACTGCATAGAACACCAGCTCCTTGAGAAAATCAATCTACTCACAGCTGTTGTGTAAAACCATTTTCTTGTAGCAGCTTGTGACTTGGATGCTGGAAGGGTGGAAATGGCTTCGGCATGGAACCCACAGGCGGACTACTACTTGCCAGATTGCTATGTGGAGAGGCACTCAATTTTGAAGGCCTTGACCTGAAAACATAAGTTTAGGTTACTAGTTTACTGCATAGCAACCCAGAACAATTCTAAAATGTCCCTAACAATCATAAATTTGATAGATTTTCATTCCGCTCTTGACAAAATAATTGAATAATCTCAAAAAAAACATACAGTACACAACTCCTTTAGAGCATGACCAGGAATCCAGAACATACACATGACTGTCAGGAGGTGTAGAACCAAAGAAAAACCCAACTGAATCGCTAGGTGGGCTTTCGGATATTGTTCCTACGGTATTCCGGGAAACCCCATGATTCCGGTAATTTCCAGAAAACAGCCGCTGCTTATGTATTGGATGCGGTTTAGCAAATCCTTTGTTTTGCTTTCTCCGAGAGTTTGAACTTCCAGGGCCTTCAGTGGTTTTTCCTCCAGAAGAATGATCGGCATACTTTGATTTTGATAAAGCAGTACCAGTACCAGAAGACCTAGTAATGTCATCTCTAGGATCATTACTGGAGTTGTTAGATCTACGACTGGATCGCTTAGCTTTAAGCTCCTGAAAGATGAGAAATCAATATAATACTGTATATATTGAATAGGGCAAGAATGACCAAATTAAAGCAAGCACCAACCTGCTCGTAGAAGTAGAGACCATCATTTATAGCAGAAGCAAGCTCAGTAGATATTGGTTTTGATTCTTTTCCAACAGTTCCAGATACCAGAGATGTCCGAGTGTTCTGTAGGCAATCACACAGTTGAGGTAATTAGCCTAATTATACAATACTCCATCCCTGTAGTATAGAAGAAATAAAAGAAAGGCAATAGAAGTCATGCTTTTTTTTGGATAGGGGAAAGAAACAGTCAGCGTTTAAACACAACAGCTTCTCCTAAGCTGCATCAGTTGCAGAATCTTAGCTTTTTCCATGAATTTGGCCCAAAACTTTTGCCAATAGAGCAACTGATTTTGAAACTTATTGAATCTTGATGGTACAAACTATCCCGGTTATGCAAATCAAAGACTGTACGGAACACAGATAGAATCTACGGAGAGCATCAGCTTTTACACACGAACCCCAGTTGTCACTAACAAGGCTGGAAACTACAATTACCTTTCTAAAAACAAAAATATGAAGTTGATGCATCTAGTGAAATCCCAATAAAATCACCAGTCATATTGACGACAGGAATCCAGCTTTGGAAACATAAGAATCCTAAACGCCATTCCAAATGTACACTTGAAAGAGAAGGGCTCATCAAAGAAACTCCAGTTCAGAAAAAAAGAAACTGTGAATTCAGCTTATATTAATAAGGTCCTTGCCTCCTTACTAAGAGAAGTTGAGAGTTCCATTCTCAAGTCCCTGAACTTATGAAGTCTTGTTTCTGAAGTGGACTTATTCATTAACATACCGCCAAGCCATTTTTATTAACATAATGACACCGGATGAATGGGTCGTAATCACATTACACGACCAAACGCCCCAATAATTCATATCCATATATATGAACTGCATCACATAGATGTGGTCTTACCATCTGTCGCACCATATCATTGATAACTTGGAAGGAGGAAGAGGAAAGAACGAGTAGTTGTAGAAATAGCAATAGATTCCCTTATCTCAATTCCTAAGGGAGTAATGTTCACACTCAAACAATTAGTATTCAGAACTTAGAAATATTCGTAGAGTAAATAAGTTTTGCTGAATAAACTAAGACATGAAGCTCCTCTTGTAATCAGTGATGTTGAGAATGTGAAGCCAAACAGCTACAGTGCCCCACTTCCAATTCAAGCAAAGAGCTTGCTTCATTGAAGTGAAATGCAAATTTAAGATGAAGCCAAAATAAAAGCACTAAAACAATACATGTAAGCACATGTTTGAATCTTTATTTAAAAAAAAAAAAGTAGATGTCAAAAAAATTTCTCCATAGGACAAGAAATTAGCTACTGTCTATTGCATTAAAACTAACTAATTAGCTAGTGAAAAATGGAATAGATAATTAGCTACTGCATGGTTCCTAAGAGGAATTAACTAATTAGCTACTGAAAAATGGAATAGCTAATTAGCTACTATCAAGTGCCTTAAAGAAATATATTAATGGCAAATTCAATTATTAAACTAATAAACTGAAAAAGTGAAAACAAACAAAGAAATAAAAGCAGCAGCAGCAGCAGCAGAAATAAGAGATGACAAGAAAGGGGGGTTATATGCACTATGCAGCCATAAACGTGATAAAGAAGAAAGAATGGGCAAAAAAACTGCCAGCCACATGTGCAGCATTGAGCCAAAACTGCTTGTAATTAGTTGCATAATTAGTAACTTCTTTAAAATGGTGACATTTAAGTTAGCTTGTGTGCCCCTCGACTAATCTACCGAGTACCTTTGCACAAGTATTGAAACTGTACCTCACCTAAATGAGGCATATGCATTAATTAGGAAATCGAGGCCCCACATTTTCGAAGTACAAAACAAGGCAATGGCATTAATTAGGAAATGAAAAAAGGGTTGAACTATGTAGTTCAAATACCATGAACTCTTTCACAACTAGATTGGCACAAAGTATTGAATAGGACCCTCTTGTAACTGCATACTCAGAATATTACTTCAACCCGAAGGGAAAGACTACCAGTAAGAATGCCGACAAGTCTTTAAATGACTAAGGACGCCCACATGTCTGTAAATGACTAAATTCTTCCTCAAAATTGAAACACTTATTAATGGAACTATAAACCAAGAAAAAAAGATAACAGGATTATGATGTGTCATGAAAGTAATACAATGTAAATTCTATGTCAATTCATTAATATGGACAAATGAATTAAATATGACATCCCCCATTTTTTGCATCCAGAAACTAATGACTTGATAGTACCTGTAACATAAAATAGGAGTCTATCCTTCAGTTGTTAATGCATGTAGTAAAACTCTAAGGAGTAAGTTTGAAATAGAACCAAGTGAAGTCGAAGCACACGACAAGAAATTCAAAAAAAAAGTTATCTTTGGAAACTAATCACCCAAATAAAAGACAGGGAAAGCAATTTTCTTACCCGAGTTACAATGACAAGTTTCTCAATAGCCTCATCATTAACGTCCATCTCATCATCATCATCATCAACTCTTCGTGGAGCAACACCGCCAAGATGTTAATAATATAATCAGAAATATTGAACCAGTAAGAGATATTTGCACATACAAAGTCTGTCCTCACAGTATAATTTGGTTGTTCCATCTGGAGTTAATAAATCAAGTAATAGTGATAGCAATTACCATAAAATCTTTTCTTTTTAAGAAACTGTAAGTATTATTGATATCAAATCTAGCACTAAGAAAGGGCAGTAGCACATCCAAAAGAAGCAACAAAAAAGAAGAGCCAACCCCGGCTACCTACATAAAAGATTCTACAAATTGTAACAGGGACCATAAATTCTTTTTCATCCATAGACTCATTGCAGAAGCTTGTAATTATAAGATCACTAGCTAACATTGTTAACCTACTTTGGGCAAGCAGATGACTTCCCACCAGCTATAGTAAAAAGATCAAGACACAAAAGCTATATATTTTTAAATATTCCCACAGGAATAACAAGTCTCCGTCAGATACACACCAATTCCCAACTTATGGAAGCATCGCTATATGAGATCCTTGGAGGAGGCAAATGTTAAAAATGCATATAGAACAGGTTTTTCACCTTGCCCTTACCAACAAACAAGAAGACACCCATAATATTAACCAAAATGGTTAGATTCTGGGAGGAAAGAGATGATAAAATTGGCTGCACAGAAAATATGACCAAATTGCATTGGATGAGCTGAAGAGCAACATAAGTAAACAGCAGTGCCAATTATTAACATATCCTTGTGTTGAAAGAAGCCAGCAATGAAGCAAAACCAAGTTACAGAAATCGTCTCTACCTTCCACACAAAGAGGGCTGGTCCTTTTTATGTTCAAGCTCCATCTCTTCATCAAGCATGAATGTGCTCGAGAAATCATTAGATAAGTCATCTACATTCTGTTCTACAACACCTGATGCCACAACTGTTCTTGCATCACCACTTTCTTTGTCAACTTCATGAGTTAAACCATGGAAACTAGATTTCTTCCTACTGGTTTCTGCATTACTATACACTGATACTTTTTTAGCATGTTTGTCTAATGATGCAAGCTCGCCTACATGATTTTCTTGGGAAAATGTGGTTTGAACTCCATCTTCCTTATTTTCATTTACCTCATCATTCTTTATAACCTTCCCCACTGAGTGTTCCACCGGAGTCGAAGGGGATGATTTCTGATCAGCATTAGCTGAAACCCATTTTGTCCATTCATCACGTCTTCTCAACTTGTCTCCCTGCAGAAATTATGCAAACGACATTAACCAATAAGGACAAGGGCACGGGAGTATTTATTGTAAAAGGCAAAGAAAAAATTATGTTCTGATAGGCTAACTCCAAAACTCTGTACTAGCGAACTGCCAAATCAGTCTCAATATATTTACCCAAGTTGCAAATTTTTTATAATGGCATGAATAGCAAAGGAAAGACCAGGAAGGGGAAATTGGAGCAGCAAATAAGACGGAAACCAAGGAGGGAAACCTACATCTTTAACCTTACATGTCTGTTTCTTTTGTTTCACCTTTGCTTTACTATTTCTTTCATTATCTTCTTCTATTTATGATGTTTTGAGTTTCTTTGCTTCACTTTTACCTTACATGGAGGTCTTAGTCTACCCAAGAGTACACCAAGGGACCATTTGAAAGCAACAAAAGATGTTTAGAATGCAATACAAACAGCTAAGTAAGAGGAAAATCAGAAAATAAATTTGAACATTAGTTGGGAAATTGACTATTTTTCATGCCAAAGGGAAAGAAAAGAGACAATGGGATATTCGAGCAAAAGGGAAAGCATTTTACCTTTACTTCAACAGTGCTTGAAGCCTGCAACGCATCAATGATAAATGCTATATCTGTACTCATTCTTTTAACCTGAAGCAGAAATGGAAAAATAATATCTGCAATTAGAGCTTTTTCATTTCACAGAAAGAATAAATGCTTAAATGTGTCACCGAAAGTAAAAGAAGAGAATGCAATGGACCAAATCCAACTACAAGTTAAACACATGAAATTTTTTTAAACGAATTTAGCACTTCAATATAGAAACAACGCACTGCAACCTATCAGTAACTCTAGCATAAATATTAGTGTATCTGAGAAGTTTTGAGATTGTACCCTTTTGAAGTCCGCGATAGTAGCAATTGGAACCCAACCTTGATTGTCCATTAAGGAAAGCAAGTAGTGGTCATTCTGCAAATTCTGATCACTGCCAAGGCAAGGTACATGTTCTTGATATCAATTTACAGTAGTCAAAAATTTCCAGGACATACCGCTGGCTAAGTAATTATTCTGCAAGAGCTGCATCTATGGAACAATACTTCTTTCTTGATTGGTCTATGCTACAATACTTCTTGAAATGTAAATCCACTAAAGAGTGGAATCATCCTCATTATGAATTTCAAAATGTATTTATAAGAAGTGTCCATGAAAAGGTCACCTACTATTATTCCTGCCCTACAAGATTACTACTGTAACTGTACAATATCATTGAAGATGCAATCAATCCCACAATCAGGGAAAAATTACATCTATTCACAGTTTATTAAAAGAAAAAGAGGAAGTGAAGTTACATCTATTCAAGAAAAAATTGAGATAACCAACACAAATAGAACCTTTACTGATGTAGTCACCTGAAATAGTACTCAATTTGCTTCACTATGCTCTCTCTCAAAGCTAATGTAGGTGATGGTGGCGTAGAGGCTCCAGAGCTAACAGGATGTGGGACGAAGTAAGGTGCGAAAGGCACTCTAACAGAGACAGGAGGGGGAGAAGGAAGAAAATATATAGCTCCTGGATGACCTGTAAAATAGTCAGCTGTCGTTAACTTTAAAAACAAATTGAAGACTAAGAATAAGCAATTAATTACACTGATAGAGATGAAAGCACACAAGAGACAGAAATAGTAGCTGTTAAGAAGAAGGTGCAACAGTTGATAAGGACAATATTAGTGCCATCATCAAAGCGCCAGTATAAGGGAGGGAGAAATAGCAGCGGGACAAAATTAATGGTAAAAGACCAGGGCCATCAACCAACATTTAATGGTAAATACCATATGCCATTTTTGTATTTTTAAGAATAATGAAGTCACTTATTCAGGAAACTAGTTGTGCATAAATTACCAGGAAAATTTGCGCCATCCATGTAGCCTGGAGATGGACCGTAAAATGGAGGCCTTGGGAAAGGCCTTAGACCCATACTTTGTTGCAACTGAATGTCATCTTTAGCACCAACAGGCCACTGATTAGACAAGGCTGAACTAAACTGGCTACCACGTTCTTGTGTACTAGGTCTTCCTCTGTAGAATTTGGCATCATGGTCATTTGGATCACCTCGTGATGGGGGACGAAACCCACCATTTATAGGGGGTACAAAAGCTTGAGGTGCAGAATCACCATCGGACCTAGCCACGTGAACTTCAGGTCCTGGGAAAGACCCTCGAGGGTGCTGGTATACATACCCTGGAAGAGGAATATGTGGCATAGGTACCACACTTTGATAAAAAGGGGCGAATCCTGATTGGTGGTAAGCCAACGGCACAGGAAATGATGGCACACCATTTTGGTTGTGCTTGGGCCCTGCTCTTTGTTGAACTACGGATGATGACTTATTTGACGATTTAGCACTAGAAGATCCATGGAACTTTAGCTGCTCACCTCGGACCTACAAGAACACAGATCATCAAATATATTTCATGGTAATACGTCCTAATTCATGGTAGTAACTAGTAGGGAATAAATCATCCACAGAGGTGTAATGACTGGACTAAGTTGCAACATAATGAACCTACTTGAGCCATATTAGATATGGTGCAGTATCTTGCGAAGTCATCAGACAAAAGCTTACTTCGACACACAGCAACAGACATAGAACAATCACTAATCAGTTTTGACATTTTACGCTGAAACAGATGGAAGAGAAGCACATTACAAGAAACATCAAAAACCCCAAAACGTCGACAACTAAAAGAACTACACCTTAATCCCAAGCTACATGGATCAGTTATATGTGACCACAATATCTATTTGGGTGACTGTTTCTGCGGCAGTCCACTTCTTCTATAGCAATTGTTTGGCGACACGGCACCTTTTCTGGGTAACGGGTAACCATTTTGGTGACATCTCTCAGCTTTCTAGGGACCATTCCAGTGACAATGAGGCTCTTTCCAATAATCGTTTCGATAGCACCGGACCTATTCCGACCAGCATTCGGACATTTTCTGCAGCAAAATTTTTCATGACTGTAACAACAATGCCTCCTCTTATAGTAGATGTTCCAGCAGCACTGCCTCTTCAGATAATGTAACCAGTGACTTTAAACTTTCCAAACAAAAAATTAAAATGTTTGCCGCCTTGAACTTGGAGAGGACGTTCAGAATATCAAGAGAATCATTCAGAATATCATATCTTTTCGCCATGGTCATATGCAATTAAAGAAACACTAACAAATGGGGTCTAAATAGTTCAAAAAATTAACTACAAATTGTCATTGTTAAATTACTCTAAAACACAAGTCATCACATATACCGACAAATCTTTTTCGCCCATTAAGAGGCATTTACACGAGGGTTTTCCGGAAACGGCTTCTCTTCTGTGAGGTAGAAGGTAAGGTCTTACCCTCCCAGACGCCACTTGTGGGATTCCACTGGGTATGTTGTTGTAAGAGGCATTTACACTACATTCGTATTCGTAAATCAATAAAGATAACAAATGCAAAATGAAAAAAACCCAATTAAAAAAGAGCAACTTTTATCGCTATAGTAAGAAAGAAAAATCAAACTAACCTTTTCAGAAGCAACATTGCGGCTTCCAGTCTCCGGCTGCGGCGGAAGTGACGGCAACTTAGCGCCGGAACTAGAATCACCAGTCTTAAGCATCTGCTGAGCATCCGAAAGTGCCGGCCATGAATCAGAATCAGCATTCCCTGGCGTCGAAGAAGGTTTATCAGCGAACGGCGCCGTCACCGGAGTCCTCCACGGCGACTTTGGAGGGTCAATCACCTCCTTCTGATCATCTCCGGTACTGTCATTTTCCGGCATGGTCACCAACTCTATAAATAAACTAAGATTAATTTCTTAGAATTGATAGTCCGATTGAGAAAAAGCGATGATTTTGGGGGCGAAATACGACGGAGGTTTACGGCGGTGTGTGGTGGCTGAGAGACACTGCTAGGGTTGAAGAGTGAGTGTTTTCAGACACAGACAAAATATTGAATGTTGTCAAACAGTGACACATTCACTCAATGCTCCATAAATACTACTCCACACTATAAAATTAGAAAAATAATAACTCCATCTATTTTTAATCGTCCACTATAAATCTCATACGTTCTTCGAATTTATTTAATACATTGAATAAATAATAATTTATTCCAAAAATAATTTTAAAATGAGTTTATTCTATTATTGATGAGGATAAACTTGCCCTTAGGGTTGGCCCGATGGTAATAGACTTGAATCTTGGAGTTTGTCCTTTCAAAGTTTCAAAATCGAAACTCACTGAATGCAAACAATTTCTGAGGGTCATCGCACTGAGTAAACCTGAATAAACCGTGGTGCACTTGCGGAAAACTCCTTCACGAGAACCTGTGCACCCACGAAATCAGTCGGGACTCTAAGAGACTCGGACACCTGGTGCAAGTAAAAAAAAAAATGTGAGATAACTTCCGCGCCTTTAAAATTAATTTGATATAATGGATATAAGATACTCTAGTTCAAACATAATTTTAAAAGGAGTTTTATTCTATTTTTAATTAGGATAAATTTATGGGATAACTTACGCACTTTTCAAATTAATTTAATATATGACGAATAAAAGATAATTTATTTTAAAAGTGAATTTATCCTGTTGTTTTTTATCAAGATGAACTTGTGAAATACTACGCGCCCTATAACTTAAGTTGATATGTCGAACAAAAGAGAATTTATTTCAAAAATAATTTTAAAATGAGTTTATCTTATTTTTTTATCAGGATAAACTTTTGGTGTAATTTACAAACTCCTAAAGTTAATTTGGTATGAGAAATAAAATGTAATTTGTTTCATAAATGATTTTAAAATAAGTTTATCCTATTTTGATCAAGATAAACTTGCACGATAACTACATATTCTTAAAGTTAATTTGGTGTGGCGGATAAAATATAATAACTTATTTGAAAAATAATTTTAAAATGAGTTGTCCTTTTTTGATCATGTGGAATAATTTACGTATCTTTGGAGTTAATTTGGCGGATAAACCATAGCTTATTCCAAAAATGACTTTAAAGAAAGCTTATCCAATTTTTTATCGGGATAAACTTGTATGATAACTTATATCACCCTTAAAATTAATTTGGTATAACGGAGAAAAGATAATTTATTTCGAAATAATTTTAAAAGGAAAAATTACTAGAAAAATTACTTTAAGATTATTTATTACCTAAGTCACGGGGGTCATATTCTATTTACAAACTTATGTTTTTAATTATCTCTTTATACATATCTGAAAGATATAATTTTATATTTTATAATTTTTTTAAAAAAATTTATAGGAATATGAGGAAAAGCTTCCAAAAAGCTGATTTTGGCCATTTTTTGTACCAACAATCATCCTCATCAAATCAAAGTTTGGTCTTCTCAAATTTTATTGCACTTCACATGGCTTCTTGGTTACACTTTGTATTTTCCCTTTGACTATCTCTTCATCTTCCTTCTTTATTGTGTATTTTTTTTTCTATTTTTCCGTCATTTTCTTGGTGAGTCACCCGTTCTTTTTTTTTTCTATTTCCCGTCATCTTCTTGGTGAGTCGGCCCTCTTTTAGGATCTTGCTAATATCATTTTTATTTGCCTTTCCTATTATTTCTTGGGTGATATAAGTTAACCATGACAAAAAATACTCTTCTAAAACTACCAACTCGTCGAAATCCTAGATTGAATCAGGAGCCTATTTGTTTGAATTCGACCCCTACCCGTTGCTCACACCCAAGTTTTGACCTCAATACATTTACTTTATCACCCGTCAAAAATGATCCTGTGGTGGTTGATACCAAAAGTTGCAAGAGCACGAATCATCCTTCAAAATCAATGAAAGGGAAGGAGAATCCAGGTAACCTCTCTCATGATAGTAACTTTGAAGACGTGTTACCTCTCTTGAAAAGACTTTGTATCAACAAGGAGAGTAAAAGTTCCGTAGTTTGAATTTTTTTACAAGTAGATGTTTTGTTTTCGTTTATAATGATTTTTCTTTATTGAAATATTATTTTGTGTGTAATCTGTGGTTCGAAACCAAATAAAGAAGGGTAATGCTACTAAGACAAGAAAAAGGAATGAAAAAGTTGTTGAAAAAATTCCAAAAGTATGTGATAATCATAATTTTTTTTTTTTATGTTTGTGAGTTTTTTTTTTTTTGGATTTTTTTGCAATTGACAAACATGTAATTGTTTTGTCGATTTTTTCTAGACAAGACCTTCATCATCTCAATGATTGTGCTACACCAATTTTGAAGTTGTTGGTGAGATTAAAAAACGTTTGTTAAAGTTTAATATGTTGCACTTATTCAAAGAATGTCTGTTTGGTTATCTTCTTGATTTGCCCACTCTTAAATGTCAACCTCAGCTTATTAGATCTTTGGTTCAGAGTAACGGTCGGAGTCGTTTACTTTTAACTTGAATGGGCGAAAAACGCTTCTACATTTTGGCCTTCTTGAATGTAAGAGCATTACTGGGTTTAAGTGTGGCAATTTGGATGATTTTATTCATGATTTGGTTGGGCCCTCAGCTTATTAGGGCTTTGGTTCAATATTTATGAGGAAAGAATTCGAATAGTTCCGAATTTATTCAGGGCGAGGTATGGAGCATTGTTTTGAGACTATGACCGCAAAAAGATTGATGCAAGCCTTGTTAGTGAAAATGAGGTCACTGGGAAAGTGCTTAGCAGGCGAGGCCCTCCCCCCCCCCCTCCCCCCGACGAAATCAAGGTAATATGTTGCAAGAAAAACAGACTAGACATTCACGGGATTATTTTGTTTACATTGTGGTAGCTATATATTTTTTGTGGAAAATGATAATTTTGTTTATATTGTGATAGCTATATATATTTTTGTCGAACTGCTTTTTTTTTAATGACTAGATTTTTTTCAATTTTAAATATTTGGAAATTTGTTGGTAACTTTGGGATCATTATGACTTTAATGGATATACATGTGCTATTTTTATTATACAAATCAAGTTTTTACCATTGTCAATACCATATTCACACCATATAGCTGGAAACATATTTTATTTCCCCAAACTTTGCAACAATATTCATACCAATAATATTATCGATTTGACACCATATTTTAAAAGAAGAAAAAATTTGTGTTAGAACTAGCTGTTCATCAAACAAGTAAACAAACATAGATTCATTTGTGTCAGACACCATACCAATAATATTACTATTTATTGAATCATATAATATATCGAACTTTGCTATCAAGTAGCCTTACCAATGTATACACCTATATATCAACATAATTGTGGATACATATATATTTTAACCAAACTTGCCTTTTTTTAAACATTTCTTTTACCAATAATATGATCAAATTAATACCAACAATACACCATATATCCAGTAATATACCTTGGTTCCCCAAAAATTTACAAATTTCTCATACTAATAATATTTTCAAATTAAACACTACACCAACATATGTTAAACAAAAAAAAATTGATTTAGATTTAACCATTCACCAAAGAACGAAATAAATGTATATAAATTCATTCTTATCATATACCATACAAACATTAATACCAATTATACAGCATTGTCACCTTTTCGACCAAATAGGATGACCAATGTCTATACCTACATGTGACCATAATTGTGTGTGCATACATGTTGTAACCAAACTCTTCCTTTCTCAAACATTCTTCATTATGATGGTATTACCAACAAGGAAAAAAAATCACCCAATGAAATAATCAAATATTTACCAATATCAATACCAACATTTACACCATATATCTGGCAGTATACTTATTTCTTCCAAAGATTCTCAAACACTATAGCAACAAATTTTACCCCAAAAAATATGGCCTTGAGCATACCATTCAACAAATAAATAATTAAATCTACATAAATTTAGTCTTACGATCCACTATACCAACATTAATACCAAGAATATATAAAATAGCCACTTTTACTATCAAATAGGATTACCAATTTGTAGATATACATGTCACCATATTTTCTCTACATATATCATATTGCATGTTTTGTATTATCTCTATTTCTTCGCCTTCTTCATTAATATCTGTTTCCATACTAGGTAAAATTTTGGTGTTGCTAATGGTGTAACTCTGCATTTGTCGATTCCAACTTCCTTCATGCACCATTGATTCAATATCTTTGTCTACACTGGTAATGCACAATAAATATCTACTGAAAAAATTAATGTTGCTCCTTTTTTAATCCAAAAATACATGAACCCCATGTTATTATGAATTCTGATGGGTGGCGATGTATCATTAATTTTATACATAAACACCATCTCGGAAATGTTAGTATCAAAATCAATTTGCAAAGCTGATCTCAATCAACTCATTAAACTCACTTGTTATAACATAAATGACACCTTCAATTTTGTAGTCGACAAAATTCCCTGTTATAGTTACAACACTTGTTAAACGATTTTTTTATAACATCCATCCAACGGGAAATAAATCATTACCAAATATTTTTTGTAAATTCAAATTGATGAAAACAATCATCTCATTTATGGGTTAAATCAATTTATACACTATACGAATTAATTATATCATAGCTACCAATCTGCCAACATACATTTATTTACCAAACTTACCCCTTCTTATACAATGTCCACCCTAATAAATTCAACATTACAATCAATTTAACACCACACCAACATTTCTTCGCAACCATTATCACAAATAATAACAAATGTAAAAACAAAGTTCAACCATATATTTGTTACAATTAAAAAATCAACTCTGTTATCAATAATCACATCAAAATTTTTACAATACATACCAATCTGTCAACATATATTGATTTACCAAATTTTACTCCTTCTCATGCAATGTTCGCACCAACTAATATAAGAATAATACCATCTTAACACCACACCAACAGTATTCTTGCCAATCATTATCACCAATAATAAAAAATGCAACACAAAGTGAAACCACTAATGTGTTCCAACAAAAAATCAACTTACTTATCAATGATCACACCAGAATTTTCACCACAGAGCTGGCAAATTTGTTAGGTACACTGTAGAAATCATAAAGACCAAAGTATCAAATGATAAATCACGTCTTTGATATAACATCAAAGAATTAGCACATGTTCAACTAACATGTTTTTAAATATATACATATATAATTTTATTACCAATATCATCAAAAGTGGCACCACTTAACCCAACACAAGTTTTCCTCCAATGAACCCAACACAACTTCATTCCATATATCCATAAAAATTTAACACCCAATAGTACAGCTACCAAAGCCACCAACAATGCATGCTCAACATTCAAATTAAATTTTGTTTTACTTTCATTTATTGAATGACCTTCTCACACAACTTTACCTCTATGAACATTTATGACCTACATGTACAAAAGTTGTTAAGACCAAAAATATTAATTGTCACACTACATATACAAAATCAACAATATTCACTCATCATTTTTACAATTATTTTATCATCCCAATACATTTTCTTCTCCACAAAAGTAAAAAAAAAATCAGAAAAATAAAAAAAAAGGATCTGCTATGAAAATAAACATTAACATACTTGTAACATCCCATCTTCCTCCATGGTAAATTAAAATCGAGACATTTTTCATTTCTATATCTAATATGTAACCAATTCAACAACAATCTCTCTGGCTCCTCACAAAAATTCAAACCAACCCTTTACGTTTTTTTTGCTTTACACATTTAAGAGGAGTATTGAATGAACTAGAGAATAATAACACAAAATATATAAATGATTTTTGCTTTGATATCCGATTGTGACTTTTATTGTTTCTTTCACTTTGTTAAAGCTATGCTTTGGTTTATGATACACATGCATTTTTCAATAACAATTATTACCCTCATTTAATGCTTCCCACATGGTAAGTATTTTTTCCATTTAATGAAGTCGTTGGTTGCTTCCACTAATATACATTTTGCTCCTTTTTCCTATGAAAGATGTCATTTCAATGGGTTTGGCATTAATTGCAGTTTTTTCATTGCAATGATTTTTTTTCGCTCCTTTTTATATTTCGGCTTATTTTACATTCTTTTATAAATAAAATATGGACATTTGCTAGTAAATATTAAATGTGGAGCCAAACAGATAATTTTCTATATAAAGATGAATAGGGAGGTTTTTTACCCTTTTAAAATGAGTTTTGTCTTATTTTTTATCTGAATAAATTTGAGAGATAATTTGACACACCTTTAAGGTTAATTTGATATGACTCATAAAAGACAAGTTATTTCAAAAATGAGTTTATCCAATTTTGATCAGGATAAACTTGTAGGATAAGATTACGCACCCTTAAACTAATTGGTACGGTGGATTAAAGATAACCAATTTCAAAAAAAAAAAAGATTTTAAAATAAGTTTATCCTATTTTTGACCAAGATAAAATTGTATGATAACTTATGCACCATTAAAATTAATTTGTTATGACATATATAAGATAACTTATTTCAAAAATAATTTTAAAATGAGTCACGTTTTTTTTATCAGGAAAATTTTACAGGATAACTTATGCATTCTTAAAGTTGATTTGGGAGGACGAATAAAAGATAAATTATTTCAAAATGATTTGTAAATAGAGAGAAATTTGGTGCAATGACTGAAAATAGAAAGAATCTGGCTGAAAAATGGCTAGACGTCGACGAAAAGCACTGAAAGTTGCCAGAAACGACTGAACAACACCAGAAACTGCTGAAAGCCATTGGAAATTGGTTGTCAGTTTGCCAAGATCTGAACAGTGGTTCTCCAAGAACAAGAAAAAAGAGAGAGAATAATACTCTCATAACCGATGATTTCGCGAGACGTTGCTGGAATAATCTCGCCGAAGTTAAGAATAGTCCACAAAGTTTCGTTGTGATGAATGTTAGCAAGAACAAGAGAAAGAACTCAAAAGTGATTGACGTGTTACTTGATCGTAGAATCCTGACCCTTAATCTTTGAAAGAAATTAGGAGATGAAATTTTTGAAACAAAGAAGAAAAGCTCCTCGCGATTCTTCTCTCTACGAGTAGCAAATTTATTTTCATTTCACTTTTGAGCAAAAACTAAGAAATAAAAGTTTTGCTCTACCTGGAAGAAGACAGTGATCTTCAATTAAGGAAATTCCAGGAGGTAAGCCTTGATTTATTGTCTTGACTCGTGAGTTTGAGAGGATATGCATATGCATTAAAGAACAACTCTCATTAATTCATTCAAATTAGTCCATTTTTAAACTAGCCAACTTTTTCGAAGTTGGTCAAATCCTTTAAAAAGTTAGTCAATTTCCTAATCATCGGTCGACCGCATGTTAGCGGCCATTTTCAGTGATTAAGTTCTTCTCAAAGTAGAAATTGAACACGAACCCTTCCTTTGGTATATTTTAAAAGATTTTTCTGTTAGGTCTTTTAAAATATTTATTGATTTTCTGATTATCCTTAAAATTAAGTGACCACTCTTTTTTAAATGTTTGAGAATTTGATTTGTACTTAAATTAATTAAGTATTAAATCGTATTTCCGAAAAAATCAAAATTTCTCATTTTTTCCGAATTAACAGCACTCCTAAAAGTTAATTTGGGTGGACGAGTAGAAGATAGTCTATTTCAAAATGATTTGTAATGAATTTATCCTATTTTTTATTAGGATAAATTAAATTAAACGTCAAATAATAACTATGGTGCAATTAAACCTGTCCAACAAATCGAATATTAAAAGAGCAAAAGATAAATTTACAATTTTATGATATTATTCTTTGAATATAGTAAATTTAATGTTTTGCATATGCATTAAAAAATAACGAGGATAAATTACAAACTAAAAGTTGATAAATTCTTTTTCAATTTTTTCAAATTGAACAAGTAAAGATAGACATTTATTTTTAATTTAATTAGTACCAGAACACATGCATTGCAAGTATACCTTATAAGTATTCATATTTAAAATGATATAAATAATGGTGAAATTTGTATATTATAAAAATCATAGGAGAAAAATATAAGTACAATTCAACGAATGATTTATCCTATTGAAATTTGTTTTGAGTGAGAAATCATTCGTGTGTGTCTGTGCGTTCATGTGTGTAAATTTCTTACTAAATTCACATAATAAAACGATTGAATTCAATTTTAATCTTTCCTAAATTTACGTGATACTTGAATATTTCTCTCAATTATAAGAACTAACGCTCAATTAATTGAAAATAACTCATAATGGTTGAAGTCGTACCAGGATCACAGCAATACCATTTACACACAATAAAAAACATAACTGCTGCACGACGTTAATCCCCATGCATTCAACAGGTACAGAGAAAAACTGTTCAACGAGAACGAGAGCGCGAAAAACAATGCATGGGGATTACAGTCCTAATATTGTACCGAATACTCTTAACTAAGAGGAGTTTAAGGAGGTTACTGCACAAGGTTCAGACACCATGTGCTGTTATAAACTAGAGCTATTTACAGAAACCACTTGTCTAAGCATTCATTAACTGCATAAAGTGAAGCAGGAGGCGCACACGCCTCAGCAGAAGAACATGGAGCTAGCAACATTATCTTGCAGACGGGGCAACTGTGGAACAGTAACTGGACCAGCATGAGTCGGACCATTCTGGCTCGATGATGTCTCTGATGCATCCTCGAATTTCATCCACTGTCCTACCTGTGTGGCAGCCAAATGGGCATAACTTATCGGAGCCACTGCATAGAACGGAAAAGAAAGTGAGGACACAAATGAGACGGAGAATCAAGCAAATGGGAAAATACAACACATGCATTCGATGTGTAGTGGTGGCGTCTAGCACAAGTCCATTCAAGAAACCATATTTTCACATATGATGACGATTATATTGCATATTTCGAATAAGCGTATACTTATTTACCAATGGAAATAGCAGTAGTGCTCCTCTGGTACCTGCAAGAATTGCATAACAATTAGATTGAATGCAACAGCTATGATTTAAAAGCTACGAAGAATCCAATTTATTCAATACTCACACATAGGACAGATTATGAACAAGGTCTTGAAGTTCATCGGCTGAGAAACCAACTTCATCAAACAACACGTGGTAATGTGTAGGTCGAGTGGTACCCTACAACAATATCCAAGTAAACACATCATATGATACAAATATTCCACCAACGTTTCATCAAAGTGGCGGAAATAACCTTCAATAAAAACTGTTCAGTGCCCAACAAAAGCCATTTGTTAAATGAAAGCAGTTAATATCAGCGGTCCATTCCATATGTTGCCCCCATATTTTAGGATCTAAGATGCGCATTAGCATCAGTATCATACCATTCTAGCCTTTCTGTCTACGTAACCAGATTTGGGAGCTGAATTTATCCACTTAAAGTTCCCCATTACCAAGCTAATGCACATGGGGCCAGCTGAGTACAATTTACAGGAGTATGTACAATCAACTAATCCAGTAACTCATTATTCTTTTTCGGGAGTTACAAGGGCCAGCTGATGCACTTCGACTAATCCATCGAGCATCAGCCCACTAACAGGTTGTCAAAATAGTCCAGCCAACCAAGGCAGGGGCCAATGGGCTCAAACCATGTGTTGTAACTAAGATAATGGGATTCCTGTACCTCAACGTCTCAACCATGAAACCATTGCATAGGGGTCATTTTACATGGTTAAATATTATTCAAATGAATCAAACACAAGGATATCCACTGAAGCTTCTCTCAAGCATATCTTATATGATATTAACAGTCGATGTATCACTGGGGAAGAACGAGATACTGAATTAATTGATTGTAGAGGAAAAAACGCCTTAAAAAAGATAGGACTGGATTTGGAAACAATGAAGCATAAAACTAACAGTAAGAAAAATCAAACAGTCATTACAACACCTACTTTTTTGAGAATGGAAAGATGACAGGTAAAAATATAACAAGTACTGCTTCAAGCATTTAAGAAGACAGAACAAAGAACTCACAATCATTCCTGCATGGGCACACAGATAGAAGTCATTGTTCCTTGGATGACAAACTTTGTTGTCTATAATTGTCCCTGTAAAAAATCTGTGTAAATGGATTGATCCAGCACTTGCATTACAACTAAAATTTGCTGTGGCTTCTATTATTACCTGGTGGAACATTATCAGGAGATCCAGCCTGGAAAAACTTTGTGTGATGATTTTTCTGAGCAACAATGATTACAAACTTGGGCGACCACTTTTCATCTAGAAACTTGCAGGCCTACATGCATAGAGCAAATGAGTCAGCATAGCACGATAATCTCTCGTATTTTCCGAATGCAAGTATATATATTAAGACAGCATTTATCAGAATGCAGAACCTCAATGAGCTGGTCCAGCTCTATGTTTAGAACTTGATTAAATTGAGATTCACTGACCCCATCCCTGAAATTTTCAAAAGGGGACATTAGCAAAACATTCAAAGAAGTGTACAAATTCACTGCTATGTGACACAGCTAGGCAGGTGGAACACACAGCAGGAATGAAAAACGAATAAAAGAAATGTCAATCAGCTACTCCTCATTTCCAAGAGTTCAATCAGCTACATGAACCCTCTTAAACAAGATTAACTGGACAAAAATGGCGGAAAATGACGTAGAAGTTCTACTGTAGAACCATAAAAGTTCACCACTGTCGTGTTCAATGCAAAATTTCTGAAACATCATATGTGAATTGTCATAATAGAGCAATAGCACTTAGAATGCACATAATTTCCTGCAAGCAAAATATAGAACAGGCTGGATTAGATCACCTGAATACTATTATATGCTCAGGCTTCCTTTTCCCAGAACTTACATAAAAATCTAGCAGAAGCTCCCTGCAATGTTGAAATTAAATTATTATCAAGAAGTTAATTCTAAGAACTAAAAAGGATACCATGAACAGAATTTGAAAAGAAACCCCCAAGCCACTAGGTACTTAGTTTTACACCATAAGAAAAAAAAAAAGCAGCAAAGTGAAACCAAGCTTTGAAATGCATAAAATACTGATTGGAAAGGATGTGCAACACAACAGCTGAGTGTTCCAGAAAATGATTAGACAGAACATCACAGAACTATTCGCATTTGATTGATGAGCTGGTTTGGCATGAAGAAAACTCGATCCAAACTAAAAGTATTATGCTCTTCTCTTTTTACATAAGGCATCACAATTCTGGTGAAGCAACTCCCTCAAGAATCAAATTATAAAATACAAACTATCATGCTCCCTTATTTTAACCCGAAAAATAACTTATATCTACCGACTCAAAGATCACATTGTATATGATCTCTCGTATAAGTTTCAAACAGCCCAGTTGATTCATGCCGGCCCAAAAGAAAACTATCCAAGAGAGAGTTAAACCAACAAAACCGAACTCACCTCATAATCCCCTCATCCTCAGTGTCTGAAACCTTTTTAAATAGGTTATCAATCATCTCCACTTTAGGAGATTGAGTGCGCACAGAAGCTCTATAACGAGATATTGACGGCCACTGCCTTGAACTCACAACCTGATCAAGCAATAATATAAAATGAATTCTTTCAACAATTGGGAAATAAAAGGTAATCAAAGTCGGTGAAAGAACCTACTGCAGCAATTGATGGGACATCGGACTGGCCGGGAGAGCCATGTGATACATCCATTCCAAGAATTATGGTGGGGACCTTAGATACCATGGGAATGGAAGGAGAAACCTCAACAGCTAACATAGAATTTAAACCACCGAGCTGCCAACAGAATTTTGTAGGACGCTAAAAGATTGATCCAGGAAATGATGGAAGAAAGGTAGGTGCCAGGATGATAGCACTGAACCAAATGCTCAGAGAACTCTCACCTTTGCATTGATCTTAAGGAGAAGGTTTGTGAGATACTGATCGTTGACTCTTCCAGGAGCCAAGCACTGGGTTACTATACCATGATCAGATAGATTTTTCCGCTTCCATGGTCCTTCAAGTTTCATTAGTCAATTCTGTTAGTAATTAGTAAATAGAGATGTGCTTAGTGATCAACAGAACAAGTAAATCTGACCAACCATATATGTCACAATTTTTCCTATCAGGAAGAAGACACAGAAGAAATTTCGGGGCACCAGGAAGTTTTGACTGGATCTCTTCAAACATCTTGTCAACTCTGACAACAGGTGGAGCCCTTCTAAGCTGCGGAGTCTCTTCAAACACTTCAAACGGAGCTTCCACACTCTGAAACATCACAACAGGAATAATGAATTTCATCTTTTTTACTCAGTTTTTAAGCATTAGAAGTTGATAAAACATACAATTCCTTTCATCTCTCCGAGTCTTGTCAAATCTCTGACAAGACCACGGACGTCACAGCGTGCAGAAAAGTTCACAACAGCCCAACGCTCTATCTTTGCCGGATCAAAGAATCTCTGCCATAATACATAAAAAATGAAAAGAAAAAATTCACAGCACATCTTAACAACCACTGCAATGCCAAGCTTAGCATGTTGTCAGCATATGATTTCAAAGCCAACATTACCTTAAATGAGATTATGAGATGAACCCCATGGATCCAGTGGAAAAATCATATGTGAGGAAGATTTCAACTATACCTTATTATTAAAGTTCCACCTGCCATTTCGTGTGAAAAGGTCATCTCCATTTCCTGCCTTCAACTGCCACATAATGAATATATTACCTCAAACTCACTACTTTAAGACTCAAAAACATATCTAAAAGAAGTTCTAATAGATAGCATACCTTAGGGGCAGGTAGCACACGCCCTTCAACCTGGGTGAAGTTGCTACTGATTGAGACACCACAAGAACGAAGCAGAGGTTCAGCATCATAATTGTTGATTTTGAGAGCCTTCCACAATCCAGTAGGAAATTAGTTAAGCATAACTAGAGCAAGCGAAGGATCATGTTAGGGTAGAAGAGACCTACATTGCTCAAAATTTGCATTCTCTCCTGAGGCTTTTGCCTAGACTTCTCCACCAAGGAAGCCCTCTGAAAGGTGGACAAGGCTTTTGTGTACCTTTGCAATGAGACCAAAGTGCAGAGCTGCAACATTCGACGAAAAAGTCAAAATCGCATGATGAAATGACAGTACATAAAAGCTGTAAACTTTAACCCAGTGCTTTCACCTCAATGGGGAAATAGGTGGGACGTTTGGGCTTTCCGACATTGACGCACGGCAAATCGGCAGAATATCGCAAGTCTATGTTACGATGATTAACAAAGTAATCATAAACTGTCACTTCTGATGTTTGCACTTCACCATCCTCATCTTTGTTCCTCTGCTTTAGAGTAAATCTAAAAATGTCAAAAGAAAAATGAGTTTGGTGCCATTACATTATAGCAAATCAATGTTGACCATCCTGCACAAGTGCATCTTAGATGAGCCAAGGTTGAAGATAACAAGAAATAACTAGATCACTGCTAACATACGTCTGCTCACGACAAGGCTTTTCGCTCAAGCCGGTTATTTTAAATTCTTGGTTAGCGGGAGCAGTCTTCACCCTCAGATTCTTCAATACGCGTTTTGCCTGATTAAGTGTAGAGAAGCTTTTGCTTAGAACATGATTATACAAGATGAATAATCAAATATATAACAGCACACCTTCGCCCAATCAAGTGAAAAGGGATCTTTTGCATTTTGGTTTGCAATCAAAAAGTCAACCACAGGCCCAGGCTGGATTATCATTGTGGTAGACACGTCTGCGATCAAAGAAACCACGATATATGGATTTCATTTTATTGGAGATAATATGAAACGTGAAACCTAGAAATATTTACCAATGTTCAAAGATAAGCCAGACTGGGTGGTTCGAAAACTCGAATGGAACCCTCGGCAGCCAAGAACACCACCTCCAACATCAGCAAAATTCTTTGGATCATTATGGAAAAAGGATTGACGAACAAGCAAACAACCCCTAATATAAGAATAGTCATTATGTACCAATCAAGACAGGCAAAAAAATACTTGTGTAGCAATCAACTCTTTCAAGAGAAATTATATATATAACTTACTGTTTTGCAGCATGCTGCCTTAAAATTATATCCAAAACTCGCAAGGCTTCTTGAGAGTTCTCAGACTCTTGACCTCGCAAAGCATTTGCAATTGCCTGCATTGGAATCTTGGCAGCGAAGCTAATCTCCACCTTGTAAGTTTTTGATTGGTACGGACGCCTTAATCTTTTCCGATCAGCTTCATTAGGAGGGCTTCCATGTCTGCCAGGGCTGGAGTTGCCATTGCTACCGTTGTTCCTGTATATAAGGCAGTGAAAAGACTTTTGTTAAAAAAAAATAAGAACATGTACACACATCAAACTAAGCCACTTTGAGAACCAACCGATTAGAGGTTATGTCATCTAGTACAACCGTGAACTCTAATTTATTTCTAGGTAGCGAACCAATGGTGAACAAACTTTTCTCCCCATCGTACGCAAAATCCTTCCCAGCCAATTCTGTATCATATGTTTCATGCACTCTATCCAGAACTTTTCTGCCAATTCCTTTTCCGTCGACAGGTCGACCATCCTCATAAAACAGGGCAACCTGCCATCAGATAGAGTTAACAATGGCATGGAGTTGCATGATTGTATTGAGAACAGAAGATAGGAGCATATCAAGGAGAGGTATGTGAAAGCATACACTGTAATGAAAGAAATGTCCTTCAACATTAGAGACGTTCACTTTAAAGTGATTGGTAAGGATCGGAATCTTTTGTCCCTTGGTTCCAAGGCCACGCCTAGCCATGGGAACACGTAAAACCTTTTTCTTCACTGGCTCTGGTTCAGCTTTTGCTGGAGAGAAATCAACTGGAACAGGGGGAGGAGGGGGCAGAGCCTCTGCGGATCCACCATTCTCTTCTTCAGCCATTACCACAATCTTCTATTAAGAAAGAAAAAGACAAGTTTCAGAAGATCCTCAGCGAAACTGGAAAATGTATGCAAGGATCTTTTCTAGACAAAAAGATGCACTTAGGAGCAGTTGATAAAAGAAACTAAATGCAGACAACTACTAATCACTTCACTGTTTGATCTAGTTTCACCCAGGTAATAACACATGAGATGGCAATTCAAAAGGTAATAGTGCATAATGAACGCGAGTGAGTTAACACTAAAAAAATCTAGGAATGAAAAGATTCAAAATGCAGTAGCTAACACGGCAGCCAACAATGAGCTCAAAAACCAAGCAAGCAACTCACTGAATGCAAATTGGTGAATGCTAAGCCATGTGGATTGCAAATAGAATAGCTATAAAGTTACACAAAATCTAGAAGGTAAATGGGAAACTAGAAGTACGGTTTTCACACTATAAGGGAAAATGAAACATTAAAACACCTTATCCAACCTGTCTTCTTTCTCTTGGTCAGAACGACGACTTGCAAAAAATCAAAGCAGACTAGAGACTAGAACCCCAAAACATAACACTCATTCAATCATTTTCAAAGAAAAAAGACATCCCTTTCTGTGAGCCAAATAAATTGTAAAATTATGCCTCAAGGTTGAGGCATAGAATAAACTTCAAGAGAACACCAAACTTGGCACAAAATAATTATTCTTCAGCTTACTGGTTTTGAAAAAACATGTGAAGTTAAACAGCCTTGACCACCACAAAGTCCAGAATTTTCACTAGAAGCACAAAAAAGGGGAAAATCAAACCCCATATAGAATTTCAAGCACATATAACAAAATAACCATATGCTATACTTCAAGAAAACACCAAACTTGGTACAGAATAACAAGTATTCTTCAGCTTAATGGTTTTGAAAAACGTGTCAAGTTAAAAAGTAGACTTTAACCCACAAAGGCACGAACTTCTCAGTATAAGCACAGAAAAGGAGTAGTAAAACCCAAACCCCAGATAGCATTTCAACCATATTGCACTAATAACAAAATACCCACAAGCTGAACTTCAAGAAAAAACCAAATTCAACACAAAATAAGTCTGCTTCAGCTTACTGGTTTTGAAAAAACATGTCAAATTTAACAGCCTTCAACACCACAGGCCCTAAACTTTTCACCAGAAGCCCAAAAAAAGAGAGTAAAAACAAACCCCCGAATGACATTTCAATGAAATTCCAAGGACTACACAGATAACAAAATACACACATTCAAGAAAACGCACTTAGCTCAAAATAAGTTTTCTTCAGCTTACTATGTTTGAAAATATGTCAATTTTAAAAGCCTTCCACACCACAAAGCCCAGACCTTTTCACTATTAAGCACAAACAAGGGGGTAAATACAAACCCCAGATAGCATTACATCAAAGAACTACACAGATAACAAAATACATGCTATACTTCAAGAAAACACCAAACTTAGATCAAAATAAGTCTTCTTCAGCTAACTGAATTTGAAAAATATGTCAAGTTAAAACGTCCTCAGAGACCACAAAGCCCAGAACTTTGCACTGTAAGCACAAAAAAGAGGGGTAATAAACAAACCACAGATAGCATTTCAAGTTAGATAACAAAATACCCACATGCTATACCTCAAGAAAACACCAAACTCAACACAAAATAAGTGTTCTTCAGCTTACTGGTTTTGGACCTAACCCAAGATAGTTTTCAAGCACAGATAACAAAATACCCACATGCTGTATACTTGAAGAAAAATACCAACCTGAGCTCAAAAAAAATCTTCTTCAGTTTACTGGGTTTGAAAAATATGTCAAGTTAGAAGCCTTCGAACACCACAAAGCTCAGAGCTTTTCACTACAAACACGCAAAAAAGGGCTAAAAAACAAACCCCAGATAGCATTTCAAGCATAGAAAACAAAATATCCACATGTTATACCTCAAGAAAACACCAAATTCAACACAAAATAAGCATTCTTCAGCTTACTGGTTTTGAAAAATAAAAAAGCCTTCAAACACCACAAAGCTCAGAACTTTTCACAGTAAACACAAAAAGGGCTAAAAAACAAACCCCAGCTAGCATTTCAAGCATAGATAACAAAATACCCACATGCTATACCTCAAGAAAACACCAAATTCAACACAAAATAAGTATTCTTCAGCTTACTGGTTTTGAAAAATAGAAAAGCCTTCAAACACCAGAAAGCTCAGAACTTTTCACTACAAACACACAAAAAAGGGGTAAAAAACAAACCCCAGATAGCATTTCAACCACATTGCACTAAATAACAAATACCCACATGCTATACTTCAAGAAAACATCACATTTAGCCAAAACTACCATACCTAAAGCTCAAAAGAGGCGGATGAAGAGACACTGAAACCCTAATGTACGACAAAAGAGAAAGAAAGAGTGAGGTTGTAGTTGAAGTAAAGCGGCATAGCAACTAATGCACCTACTATAATAAACATAAACAAATGTAACTAAACACTCTCTTTGATCTACACGTGTTCCCTTCGTTATAATCTATGTTCTCTTTAAACTGTTTTCCAAATTTTTTTCTTTTTTCTTTTTTTTTGTGGATAAGGGGAATATCCAATACGAGGGGTATATGGTCTTTTCCAGATTGTTTAGCGGTCACTGTCTGATTTATATATCCAACGGAAGATTGAATTCAAGATTATTAAATTTTTTAACTTTACCTATTGCTCCTATTTTATATTTCACTGTCATTATTTCTTTTCAAATTATACTTTGAACTCAAGAATTTGTCAGAAATAAATTATATTACTAAAAGATTTATTATTATGATGCATACAAAAAGCAAAATGTGAAGAGTTTTGTTATATTGACCCTACTAATTTTTCTGACTTGATTCCTGTTAATTTATACATTCGTAAAGTAATTTGTAATTTTGTCACGTACATTTTTTATCATGCTTTACGAGGGTATTCTAAATGTGACCGGTACTCATAAATTGTTACGAGCTTTCAAGCGAAGTACTTGGCTTGATCCCACATCCATTTATTCAATTCAGCAAAAAACTTAATAAAAAAGAGGACATATCTTAGTGGACTATCTCAGTCAACAATCTTACTCAATAAATAAGGATCGTAGGCCAACAAATCAAACTCCAAATTTATATCATAAAAATAGCCTGACAAAAACAAATCAAGAGATAATGATATCAATCAAACCACCACTGTCTAGTCTACGAAGCATTTATTCCTACTATCTAGATAGTGCCAACGACATGTTCGTGAGGATTTCAAAGAAATAAAAAACTAACTCAAAATAAAGAGTGACACATGTGTGTTATCCTCCAAGAGCAAGGAGGACTCACCCAAGGCTGATAGCAGGTTTGATCCTCAACGAAATGCATGTTGATCATCTTTAACACCTGCTTCTGCATCTTAAAAAAATGCAAACCCAAACATACATCAGTACATGGAATATATGAGTATGTAAAATAGTTGAGAAACAATAAGCTCAAAATGTACTTAATCAAAATACTCAACTTCAGATGATAATGTGACTTCATAAAATATCACAAAAGACTCAAGAGTTTATAATGCAATCCAATCATGTCAAGTACTATTACGTTCTAATTTGGGAGTTTCGCTAACCAACAATCATCGCCTATGAGTTGGTGATGATACAAAAAAGTGATGTTGTTGCCATCCAATACCTTGCCATGGTAAAGGACCTCTCGTCAGTGGATCCATAATAAATCACTTCAAGTCTTCTTTTGGGACAATAGGAAAACATTCGATTTTATAGTTCAATCCTTTCTTAAGCTGGCTATGTGGTTATTGAGTTTGAGTTGTTATTGACTCTCAGTCAATTTGGTGCTCGATACTCATCACAAGTCTCAACATGCTCGTAGGACTCCAATCAATCCCTCTGGTTAACTCATTCAATTAGTCACACTAGACACTTATCAAATTCAATTCATCATATCAGGTATCAACTCTTTTGTTTAAAACGTTCTTTAAGAACCAATTCATGACCCATCAAGACTCTATCTCATCCATTATTCACACTCAAGATAATTTATGAACACAAAGGGAGTTAGAACATTAATAATTTTTTATAGCCCGATTAGGCTCAAATTATACTCAACTTATTCCTATTATTTACGGTTACTAGATTATACTCATAAATACTTATTTTAAATGCGGGTACATAATAAATGCAAGAATTTAATGTAGGATTCACTTGAAAAAAAGTGTAGATAGTAATTACTCCAACTCATATACACAACTATTTATATGAAAATATGCAGGAGTTTACAAGGATTTAATAATTTACAAGAAGCTAGTCACGGGAAACTCAAAGATTCAATACTTATCTTCAATTTCATCAAACAAAGGAGTAAGGAACATGGATGAAATCAAACAAACAATTTAGATAGGCTTACATAACTGGAATGAAGAGTGGAAGGTTTGGCTTGATCCTCTAAACCCCTAGCTTTCTCTTTTCTTCTTATTCCATGTCCCAATTTTTAGCATGTAAATATTAGAAAAATCTCGATTAAGAATTGATATAGGGTCAAAATAGTCTCAGAACAATGTAGTTTAAGTATAGAAAGAGGTGGAGAAAGGACCAAAATGTCCCTAATAAAAAGTATCATTGAAATACTATGGTGGAGCAAGTCCGCGATGCGAACTTGTTTTATTTCATTTAATTTTTTCTGAAACACATAAAATGCATTCATCACCTGCGTTTTATGAATTAAAACATAAATCGCATTCTTTGGATGCGTTTTATAAATAAAAGTGTAAAATGAATCTGTTTTATATTAAAGTAAAAGTTAAAAAAAAAAAATTGGATTATTCTGAAGATCTAATAATGAAATCTTTAGATTAAAAAGTACTATGATTATGGAGAAGCTACAAGATTCCATAAGTAATCTTATAGCAAATCATTAAACAATTGGTGATGACAATACACAGTTATATTAGAAAAAAGAGTATATTAAATAATTTCACATATATTTTTAAATATAATTCCTTCATATGGAATAATTCCCACTTGTTGCTTGTTTCTTTTTGCCTTTTAATAAAGAATGAAAAAAGGTTTTGTTCACATAAAGTGAAATTCATTTTAATTTTCTGAAATGACAATTATTTTACTCAAAATGGAATTGATTCCTTCTACTATGCCTTTTTTTAAGGCTGCTTGTATAAGAAGTATACCTTACATGACAAATTTAGACCATCTTTTTACACTTTTAATACCAAAGTTCCTACCTTTTAACACTTTATTACTAGTAATATAATATTTTTTTTTTTAAAAAAAAACATAGGAAAAATAGAGGACCCCCTTAAGTTTAATCGACACTTGCATTATGTATATATATATATTGGGGATTCTTCAACTCTAAGAACTATTTTAGTAAAAGTTTAGAATTAAAGGTGAGTGTTTATTTCAAGCTCCAATATAATTAAATGAACTAATGCAAGACATATTTATGTGATGATTAATAGTGAAGACGTATTAAAAAATTATTTTTATATTCTAAGAGTTATTTGGTTAGCGAAATAAAGATAATAACTTTACAATATCTCATGGATATATTCTATCATGCATTTATTAATAGATAGTATTGTTTAGTTTAAAAATTAATTTATCCCATAATTTTAATATAAATGATGAGATAAATTATGTCATATATAAAATGAGATAAAATAATCTCATGAGATACTCTAATATTTATCCCTCCCAAAAAGGTTAAATATATATGCATATACAATGAACCAAATGACCCTTGTAGAATATTGATTCATTAGGTCATGCGACTTTTGGAGATATATAATTTATTTTATAATGTGAAAGAACTTAAGTTAGTGTAACATAACACTCTTCCTAGGTGACATTAAGCACACGAAGAAAATTGTGTCCCTTTTATTGATTTAATTGAAAATATCAATAACGTAACGTCTAATGGTGAAGTAACATTTATTTTTAAAGTCTTATTCTTTGATTTTATTCTTATTTATTATTTTATTTGCTTCGGTAATTTGTATTATTTATTGTCTTTATTATTCTCTTCTTATTTTTATTTTTAATAATGTTTACATCACTATAATATTATTTTTCGATACTTGATTTTGATGTATTTGTTTGAGTCCAAGACCTTCTGAAAACAATATTTCTACCTCTTTAAATTCACCAGTGGATTTATATTAATTAAATATAGAAACAAGAATAGATTTTGTTATTCAACTTTTGAAGTATAACTCGCAAGATTCACAATTTTTACGTATTTTGTATCGAGATAAATTTCAACAACTTATGAATATAAAAGAAAAGGGCATTTACTCGTTCAACTATTTTCATTTTAAGAAATTCGAATGCATCTTTAAGATTTGCCTTTAATATAAGTATAATGCAAATCGTTATTCATAACACACGCTAAATTAATTATTTTTTCTAAATTAATATTAAAGAACAAACTAAACTCAACGACTTGCATGATTTATCTCTTAGCATTTTTTATTTTATATTAATACACGGACGTCATTGTTTTTAAAAAGTATAAAATTAACGGATCACAATTAATAAAAATATGAAGAGTCACGATCACTTTCTTCACTTAATATGACAAATAATATAAATTAATGATATTGTTTTAATGTTATAATGTAATATCATCCAGCAGCTCATTTTAATTTGGTTTAAAATTGTTCCATATGTGAGATAAATTAAAATAGACAAGAAAAAAATTATACGTAAATGTCAATTACATTACACGATTTTAGTCAGATGTGCTGATACATGAAATTTAAAATAAATATGTTATTGTTGTTTATATACTCATATATTGTTATCAAAAATCTTTTGCATACTATTTTTTATGTACTCTATATTTTCTTATACTCAATATAATAAATCACTATTTACATTTAGAGATGACAATGCAATCGGGTGGGTTGAGCTTAACCTGCAAATTTTTTAAATCGCCTCGCCCTCATAAAATTTAAGTTCTTTTATTTTGTTAATTGAATTTAATATGAAAAATAAAAACTTTTTTTTAACTTTTCATTAATTAACATATCAACAACTAATTAACTATTTTTAATTGACATTTGAACAATTATTTCTTAATTGTCAATTAAAAATTTCTAATTAATATTTCAACAATTAACAATTTACTGGACATGTCTAGTTTAAATTTTAGAAAAAAATTAACATTAAAGTCAATGTTTAATATTTAAATATAAAAAATTTATATCTTTGATTTTTACTAATTATAAAGATTTAATTTTTTTCGAATTCCTATTTGATTCTTTAAATCCGCAATCTACCTCGCATTAGTTTTAAAAATATTTACTTCAACCGGTCCTACACCTGCCTCGCCCCACATAATTTTAAACTTATCGCGCCTCACATAGCCCTAAATCCGTTCCCTACTCATCCCATTGCCATCCTAGCGTAGCTAATAGGAAGAATACAAGACATGTTATGAAATAAAATGAATATATCAATACTAAAATAACAAAGAATAGTAAGTTAAGTATTAACTATTTTTTTTCCACTTGTTTTTGCATCTTGTTATTATTATTATTATAAGAATTGGAATATATTGTGGAGCTCATTTTCTTAAGCGCAAAATATATTAAGTGAACATCCATTTTATAACTAGATTGTAAATTGAGTTTAAATGATAATATATAATTATAATTAAAATAAAGAGTTAATGTTTATGAAATTTTATAAGAGAAACAAAAAATCACTTTAAACCTAACACTAATAAACATGTGTTTCATCGCAACAAAATGCACTTTTAATCGATCTTTATTTCATAAATTGATTTTTTAATTCGTATCATAGTCATATTTATTAAGGGTCGTTTGGTGTAAGGGATAAATGAAAATAATCTCAAGATAAAATTTTATCCCCCCTTAAATATCCATTTGGTTGGCATAGAAGGGATAACTTATCTCAGGACTAATAAATAGTCCCGGGATGAGTTATCCCTTCTAAGGGATGGTATAATAATCCATGACAAATTCTCATAGATAAATTTATAAAATGACAAATGTACCCTTCACTTTATCACTTTTTATACCTTATTCTGTATATATATTTACATTATTTTTAATGCAATATATAATAATATTCAAAACCTTCACTCCTTATTTTTATAATACTTCTTCATATTTTTCTATTAAAAAATTACACTATATAGTAAAATTTTTATTGACTAATTATTATGTTTTTTATATTTTGATTTTTCATTAATCATTTTTTACTTTAACAAACTTAAAAAATGCAAGTTCTATTTGTAAATTAATTTTTTTAAAAAATTTATTTTAAATGCATATGATATTATTATGGAAATGCACACGATATTATTATGAAAATGCACACTTAAAAATATTTAAGCTAAATAAGATGAGATATTTATTTTAAAAAAGAATATTGAATAACTAAAATTAACAAGAAAGTACATTAAAAAACTAATAAAGTGAAGGATATTTTTGTAAACAAGCATAATATTCTTAAGATTTATCTATCACACCAAACACTCAATAAGAAATAACCTCAATATAACTTATCCCATCAATACTAATCTCAATATAGTTTATCGTATCATAACTTATATTCAAACTCACGATCCCACAGTGTTAGGCTTAAAGTGTTCTTTATTTCTTATTTTTTGCTCAACCGTAATAATTAATATTTATTTTTTAATAAAGTCCACGCATATGTTATAATCGGCCAGTGGAACTTTTCAGTGGACCCACAATATGATTAAACATTTAACTAATCTCTCCGCCTTAAAACAACACAAATAATTTATAATTAGAAGATTGCTTTAAGAAAAGAAAAAGTAAAAAGTAATTATTTGTTGGTGTATGGCGATGAATAATATTTTTCTCAATTTTAATTATTTATCTAATTTTAATTTAACAAAATCTTTATAATCTTGAACAAAAATATTAAAATATTTTTTAATCTCAAATATATTAAATGAAAAATATACTAATATTTAGCTGGTCAATTTCTCAGGATAATGGGCGACAGCGGCGAGGAATTTTGGAACTCTTTACGGCCGTTAATTATTTATTTTTTTCTTCTTGTATAAAGATTCGGCTTAAAGCTAATTCTAATTCTAATCAATTTCATTACTATAAATCTCTAAATAATCCTTCCATCTATAGGAAGGAATTATTTGTGGGTGCATCATTATTCTTTTCAAAAACCAAATAGAGTCTCTGCATTCTCTTTTGGAGGTAATTTGTTGGGGATTTTCCAGTATTTGAAACTATAAATTGTGGTGATGGTGAAACTGAAGGAAATTTGGACTAAACAGACATTGATTAATCTTCTATTGGGCCAATTTCTGTCCCTTCTCATTACTGCCACTGGGTTTTTATCATCCGAACTTGCCAGAAAAGGTAGAAATTTTATGTTTCTGTGTAATTTTCATCTGAAAATTTGATTGTGATAAAATTTGAAACATCCAGTGGTTGGTAGTTTCTTTGACTGTTTTATACCCGCTTTAATACTAGACGAACAAGTGATAATATCTACGTATATTTTAAACTCTTGGACCCCACTCGTGGAGTTCCACTGAGCTAGTTTCTGGAAATAATTTCTCCAATGATGTAGTGGAAAAGTGTAAGTATGTGGATTTTCATTGGGTATATGTTGTCATTGTTGTGCCAGCTTTAATACTGTACTATGGGTATGTTGTCTTCGTTGTACCAGCTTTAATATTGTACTATGTATTAATTTAGCCTAAATAAAAACTAGTAATGAAGTGGTTGACAGTCATGAGATGGCTGGTGTTAGGTGAGACGAAAATACAAGTTGATTCTTCTTTGATGGATAACATTATCAGATACTGTTTAAAGATGCGTGAAAGCTAGCTCGGACATCAATATGGTCAAGGAAATAATAAATGTTGCAACTTTAATGAATTTCTACACAACAATTTATGTTCCATGTAGAAAGTAGACTAGGAGCTACTGTTTACTTTTCCTTGATTATTCTTATTCTTTTTCCTTTTCTGGGGAATGACAGGGAGGCATGCCAGCTTAGTTAATTACTTGGTTTAAGTTTGCGTTTGGGTAAGAATTGAGTGATATTTGAAAGAATAATAGTATTTGTAGTTGAAGTTGGAAAAGGTATTTGAAGTTTAAATTTGAAGAACTCATCTTGAAAAACTAACCAAAAAAGCATTCTGACACATAACCGAACATTGTTTTGAAAATAGTTTTTGTAAAAGAAGAAAAAATAATCATGTCCAAACTGGTTTAATAATTACCACAGTCCTGATGAGAGGGAGTTGCTCGGATGGTAAACATCCTTCATTTCTAACCGTAAGGTTGAGAATTCGAGTTATCGAGAGAGTGAAAAAGGTGGGAGCTCCTAGGGAGGGGGTTAAAAAATGAAATAAAATTCCCAATCTCTTACTGAATGAGGTCTCACATGACATAATTTAGGTACTGTATAAATTTTTGAGAAAAATATAGGTTCTGCTAAATGAATAGAAGAGAGTAACTGTGGTGATCTACAGGTAGAACCATATGATATGTAATGGAAATTCTCATTACGAACATCTCTGGAGATAATCTAATGTAAACTTTCGGGAAAATTGGCATTGTTTGAATTGATAAAAAGGGTAACAGTGACATGTCATTGAAGACCATGTATGTAGTAAAAATATTGATTCTGAGTCATACATGAAAATTGGACACTCAATTTGGGATGTAGAAAGTTGGAAAACATGCTTCCCTTTATAGTTTTTTTATCCAGACAATCTTTTCCCACAGAATTTTTCTTAGTATCTAGTCTATGGTCAAAGTACATCATCCATATTGAGTGGAACCAGCACTAGCTAGCAAATTGAGTTCTTGAGACATCTAACTTACTCTATGAATATCGTCAACAAGGGCGTTCTAGTGCGTTGTAGATTCTTATCCAAGACTTGTATCATTTGATGATGCCTATAGTTTTCTCTTTTAGTGTTAGTACTAATGGGTGGTACAATGTAAGGGGACGGTAGCAATTATATTTCCTGGGGCTAAGTACTGCTACTTTAGTTCTTGTGATGGCTTACCTAATTTATAAATTCTAAAAACTGCGTTTAGAAAAGATCATACAAAGATAGCAATAATTTGGAGGTGTACAGAAGATGTTGCCACCCAATCTCCTGTCGTTGGCCTTCCCGTTTCCTCTTTCAAATGACAAAATGTGATTTAATTTATTTCCTTATCCATGTCTCTTTTCTGATAAGTAAGTTGTTTCCTTGTCATAGGAATCAATGCACCGACGTCCCAGTCTTTTCTAAATTATGTGCTCTTGGCATTATTTTATGGAGTTCTTATGGTTTACAGGCAAGAAGGAATCAAGGTTTGCTTCTGGAAGTTTGATTTTTCATCATTGTTTGGCATATGATTTTCTAATGTGTTTATGCGATTTAATTATTTGAAAAATTTATGAAGAATGACAGTACTTTTTGACAAGTATATGAAGGTGAGCATTTTGTGGTGGAAGTTAGTTATTGTTGTTTTGAGACATGTTGAATATCCTTGGCTCAGGAAAAAAATATAGTATATCAAAATATGTCCAACATTTAAGCAATTCCTGCAAGAGTAAAGCCTAATTTGATTCTTCTCCATACAACATTTCTGACCCTGCATATTCTCCCACTTTGTACAGCTATTTTCACTTCGCACCTAAGTGTATTAAAATTATGTTTAGGACATATAGAGTTAAAGCTTTTGGGTGTAAGTTTAAGAGCTTTGCGGAATCTTTAATTTGAGAACCAAGACTGGCCAGGACTCATTTCGCAGCACATTGCTTGAACAAGTTCTGATGTGTTGCTATTTTGTTTAGAATCTGAACATCCATCTTATATCCTATGGTGACAGCTGGAGTAGCTCAAAACTTTTAAGTACCTTATCAAATACTCTTAGGATCAATATTTGTCTCTCATACTATATGGGCAAGTATTCGACTTGAAACCTTGACAGAATAGGTAGAGTATCCCAATTCCTAAGACATATAAAAACTCCTTTTAATGCCCTTATCCAATATTGGACATTTATAACTCAAAAGATTTCCCTAGAATTGTGTTTTTTTTCCTTTATTTTAAACGACTTTATTTGCTAATGCTTGTTTAATTAATGTTGCATATAAATTAGATGCTATATTTACCTTCTTTTTCTGTTTTCTGTTTGACCAGGCAAAATGGTATTATTACATCTTCCTTGGAATAGTAGATGTGGAGGCCAATTTTCTTGGTAAGACAACTGAACTGTTTTCCTCTGTACTTCGACTGACTATAATCTCCTCCTCTGGATTGAGATTTTGAGGAATGGCAAGGCATGTTTGCACGAAGTAGGAACTCCACACTGTGTTATTAAGCAAACTCTCAGTTTATTTTATGTTGCCTTTGCTTTGCAGTTGTGAAGGCTTACCAGTACACATCCCTAACAAGTGTGATGTTGCTGGATTGCTGGGCAATTCCGTGTGTTCTGCTTTTTACGTGGTTTTTCCTGAAGACTAAATACAGACCCAGAAAATTAGTTGGTGTTGCCATCTGTATTGCTGGTCTTGTCCTGGTGATCTTTTCAGATGTACATGCCGCTGATCGATCAAGTAATATTTTTACCACCAGTAGTTATCTTACTTGTTCCCTTTGATGTTAATTATTCACGTGGCTTCACTGCGCGCTCTTTCCCATTGCTTAAGTTGCTTTCTATGTATGATCCTATATCATCTGCTACTTCTTGAAAAGGGGGTAATCACATGATTCTTTGTGAATCTAATCCATCTGCTTCTCATTTTAGTGATTTTGCACTTTAGTCATTTGGTGGCTCTATGTAACTTAAATTCAGCATGTCTATATCTGAAGAATAATACTTGAATTCCTCACTGCTGTAGGTGGTAGCAATCCTATCAAAGGGGATATAATTGTAATTGCTGGAGCCACGCTGTATGCTGTGAGTAATGTCAGTGAGGTAAGTAATTGATAGCTGTGAATATTCCCTAGCTTTTTTTTGAATAAAAATGATATCTATGCATAGTTAGAAAAGTTCTTTCTTCCCTGTGACATAGCAAGGTCGTTTCAGTGGAAAGTATTTGTTTGGGTTCCATTTGGCCGATCGCTAAACTGTTGAACAACCTCATAACCTCTCTATCTATGCTTTACTTGAGGGTCTATTGGGAACAACCTCTCTACCTTCACAAGGTAGGGGTGCATATACCGCACCCTCCCAAGACCTCATTTTTGGGATTACACAGGGTATGTTGTTGTTGTTGTATCAATTCACCTTATGGTAAAGGATAAAAGTCATTCCACGAACTGTGAAAGGCTCTTATGTTCATATATGTATATTTCTCTCAGTACTGTTGATTCCTTGTACAGTACAACACCTTTTTTATTATGAACTATTTCTTTCTTGGTCTTGTTTCTCAAGTTGGCTATCCCATTTCATATTGTTAACGCTTTTGTTTCATGTTCTATGCAGGAGTTTCTTGTCAAAAGTGCTGATATGGTTGAACTCATGGCATTTCTGGGCCTTTTTGGTGCCATTGTTAGTGGTTGCCAAATGTATCCTAATTTACTTGAAAACACTTATTTTTAGTGTTCCAGACACAACTTGCACATATTAGATGATACTTGGTTCAGTCATTATAAGAGCTTATTCGGGTTAACCTTCTTTCTTGATTAATACATATTCTCTAACTGCTGCTTATGTTCAGTACGCGATTTCTTTAACCATGCTACAGAAGCATACTTGAGCGCAATGAGTTGAAGTCCATTCACTGGTCAGCTGGAGCAGTAAGTCTTTTATGCCTTTGATCTATTTCCTTGCAAATGAACACAGATACAGAACATGAAGAAAGAAATTAATGCTGCCTTTGGAAAAGCTAACTTTTGTAGCATTATTATCTTTAACTTCTGAGCAAGTTCACTGATGTTGGATATATGACCTATTTGAACACTTCTTTTTTCCCATAAATATCAACGGAACTCAAACATAAGCTGTAATTATAATAGGTGAACTTAACTATACACAACCTGCTTATTTCTAAAAAGAATGAGGTCCACATTTTCCTGATGTCCCATCCAGTTATCTGCCCTCCCAATAATAAAAAGGAAAACAATGCGGAAGAAGGAATGAAATCTGATGCAATTGAGAAAGCAGCATTGTACCTTTACAAAACAGTATCCAAGCTTTCAGATTTTCTCCCTCCGCTTTCAATAACATTACAACTCTTCTTTTATGTTCTACCACTTTTCCTTGTAATCATAAGTTTTCCCATGTTAATTCTAATTCTAAGACTGGAAAGAAACGAAATAGAGGCCTGTTATTTAGGGAAGTGGGATAAAGGTGGGAGGGGACAGCTTAGTGCATTTAGGCTAAGTCACTGGATTCTGTTAACTGAAACAATACAGCACTTTGAGATACCTCGGTTTCTTTTATCTCAAAGGAGCCTAACTTGCCATTCCAAAAGTAAGTCTAATAATGTGTGTTGTGAGGTTTTTTAAGAGGGAATTAGCTCGCCATCCCTTCTCATTGTTTGTGTTTATGTACTTTGTTTCATTGTTCTTTTGCTGGTTACATTTTTGTTTATCCTCACATCAAGTTGTTTAAAAACTTATTACCATGGGGAATTTCAGGCACTTCCCTTTGTTGGATTTGCATTGGCGATGTTTCTATTCTACTCATTTGTTCCCATTTTGCTGAAGGTATTGCCCCCCCTCTCAATCTCTCCATCTATCTATTGGTTCATATACATGTGTGTATATATACGTATAAGAAAATAAATTAATTGATTTGTGAACTATGTTCCAATCTAAATCTAGTTGTGGTTACAATCTAGTGATCTACACTATGTTGACCTGTTAAAGAAAACTGATGTCTTGTTGTAGATTTCATCACATTCCTGGTTCTTGAAAATTATTTTCTATTGCTGCCTATCAGGTTTGGAGCTAGTTTTTTCTTCTTCTTTTTTCATTCTGAAATGCCACCTTTTGGATGCAGAGGAGTGGTGCCACAATGCTTAACTTAGCCTTGCTTACCTCTGATATGTGGGCTGTTTTAATTCGTACCTTTGTATACCATCAGAAGGTTTGCAGAACAATCAGATTCTTTTCAATTTGAGAATTGAAATCTATTTAAATGTGGAACTACTACGTTTGCTGTGATTTACTCGTGTTGTTCTGAAATCAGTATCATTTTCTTCAGGTTGACTGGATATATTTTGTAGCTTTTGCTGCTGTTGCTGTGGGACTTCTTGTTTATTCTGGGTAAGTAATGCAGTTCATGAATGGGTTTTATCTCTCTCTTGTATATTAGTGCTCAGATTTACTTTTGTTCATGTTTCATAGAACTGAGAGGATTATCATTGCTGGTCTATTATTTTTCTGCTTCAACTAGTTATGACACTTGTTATAGTGGTTGGTATCTTGGAAGATAGCATGGTGGCTTCTTAAACATGTGTGTTGTCACGGAGGGGTTGACATTCAGGATCTTGCTCAAAAGAGCAGCAGGTTATAGATGAGCACAATACACTTCAATGATGTTGATGAAGTT
>JAPFFP010000094.1:20115371-20142645 GCA_026153255.1 Solanum medicagineum | reverse complement strand
CTATCCAATGAAATTAGTAAAATTTTAGAAAGAAAAACCTTCCTGGTTTAATTTGATAGCTAATGAAAAAAAAAAGGCAATTAAAAAGCTTATCCGAAAAGCATAGCATAGAATAAACCCATAAATCAGGACTCTGACCTTAGCACGAAAAGCCATTTTGAATACAAACTTTTGTAGCTACTGATCAAATCATTAACTTCTTTCTCATGTTTGGGCTCAATATTAGCTGCCACCTCTCTTAATTCCTGCATGCAACAATCATTGTTATGGACTTCTTTCTCATGTTCGACCACAACCCTGGACAAGAAGTATAATTGGAGATTGTGCATAGACCCTCATCTTTGAGGGTATTGTACAATGGCCTTTTACATTGATACTATCAATATTGCCTTAGTTCAATGGCCATATAAGGTTAATAGTTTATATCATGTGAAAGATGACAGCTTGCATTTTGAGGTAGTCCATCTCTTCTGTAAATGTACCTTCATGCACTTCTTTGAAGGTATCAAATGACAAATCAGCCCTTATTTTCTCCTTAGTTACAAAAATCACAAACTTTTTCAAACCTCTTAGCACACTCATAAACATAAAAGGTTGGTTCAGAAAAATCACAAATCAGTCCTTGCAGTTATCACAAATATTATGTGTCATGCTAACAAAGAAGAAAAAAATGTCACTACTATTCTACTTCTACAAAAGATAGAATTGATAGAAACACAGTGGACAGGATAAACGAGGCACGTTCTCAAATTACATAAAGTGATAACAATTACTTATATGAGGTATCCAATCTATTTGGATCTAGCAAAGGTTTTCTCAGAAGGGATACTCCTTTTCTCCTAGTTTTTCCAAGAAGTGATTATGCTATATACTATAAAGGAAGAGTCTTTATAACATAATAATACGTCAACATTAGATAGCTTGATATCAAAGATTTTGGTTATACAGTTGATCACAGAAAAATTAATCAAAAGGCAGTCTATAAAAAAACCAAACTACAATTGCCAAATTAAGTGAAGCACAATAGACAACACAAGCAATCAGATGGCATCTACCAAAAAAACCCAATACTTATGCTCAGGTGACTAATACCAAAGACTACACGACATGAATGTAGTGTTTGAACAGTTGGTGCAGTCAGCTCAAACTGAACAATAATAGGAGTCAAAACACAAACCTCTTCGTCAACAAGATCGATTTCTGAGAGCTTCCGAGCAGATTTTTTCCTTGAAGATGAGCCCAATTCTTTAGCAAGGAAATAGTTTCTGGAGAATCCAAAGTCCTCTTCCTCAATCTCGTCTACATCCATTTCAGAGAATCTGTAATATTTAGTCTCTGTTCAATTAACAAGCACAAGTTCACCGTCCGTTGCTCTCTCCGGTCTATTCTCCGGCGACTGGAGGGGCCTTGAGCAGGGGGCTGAGAAATGGGAATTAGGGCTGCTAGGTTTGTTTGCTCACTCGACTTTAGGAGTTAAAAGATGGCGGGAAAATAGTTTTAGTTTTCGAGAGTTATTGTTACCTTGCTCAGTTCCATTTTATTTATCTACTATATTAAAAATAAATTAGTAATACTTGTTCAATTTATAAAATTAAGAGATAATAATTTTATACTTAATTACTAATTTATTCTTATCATTGATTAGAGAAAATGACTAAAATGATTCTTAATGTACGAGTATCTTTATTTTGGTCTCTAATATATTTCACTTAATTGAAATGATTCTTAATGTATCACAAATATGTTTTTTTTGGTCCTTAATATATTTTATTTAATTGAAATGATCTTCAATGCATAACAAAAAGATATTCATTTTGAGTAACTCCAATGGATTTTATCCCATCATAAGTGGATAATTTAATTATGGATCCCACAAACTTACAAAATTCACCATTGTTGTCTTCTTTGTTAGCTCCAACGAAAAACTTTCTTTATTAGGTTTAAATTTAGGATAAAGAGCAAAATGAACCCCTTCTGTTACACGAATGATTTCAGTAGAGTAAAATATATTAAGAATCAAAATGAAGACATTTTGTTGTATAATTAAGGACCATTTGAACTTGCCCTTATTGCCTGTCCATTTAATCACCCTCTTCTTTTATTTTTTACTATTATAGATCTCATCAAAGGGAGCTGAACATTAGAATTTAACTTCATCACCAACCCATTTACAGAATGACATTAAAGAAATCCAAACTGAGAACTAACTGCATACAAGAATTTAGTGACATATAGACTATGTTAATTCATAAGATCTGTTCCTGTGACATATAGACTATGTTTATTCATAAGATCTGCTCCTAAACAGTAAGATCAAATTTAAAGTCGGTCCAAATCTGTAGCTCTTTCAGCAGTCCTAAACTTCTTGCGCCGGGACCTGGGAAAAAGAAGCTGACGGATCTGTTTCTCAGCAGCAATCTCTGATGTTGCCTGCACAGAATCCATAGTAAAAGGAAATCAAAATCATGTTTTTGTGATATCCCAAGTGTCAACTACTCTTTGCTTCTCACAAACTTAGTCGTATAGAGAGAGATGCAACAGAAAAGAACGATCATCGCCAACAAAGTCTCCAGAAGTAACAAGTCACCATCCATTTATTAAGGGAGGAATGATCATCACCAATGTAACGGCTTGCATGGATACATATTTTCAGTGGACGTACGCCTTCTAAAGCAACCCCACGAGCCCTGTCATGTGCCATGAGTCGTGTATTCCAAGTAACAAACTTCACATTAGCAAGCAGTCACTCGTCCTCTTTTAGCGATGCAAGTTCTACTTTGCTCACTTCCAGAACATCGAAGCAACATTTACAAAATCCAAACTAAACACTTCGACTTAAGTTATAATGAGATACATCTTCCTACCACATCCGATCACTCACTTCATATAAGTTTTACAACTATACATCAGTGAGCTTTGAGAGTCGAGTATTTTCTATTGCTTACCCTAGTTTTGAAGGGGAAACGATGAGTCCATACTTCTGTTCCATAGAGAACTCTAACATCCAGGCCAAGACTGTCAACTCCAATCAAATTTGCTCTCTGCAAGAAGATTGGATATTATTTTAGATGTTTGCAGAGATTGATACGTAAAATATGAAAAATTCCAAACGGACTATTACATTTGCACTATCTTGGATTTAAGCTATGATATAATGACATGATCAATCAAACATTTATTAAATTGAAGAAGTTCAAAAAGCGGGAAAAAAGGATATGGAGCTAACCACCAACATCTACATCACAAAATACTAGATTTCAACTCCTTAATGGAGTTTTGCGAATAAGAGTAAATTTGATGATCCAAACTAGTGTTAAAAAAGAGCCATCATTCAGAACAATAGAAACAGCACTAGATAAATTGAAGAAGTTCAAAAAGCGGGAAAAAAGGATATGGAGCGAACCACCAATATCTACATCACAAAATACTAGATTTCAACTCCATAATGGAGTTTTGCGAATAAGAGTAAATTTGATGATCCAAACTAGTGTTACAAAAGAGCCATCATTCAGAACAATAGAAACAGCACTAGATAAACCTAATTCTTTGGACTTTTATGCATATCAAAAATTTAAGCATCATAATCAATTGACCAGTACCTCAACATGGAGTCCTTTCTTTCTGCAAAGAGCTTTAAGCGCATATTTGCACCTTATTCCTTGCTGCCTAAACCACTCTATAATTGCTGGAACTGAGTGTACAAGACTGTCAGGCTCGGCATCCTGGAAATCATGCAAATTTACTGCTAACTGCACCAAAAAAAGGAGGAACGTTGAGCATGACATTATTGCCTATCGCGGTCCAAGAATACTTCAAAAGAACATAATTTAAATCTTTTATTTTCTACGCTCATCGCATGCTTCTACCATATTTCAGTTCTGACTTCTTTCGGTTGGGAAATCCTGAAACTAGATAGCCCATACATGCACTACTCTATGAGCAAGATTCAGATGGGACAAAAGAGAAACGCTTGATACATACTGTACTCCCTCACTCATCAAGATTTCCACCTTACAAACCTAAACTACTCAGGTGACTTATCACACTTCTCATCTTTCCAAAGACGAGCCTAATACCCCCTTCTTCTGTGTATGACCACTTACATTGGATTGTGCATAGCACACATCATATATATGTATCATAATCTAAAAAAGAAAGAACACCAAAGAGAATACTTGAATCAACACACTGTTTTTCGTTGGCTGGAGTCCCTTTACAAACACAAAATGAGTTTAAAATACACATACCTGAGCACCATAAACAGAAAATAGCTCGATTCTGTTGATTTCCAATCTGTAGATAGAAGACATAGTGCAGCTCTTGTCATGTCTTGAATTAAAGCTCAAAGTTTCTCCATCTGAAAAAAAAGGTGCGAATCAATAGATAGATAATCAAAAAATATTACAAAAACCTTAAATTAGTAAAGGAACAAGATTTTCTGTGACAAGATCTCTTTCACTGTCATACACTGATCTAGAGTAAGAGATCATTCTAAACTATGATCAACAGCCCTACAGCACAAACTGATACAGTTTTTGCAGAAGAAAATAAATAATGGATAGGGCTAAAGTGAAAATACCATGGAGTGGCAGTTATGACAAACTATAAATGAAGAAACCAATTCAACTTCCTCAGCAGGAAAGGATATATTGCTGTAAAACAATCAAAATAAAATAGAATACAACAGAAAAGTGTTGCTTTTCCACTCACAATCAGCCAAAGGGACAGCATCTAGACCTGAAGTATTCCTCAGCATTAGGGGCTATGCCGGCCACCTCCAAAAAATTATCGACAATGAGCCCAGAAAACTCAAACATTACAAGGATCCTAGGAAATCTACCAACTGAATTACATCATCCTTATTTCCTTCTTTAAGATAAGGCCGTATATCAATTTAAAGGTAGACATACACAATGCTTACAAGCATCGTCGCTGAGATGAAGGTATCAAGACAAGAAACTTTTTCTACTTATCAGGACAACAATTCTTTTGATGAACGAGAAATCCCAATGCACCATTAACGGTTTGAAGCTCGCTGATAATGAGCCAGCCCCATCTACCTTTCTCCACTTAAACTTGACACAAAAAACTATGATACCAAAACAACTTAGATTTACACCTTAATTTTGAAATTCCCAGCATTCGTCTCTATTTAACTTTACCTTTCCAATCCGAGGTGTAGCCATCACTAGCTTCATCATCATGGAAGAGCTTTCGCATGTAATATTCTTCTTCCAGAAAGGCAGGCTTGAGGTGTCCCCAAATTGAAATTCCATTTGATGGATGATCCATCAGCTTAGCATGTTTCATGTGAACAGCCTACAAAATACACAAAATCCTTTGTGCTTGAGTGGCACCAAATTGGACAATGTCTATATAGGAAAATCAGTTTTCGCAACAGAAAAGCAAGAGTTGTCTGTCCCCTCCTAGTTACTTCATATGCCAACTTTCACCTTGTAAAAAGGAAAAAGAAATATCTTTCTTCTTTGTTTCACGCTTCATTATACAGTCAATTAAAATAAGCAACAATAGTTTTTGATCAAGAAAAGAAAAATAGGCAACAATAGTGAAACACTGAAACTTCATCAATTGGATAATTACTTTGTGAATTATTTTTAAAATGTTGTTAATTCTGTGAGATGTGATTTGGTTGCTCATAGGAAAGCTAATCCGGTTTTATGCATGAATGTTCTATAATTTTTTTTTTTTTTGAGAAGGAATGTGCTATAATATTTTTGAAACAGCTACTGCCTCCTGATTTAAAATTGAGTTTATTTCTTCAATAATTTCTCCAGAAAAATACATGAAACCAAAATTCGTCAATACAGAAAAGGTTGGGGATCAAAAGTCGAAACTTTTACATATTCTGTTTAGAGCATAAAAAGGTTGTATTTATAATACTTGAATAAACTGACCCCAACTAGTTTGGATTGACAATAACAACAACAACATACCCAGTGAAATTCTACTAAATGGGCTTGGAAGGGTAGAGTGTACGCAGATCTTACCACTCCCTCATGGAGGTAGACATCTGCATTTTTCTTACGGATATGCTCCTTTGATTATTTTCTTACATAATTATGTAAAGAATATGATTTGGGAAATGAAACACAGGCATATAAGTGTCATTTACAGAATAGAGCAAGAACAAATTTTGGAATGAGCAATAGTTCATTAACAAAAAATAGCTAGGAGGAGAGTTGCTAAAAGAATTGAAGACCACCTTAGTCAAACACTTGGAAAAATAAATTGGGTGCAGCGTGCGAGAACTATCTGGCATTCCCCAATCAACTTGATAGTCGTCCATCTCAGAACTTTCCAGCTGCAAAAAACAAATACAAGGACACATGTAACCATAAGAATAAGCTAAGACTAATCAGCTGAATTATATAGTGAAATTGCAGTGGTTGTTTACTCACCTCGAAGTAATTGTCAGAGAAATTAGCATCATCAAAAATATCCCCTGCTAAATTGTCGTCAGGTGATTCTACCCTCCTCTTCTCGTATTGGAAGAAATCCATTCCGATCAATGCATTCTGAAATAATCCAGTAAAAGTAGGAATAGTAGAGATTTCAGCACTGACCTATGGACTTGTAATTCAATACTGATCTACAGTCTTAAGACTCAAATTCCACATAACTACATTCTTCAACAGCTGTTTATCAATCTCCAAGACAAGTCTAATTCAACATTTCAATGTCACAAAACGAGACACTAGCCAGCTCATACAAACCCCGAGGAAGCACTTTCATTAATATATTGATAAGAGGAAATAAGTAAATAACATTTAAAGGGAAGAAAAACATATTGAAACCATTAAGTCCGACTGTGTGGGCTTCCCATTCTTGTATTGATCCCTAGTCTGGATAAAATAGAGTTACTGTAGGTTGGTAGGTTGACGACTAGCCTGAAGCTATTTGATCCAATCACATCCCAACGGAAAGAATAATACAAAGAGGATAAAGTGAGAGATCATTGAGATAGTTTAGTCATTTCTTACACGGACTTCCAAATGCACCAATTTTCAGGTTCAACTCTATAATTATTAAAGGTGTTAAAGTCATGATACCCCAACCGTTTTGGTGCATGTTGTATGCATTACATGTTCTTGTGTGCATAAAGCAAAACTATGTGTTATCACAATATCTAAGTATGCCCCACTTGTGGAACTACACTGGATATGTTGTTGTACAATATCTGTGTATGTTATTGGATGTTAAATGATGTCTAAAACCTGTTTAAAATGATTAAGATTTGTTTCAAGTTGGTTGGACTAGGTCCGAGTAGAAAAGGAGAACACTTAAATATCTCTGGTGCCACGGAGATGGAAGTTCTGACTCACGTGAGGTGTAATCGCAACGCAAGAGATAAGAGAGGAATCAGGGATACACAAGAGACGTGATCATATAACCTGACGAAGTTCTGAGTCATTCCTACTGCTTGGAAACATCCATAAGAGGTGTTCTAGGACTCACTCCACCCCCAAAATCACATAGCAACTCAATTTTGGGTTCTGAGGAAGTAGGGTTTGGGAATTTGGAAGAGAATTCCACCATCGGAATCCCCGATTTCTCCATTCACATCACTCTAGAAGGTGATCCAAAGGGGTATTCGAGGTTTTTTGAGTTTGGACTACTTCATATTAGCTTTTAACCTCAGAACTTCTGAGTTTGAGTTCTTCTAACCATGGATTAACGAGATTGGATTCGAATCGAGAATATAGCTAAGCATTCATCAACAGGTAAATTTAAGTGATGAAAATCTACAGGTTAATAGAGGATTTCCAGAAGAATTAATCCCTAATTGTTATGAGTAACCTTAGAAATGATGAATTGACAATTAATTTAAACAACCCAAATAGTGTTGGTTGTTAGCGATCTCATCAGTTCATATATGATCTTTAAGACAATAACTAAGAGAGATATGACACACAGCCAAATAAGACGCCAAGAAATTGTAACTGCACTGCATAACTACGAACTAAATGAATTCAGAGTACATGCTTATGAAGATACTAATTACAATGTTTAAGGAGAACACAGAAAGCTCAACCATGAGCTTGATATTAACCAAAAAGACAAAATATCCACAAAAGAAGAAATCTGTACCACGGGATTACTTGCATCACGATCTCGCAAGATATTCTTGTCATCATAAATTTCAAAGAATATGTCTGAACACATGAAGGCAAACCATCAACCATGAATATAATGAGGTAAAGGATCAAATTACACCATTGTGTGGCACACTACAACAGAAACAGCCAAACCTCCATATTCATCAACCACATACTGAAATTCTGCCCATGAAACTTGTTCATGAGGTTCACAATGAACCATGCCAGGGAATATCAACAAAGCATTGCTATTAGCCTGCGATCAGAAATTAAAAATTGTTCCATCTGAACCATCCAAAAGATATATAATAGTACTTAGAATGAAGAAGATCTAATTTATATAGCATATGTTAGATCAAACCTCAACAGTTGTCCTTGCTGTTTCAGCAGCTGTGAGTTCAGTATCACGAACTCTTCTCTGGTTCCGCAATCCTTCAAGAGGGTGATAGCCACTGTTGCCGACATAGTTAGGGTAATCAGGAACAGAATCTGGGTAATCTGCTGCAACTGAAAGTCTTGAAAGGCCAATCTCATGTCCTACAGGAAGCCAATGCAATTGTGCAGCTCCGAAGAAAGGATTCTCAGTCCTGAAACTATACAGAAGGAGCACATATATAAGGACACATCTTAATCTGAAAAAACTTTAACTACGGGAGAACCAGAATTGCACTAGTAATATAAATTGCATGAGAAATCCAATGAGGCCCTCAAAGACAACCTCTGCAAGCTCCCCAGAAAGGACCCCCCACCCCCCAAACCCAAATTTCAATGTCCCTTTTTTCCTTCAGTAAACAAGGTGAAAAGGTCAGAGGTTTCTTTTTTCTTCTTTTGAGAGCTATGCTAAAATAATAAAGAGAACCCAACAATAATACAATGTTCTCAAATGTATTTAGGGAAGTAAATATCAATACAAAGTGCGCATGACTAGGGCTCCATATGCAGAAAACTAATACCTTTCTAAGAGTACTTGACTAAGCACAAATCTCTAGTGGTGGTAAAAATTTTAAACCTGCCTCTTTAGGTGATGGATTTTTCTGGCAAAGTCACAAGCATCTAGGCTTTCTGGAAATGTGGGAGGTAATGGTTGGTGAAAGCCATAAGGTTGAAAATGGTGCTAGGCTGATGACTTGGTTTGGAAAAGACCAACACCACAGAGGTTGGGGCGGTACTCTCTCTAACTAGTCATTTAAATCACTTCCATCTATACATCCTTCTATATATCCATTTGGAACGTAAGATGTCAAATGTTTTATAGCCATGTATCTAAATATGGAATATGGGTAGACCTGCTAAACTAGGATTTTATAATTTCTAGATTAACTCAATAATTACCGAACAAATTTTCATTGAGGATTGGAACAGAATAAATCAAGATCATTCCTAACCAGACCAAGGATATTAAGATGATTCTGATCTTGTTCTTACTTCCCAGTCTCCAAGAACAGAACCATATTAGTTCCAATGAGATGGCTCGGGACTTGAGAGTTCAAAAAAAAAAAAAGAATTTGACACTATAAACACCAATAACTAACTATGGGAGGCAAGTAGTAGATGAAGAAGCAGCAGAAAACAATAGGATCAGAAATATTAGTCAAGTCAAGCACCCTTTATCCTTGTGGGTAATAGATTCTCAAGCTATATACCTTATACCTGAATGGTCAGAGAATCTCTGAACTTCATGTTGTTTGATCCTACTGCTTGTAGCCCCAAATGATGCTGAGCAACTACCTCCATCAGCATGACATATGAGACAATGCGAAGTACCTAGAACAGTTGCCAATATCTTTAGGGAAAAACCCAAACTAAGGACCACAAAAAACCCAAAAAGTAAAATAAATGATAACACCTAATGAAGACACATCTCCTCATTAAGATCATGTGAACAAGTAAGCTTGCTTTCATCTAAATTTTACTTTGATAATCAGATCAAATATGTCTAAAAGTAAAATCACAAACAGAGTGCTAACTTAGGCTGAATGACTCCAAACAATTTGAACAGAGCACTCATCATGTTAACCTAACTCCAACACTCAATAAATGTTTTTTCTTCGAAGCTCTTCGGGTGTTTTATTTCAAAAGGTCCAGAAGAGAGACATTTTCTTCTTTTTTTTTTTTTTTTCAGTTTCAAGAAAAAAGGTCCAGAAGAGAGACAACGTACCACCTCCAAACTTCATGTTGCCGATCTAGAATGTTAAGACTCTATATACTCATCATTAAACACCAAATAAAGAGATCGAAATATGGTATATTAGTAGCTACATCTTATGCAATAGCGGGCTTACAAGATATTTGGTATTCAGCTACCCATGACACTTTAAACAGCTATTAACAAAGAGAACCCTCCTCTTTTCTGGGTTTCAAGCAATGAAAAACAACAAATGATATGCATGAACAAAGAATTTTTGGTTCTCACAAATTCTTCATTTAGGAAGTAAAACTTATCATTTGGGGAATTGACATTATAACAACTCAAACTCTATGCACAGACTTATAACCAGAAAATCCGCCAGGGGAGCAACAAGAGTGCAGTTAAAGCTCAGGGAAAAAAAATTACTCCTTAAACAGCTAATCAGTAGTTTGTTCAAACATATGGTACGCTGATTCTTCAAATATGCCAATGAGTGTGTGTCTGATCCTCCATAAGTAGACATTTTTCACAGGGTCCAAACTAACTAATGGTGAATTTCCCTGAAGTTAAATGATGAATGACAATAGGAAAAAAGTACATAAGGAGAAGTCGAAAACCTATACTTTTACACTATAACAAATACCTCTGAGGCAATGTAGCTAAGACAAACAACCACCATTACAGTAGAAGCTACTCCCCACCACAATCCATCCCAAAATAAGTGTCACTTTAGCAAAAAAGAAAAAAATAGTCCCAAAATAAGTGCCACCTTAGGAATTCAACAGAAGTGTACTCTCCTATTAAAGAACTTCTTATTATTGGTCAATTCTCAAGAAACATATAATTCATACCTTCTATTTAATATTTTTCTTAAATGAGCATGAAATGAACTAAAGTGACATGGAGGAGGGTGTATTGTCCAACATCCCTCCTTTTCCACAGACATAAAAAATTAATGCCTCCATGGCAACACAAGAAACCATCAGATACAACTGCAGTACACCAGAGAGAAAACAACCCCCCCCCCCCCAAGATGCCGAATAAAAAAGTAAGAAAAGCCAAGTGAAGGCTACGCGGTCCTTATCACTCAAATAAAATTCAACCCCACAAAAAATCGAAGTGAAAAACATGAATAAAATTAGTAACCTTTTTAACAGGCAAAAAAAAAAAGGGTTCTTGGAGTGAAAAAGAAACGAACTTTTTGGGTGCTCTCTTTTGTGGATCAAAAAGGAAAAGATGATTACCAATGGAGATTGATGAAGAAGGCGCGGAGATGATCATGAAGAAAGAGGAGATCACTGGAATTAATGAAATGAAACTGGGGAAAACGTTAATTGCATCGAAGATCTTTCTGTCGCTCTTGGCCCATAAACACTGAAACTCAGGACCACCAAAGTACTCACGTGACTTAAGTGTGGGTATTTTAATACAAATTAAAAAATTATAAATAATAGGCTAAATTAGAAAATAAGTGTAATATTATCTCTTGATTTCACAAAATGAACAAATATTATTGAACATTTATTTTTAGTATAGTAGATAAGTAAAGATGACAGAGAGAATACTAGTTTTGTGAGATAAAGTTGGACTCTGATCACTTATTAACTCATACATTAAAAGAAGAAGAAGAAAAAAAAACTATTAAAAACACCGCTAAACTTGGTACGGGTTATTAGTTTCATCTTGAACTATTGATAGTCTTAAAAACACTTCTTCTATTTGATCAGTTAAACTAAAATACATCCCAAACTATCGCAAGTGTTAATAGCACCTCTTAACTTGACAAGAATTTAGGGATGTATACACTATTGTTATAAGATAAGGGGTGCACTAGAACGTATTAAGATGGTAATGAAACAAGTGTGATACTATTACTACAACAACAACAAATAACAATTTTAGTGTACTCTTATGGGTAGAATATGAAGAGAGAAGAATTTATACAAAGAGAAATTATTTTCAAATAAATCCTCAACTCATAGAAGGATTGTTCGAAAACCATGTTCAATATACTATCATACATAATATTATATATTAGCAAACAATATCTTTATATCAATGAGATGGTGATAAGATCTGCATACAGTTTATCTTTTTTGAATTCCACTTGTGATATATCAGTTATCACTAGATGTGTTGTTGCATTAAGCAAATAATAACAACACTAGGAAGGCATGATCTTTAAAACAAACAATAATATTACATAACCTTAAAAAAAATTCATAATTAAAATCAATAATCCATCTCAAATAAAATAAAAAAATCTATAAGATAAATGAAATCGATCAGGAAAAAAATAAAAATATCATTGGAATGATCAATTGTCTTGCATGATATGATTCCAAACAGTATAATTTTCCAAAGTAAGTACTTATTTTGTTTAAACATTAAAATTTAGAATAATCAATTTAACCACTTCTATCTTTAATTTGATCATTATTTTAAATTTAAATATTTTTCATTAGTGTCTGAAATTAAATACGAATAATTTATGGTAATTGATAAAATTATGTGTTTTATTCATTCTAATATTAAGAAATTGAAACCACTAATTACCATTTGCTTAATGTATAGAGTCTAATAGGTTTTATTAGTCAATACATGAATCAAAGTTTAATTTAATTTGTGTGGAAAGATCTAAATCTTGTTGATTAAGTTTACTTTCCGTCGAAAAGTCTAATCTTATATTTCACAATTTAAATAATTGAAGTAATAATATTTTAATCTCTTGACTATCACTAAATTGAGATTTCAATTCTAATAATATTTATGATACGTGTCTTTTTGATTTTTAGTTAATTAACGGGTGTATTTTTGTTATTTTAGATTGAAAGTGTATTATATTTACTTTGTTTTGAAATGTTTGTTTCTATATTGCAAATTTGCTAATATTATTCAATTCAAACAGATTAAAATTACATATTTCAGCTAATTGAAGATTGAATATAGTTAATCGGATATCATAAAAATAAAATTATAAAATGTATGAATATTTAATATTTATGACAAGATATGGTAAAATTTGATTTCACCGAGGATGACCTTAGCTAGGAAGGAGTGGAGGTCGCGAATTAGAATAGTAGACTAATAGATTAAAAAGTTTAGGTTGATGTCTGATCATGGGTTGTAGTAAGGTAGGATATTTAGTCATGCCTTTATATCGTGTATTGTCATTAGCCATGTTATATATATGTTGATATTATCGTATTTATATACTATCACATGCATTTCATTATTAGTTGCTCTTTTTGTTTTCTTTTCTTGTCTTTCAATTTTTCTATATCTAGTTTATTCTGCTTACGAATTTTTGAGACAAAGATTTCCAGGAAATAACCTCTCTACCTCTGTGAGGTAATGATAAAGTTTGCACACACTTTACAATCTCCAAAACCTACCCGTGGAATTACAATGAGTACGTTCTTAATGTATTCTAAAGATAAAATTCCATTTTGATGCATCAACATTATTAAAAATTTATCTTTTTTTCATATAAGTATTCTCAATAATTTATTTCTTCATTTAAGGATAAATAATAATTAGATATTTCACTTTCATCCCTTGGAACACGAAAAAATTGCCAGTTTCTTTATCAACGCCAGGTAACCCTTCTTCCATTTTTCTCTCTTCTTCATAGTAACTGTTCTTTTATAATCACGGATTAACCAGTATTAACTCCATTAAACCTAAATTTCCTGTCAATTTCTTGATGTTAATAGTGGGTATAATCGATTCTTGGTGCATTAGCTATTAATGGTCATGTGGGGTTTAAGCTATTTGCAAAATCTGTGGCCTTTTTCTTTGTTAAACCCCGATGATTTGAGAATTTCAGATGGGTTTGTGAGGAAATTAGCAATACCCGAAAGTACCAAACACTTCGTTTACGCAATTCAAGAACCTGAATCCAAGGCTGTTATATACGTATTGTGTGTGCAGAATTTATCCGAGCGATCTGCTGTAGATGCCCAGTGTTTAATTAGGGAAGTTAAGCCTGAGGCTGTAGTTGTTCAAGTGAGTAATTCAGTAGATGGTCATGAAAAAGAGGAAATTGGGTTGAGTGATGGTGGTGATTTCGAAGAGGATTCGGTACCAACTTCGTCGATTGAGGTGTTGAAGAGGTGTTTTGTGGATAAAACTAATAAGGAGAAGTATGAGGATGTGGCGGGGCGAGTTGTTTTGAGAGAGATATTTGGGGTTGGGTTTGATGGGCATTTACCTGCTGCTAAGAAAGCAGCTGAAGAGGTTGGTTCGGCTTTCTTGTTGCTTGAGTCACCGTTTGTTAAATACAATACGTCTAGTGAGTGTTCCAATGTGGGGGATGAGGGTTTTGAGAATAAGTTTGGAGTGTTTGGTTTAGAGGAGGGGTATGAGAATAGGTTTGGAGTGTTTGGCTTAGAGGCTGGTAATAGTTTGGTTCCTCTAAGAACGGGGTTAGTGGTGTCAGCAAATTCTCGAGGATTTCGTGTTACAAATGATGTTCAGTCTCAGATGGTAAGGCTGCTGTCATCACATTTGGTCAATTCAGGATCCTTACAGAAGATTGGATCTGAGGATATTCAGCAACTGTTGAATTATCAAGTGCCACAGTTTGCCCAGACTGTTTATCCATTGCTCGTTGATCTACATAATATTTTTGTTGATCTTCCCTCAATAGGAAGAGCTCTAGCTTGTGCTCAAAAGCTGTTTCACAATGTTTGTAATGGAGATGCTGTCAATACAGATCTCCTTTCAGAGGTTTATGTCTTCAAGATTGCAGTTGAAGGGTTAAGAATAGCTTTGAACAATGCTGGTCGGCTCCCACTTAGCAAAACGGGGTCTCATACCACTGAATTTTCCGAGCTTTCTATTGAAGACAAATCACATGCCCTTCTTGCACAGGCCCTCCGAAGCCAGACCAAGAAGTTCAAATCAGTAGTTGCAGTAGTAGATGCCAGTGGCTTAGCTGGACTAAGGAAGCACTGGAGTATTAATGTACCTGAGGAAGTTAAGGAAATTGTTGAGCAGCTGGTCACTGACTCTGAAAATGATGGGGACAATTCAAGCCAAAGTGACAAAAAAGGGTTACTAGCTGTCAAGCCAGTGGTAGCTGTTGGGGCTGGTGCAACAGCAGTTTTAGGAGCTTCTTCATTGTCTAAAGTTGTTCCTGCATCTACAATATTGAAGGTTGTTACCTTCAAAGTACCCGCTTCTCTAAAAATCATGATGACTCAAACCCAAAAGGCCCTTGCTCTCGCATTTGGAAAGTCAAATGCAGTAGGCCCTGCAATGGCAAGTTCTGGTGTCAAATCATCTGTCCTTAAGGCAACTGCTTCTGCGGAGAAAATCCGTGCCGTGGCACACAGTGTTATAGCCTCTGCAGAAAAGACAAGCATCTCAGCCATGAGAACGGCATTCTATGAGATTATGAGGAAACACCGAGTACGACCCGTTGGCTTTCTGCCATGGGCTACCTTTGGGTGCAGTGTAGCTACTTGTGCAAGCTTGCTTGTGTATGGAGATGGAATAGAATGTGCTGCTGAATCTCTTCCAGTAGCTCCTTCAATTGCCAGTTTGGGTCGTGGAATCCAAAGTTTGCATCAAGCTTCTAAGGCAGTGAAACAAACAGAAAACTCCAGGATACAAAAGTCAATAGAGTCTCTTGTGTACAGATTTAAGAAGATAAGCATCTCATAAAAGTGTTCAGTTCCTGCATTTGTTAATAATTGAGCCCTAAATTTTCATTCAAATAGATTTTAGCAAAGAGGTAGTGCTATGGTTTTGTCTATATCACGTGTTATGGCAAGATATTACAATAAGGTGTGAGTGGGTTTGGAGGATTTTTCACCATGTTTATTATAGTCCTTTCATATTTCTATCAACAGCTAGCCTATCGATTTTTACTTTGCGATCAAATTTAACAGATTCTGTACATTTTTTGCAGTAACTTGAACTCTCAAATATGAATTCTGAAAATTTTGACATCATTAGTTGATGTTACTGTCTCCTACTCTAATACTTTAGCAAGTAGAATATCCTTTTACCAAGAAGTTCTTTGCATCCAATTAAAAGGTTTTAAATTCTGTATGGAATATCACAACCAATTTTTCAAGGTAAGGCCTCTATTAAGGGTACTAGGATCCAAAATATTTGCACAAGGTTATTATCATAAGTTTGTTGGGACTTTGTGAACTGAGCTAATTCCTATTCCCTGCTGTCATTGTTCAGTTATGAAGGGTGCTGAATGAGGACTCAGACAAGAATATATTACTAAAATGGAAAGGATGAAACAACAGTGGAGGAAAAAACAGTTGACTGAAGACCAATGGATTTATAAAAACCAAAAGAGTCTAAAATTCTGATAGAAAGTGTTCTTAAAAATAGAATTTTGAATGTATGGAAGACATCCCACACCTGGCTCTGATTGCATTAATTGGTTCCTTCAGTTTTCCCCACATTTGGTTGAATGGCGTGTCAAGTTTGTCTAACCCTTTTCTGTTTCTGGAATCTTAGGTTTTCGACATTAATTATGAAGCCATAAGCTTTGGAAGTTGGAGAAAAATATCAGCTTTTCTGTATCTCGTAAAAAAAAAAACAACAGGGTTGCCAGCTTCTCAGTAAGTTTGTCATTGCATACGACATCCATCGTGTGAACCTTCACAACCTTCTTCCTTTTTGTGACTTTGTTCTGAGAGTTACACTCTCAGTCTCAGATCATGGATCGTGAGTAGTAGACGGAAGCACATGATCCCAGAAGTAGTAGAAATGCACCCACAGTTGTTGTTTAAATACTATCATTTTGTATGATCATTTTAAACAATTTTACAGCTTGGTGTACCTTGGATAACTTTGCAGTACTTTTGTTTTCTGTCACACCAAATCAAATGACCTAAAGCAATGTACTGACATCACTCACTGCTAAGCCCATTCTAGAGTTTGAATAGCCTTTGGAATATTCTAGCTATCTTTTACATAAAGTTTCTCTTTATTGAAGAGCAGGTTAATTTTGGTTTTCTCCTCTAGTATTGTATTCTCTGGAGAAATCTATCTACGGTAGTCTCAAAATCCTGCAACAACATCAAGTTGCTTCCTCATGGCTGGAAAAACTCATTCTAAACGCTGGAAAGGTGGTTCCGGTTCATTATCTAGGAAAATCATGAGCTGTTTTAGTTATTATCAGAGGTTTATATCTTTGTTGCATAGGTTGAAGGCCAAGATAATTTTAGCTCGTGGTAAGTATCTTGATACTTTACTTTCCAAGAAAATATTGTTAATATTGTTGTCATTTGACCATCATCATCGTTTTAATTGGTATTCTTGTTGTTCAATAAGTTGATCACCTCTTTATGTTCTTTCGTTTAATTTGCCAACTTGCAGGAGAGCCATTGACTGTCTAAAAGCAGTTCAAGTAACAGTAGGGGTTGGGGTTTTAACGTGAAATCTAGATCTTCTAGGTGAGGCCTAGCCTGTTCAGGAAGGCTGTCTGTTTCTTCCCACAGTATTATCTATTGCCTTGTCAGTTGTCACTGTCATTAGTACATGGCGTAATATTTGGTAATTGAGCATAGCTGCGTTTGAAAGTTGAGGAACTGCCTATTTGATGTATGAACATCATAACGTTTTCTTCTTCTTTTGGGAAAACAATTGCAGTAGCATGCTGGGCCAACTTGTGAGGATCTCGATTCCACCGGATATTTCCCATACATAAGTACTGGATAATTGCGCTCACCAAAAATTAGATAGATGACAAGAAATCACATAGCTCCTTGACTCTTATTTAGAAGAGTTGCAAGGTGGCATTCCTTTGACTGTTTCAACAGGTTTTTGCTTATTGCTATAGCTTCATGTAGCAGTTTCTGAAGCTATTAGTTTTTCTCTATGTAACTTGCATCTGCTTGATGCCTTTTTAATGCAATTTACTTACTTCACCAAAAAAAGAAAATCACTTAGCTTTTCTCCTTCAGCTGAGATTCAAATTCTGTGCTCGTATGGTCTTCATTTAGGTTTTATCAACAGGTAAACCACATTCTTGGGTCCTTATGAACGCCATGATATTTTGAAAAGTTACTCTTGTTAGTTGTAGTGATTTAATTGTTCATACTAGGGGTGATTGCAGCTTGTCCATTATAGGATAACTTCAAATTTTGCAGGTGCAGCAGCAAACAAGTACTACAAAGTTTCTATTCTGGCTGATTTACTGATGAGTCAGGAGCATTTTGATAGCTGTGACTGGACTTTGAAATCTTTCCTAAATCCTACTACAATGATAAAGTGGCCTTCTGCATATTATAATGTCTATTTGCATTGGAATTGATGCCACATGATGTTTACAGTTCTTTCCTTCATTCTGCATCAGTACAATTATTGTGCACTCCAGATGCCTTCTCGTCTTATATCAACCCAGTAGACGAATTGTAGCATGTATTTGTAATGCTTAAGTTGTTACAATTACTAAAGAAGGAATTGCAAATTGGTGAATTGCTTTCCTTCTGGGAGTAATTACGTTCTATAATGCGTGTTGATTTTTCGTTCATATTTAACAAGCATATGTTTTAAATTCAGAACAGTAAGGTCTGAGGACGTTTAGATCATCAAAATATTCTTAATTTTCAAAGAAAATACAAATGTCAACTCAATAATTCAGTAAGTCCACTATATCCTCTATCTTGGATGGACTTTTGGCAATTTGTGTCGTGCAAGCTTGTCATACAACCAAGCTTCCTCTTCATTTCTTTCCACATGCTTGTTTTCCCCTTTTGAATCTTTTGCTGGTAACTGCCTCTCTGAATTTCCCTTCTCATTACATCACACTCTTTCTCCAGCTCAAGCACCTTCCTTCCCATCTTTTCCATCTCTTGTTTCATCATTTCCTCTTCACTGCTGCTAGTCACCTTTGCATCTTCCTTGTCCAGTTGGTTATCAGGACTCCCTTGTATCCTCTTATCCTTCAGCTTCAGCTGCACTGAAAACAAAATCTGCACCATCACTCGAACGGGTAGCTTTTCATTCTGTGCAGCATGCTCACAGGCTTCAGGAGACATTTTGCTGCAATCCAACACCCTGCAAACCTCCTCCCTTTCCCAATCTGTGAGATATCTGTGCTTGTCCAAGTATATATCAATTGCTCTATATATTCCATCAGAATTTCTGTTAGTTCCCCCTGTTGCTGCTTGTGATAACTCTGCTACTGATAAGAATGTGTTCAACTTCAAATCTATGTCACTTGAAACCTCAGCCAAGAACTCATCGACAAGTTCTGCTACCATGACTAGGCCAGATGTATCTGTGCTTGCATAATTGCTGTAGAAGTTTTTCAATATCCGTTTCACACTTCCGGTGTCATACTGTTCTTCTTTTGCATATGCTTGTGCAGATATTAAGAGGTCCTTGACTGTTGCCTGGTCTAGTTGCTTTCCTATTCTAATCTCCAACCCGTTTTTGCATTCAGTATGAGCATCCAAGATTATCGCGGATTGCAGCATTTGAGAGAGCAAAGAAGTGGGGATCAGCCCCCTTTCTTGAGGCAATAGTTTCTCCACTGCCTCAATGATCTTTCTCTGAGAATTCCTCTCATAAGTTGATGGATCATCATCTTCTCCTTTAGTGCCCGGAAAAACCCATCTGTTGAGATAGTGAAACAGAGATGATATCACATATTCCAGAGGGACTTTTCGATGAACCATTGCACGAATTATGGGCTCATAGAGGGCAATGGAAAGTAGTGACAAGTCCTCCGATTTCCAGTCAAGAACAAAAAGCCTTCTCCTGACATTTGGGCTTATAGACATTTTCATTGGTCTCATTGTCATCATCTGTTGTTCTTACATTCCTCATTGGCTCTCCAAGAAGACTTGGATCATGCAGTACCTTGGCGATAGTGGACTCAGCACAGGCATCGACCAGGGAAAGATCCACGGCTTGTTGAAGAAGGGTTTCTGCAGATTTGAGAGCTTTAATACCCTTATTCCAGCTAGGAAGGACATTGTTTTGAAAGTATAAACAAGCCTTCTTAGCGAGGTTGTTGGTGCTGTGAATCTCAGACACTCCAAGATAGTGAGCAAGGCAAAGTACTTTAATGACAACATTCTCAGGTGACAGTTTTATGTCAAAGCCATGGTAGAATCTTGCTACAAGCTCAAAAGTTTCAGAATCAGTGGGAATCTCTCCCAGAAAATGAGAAAGATCATCTTCAGGATTCTCTTTCAACAATGCAGCTAGCTTTGAAGATCTCGCAGCCAAAAGTTCCTGTAAGTTCAACACAAACCAGCACCTTAGGTAAGTTGAAAATTAATTTAGGGAATGACATGTTAAAATTCTATCAAGATATGTGTAAAATTCATTGGTCCAACTAATCGTGATCGCGTCCCTGGTAGGGAAGTAAAGGGCTTCTTACCAAGTACTGAGACCTCTGGTTAAAGGCAGAAGACTCCCAACATCCGTGTATATCTCCTGGTATCTTACATGACACACAAATCATACGCGCTTACAGTAGAAGAAATTAGTGTTGGAGGATGATAGTAATTCTTACCCTATTCAAAGAGAATGGCACCCCACAAATGTGGAGCTGGACATCTGATGATGACGAAGCATGCATTAGTAAAATCTGAATGCATGAAATCTGGTGTATTTAAACTCTTATGTTTGTCAAATCATGAACAAAAAGAGTGGAGAAGGGAATTTACCTGAAAAATCTTGAAATTTGAGCTGTGACTTTTTGTTTTGCGGTTCAATATTCAGTGGTGTTTAGTTTAGCAGTTCAAATATTCAAACGTTCAAAAGGTAATATTTGGAGATTCTGTTATTTTCAATCAGAGTTTCGTATGAGATAAAACACTCCATAACTTAACTAAAATCTCCTCGATTTTAGGAACGACTTTCAATGAGGTAATGGTAAGATTTGTGTAATCAAAATATTGATTAGAAGTTCAAAATTTAAAGAAGTACACGTGAACTTGTCAAAGAGATTTAACATTTATAATTTTCTTTTGTAAAGGAGTTCGAATTGGGTGGCGTGCCATTGGCCCCAAAGAACTACCCTCGTGGCCTTGTTCAATCAATGAAAGAGAAGAATTAGTTTCTGCAACGAGCGATAAGAGTGTGATTAAGTGGTCAAAACATGAGACCGTATAAAGTTATAGTGCAAACTCCTAGAGACAAAAAACTCTAATTTACCTAAGCTTTGATTAGTCGAGTTATTTAGTAGTTGTGCACCTTTATAAATTTATTTTATCTTGTCATGTAGTTGTGACAAAAATGATATTAATATTATAAATATAATATCATAAAAAATTATTAAAATATTTGACAAAAAGATATTCTATCAATTCTTAACTAAAAAATAAATGATTTTTAATGTGAAATATCAAATTGATGCTAAACAAATGAAATTAAAAATATAATATAAGTTCTAAATTCAATGAAAAATTTAACAAAATGCATGTCAATTTCCAACATAAGGTATATAAAAAACATAAGCTTATAACTATATTCAACAAAGAATTCAACTTTAATTTAAAAATTAGAATACTAATAAAATCATGCTAATGAAAAAAATTAAATATAGAACAACATGCAAATACAAAATATCAAAGGTAGAAATTTTTGCGGCCAAACTCTAATGAGAACTAGACGTGTATTTCATCTATATTGCAGATCAAGAATGTATTTAAGATTCGTTAGTCAAATAGATTTAATACTGACAATAATTCGATGTTTTTAGTGTTTTTAATACTTAGGTAGAAGAATATTTGCAAAATAATTAAATAATAGCACAACAAAAGATGCACAAGGTACACCCACCTTCCACCTCAACCCCACTGTCCACCAAAATAAATAACAAAATCAGTACACGAAAGGCGGAACTTCCAAAGCAGCAGCAAATAGCAATTTGAAAGTTGCTCTGCTTCACCTCTGTGCTTCTGCAAATCCGGCCATTCTGTGTATTCATAGTGATACATACAGACTATATAGAGAGAGAGAGAGGGAGAGAAAGGTGTAAAACGATGATGTGGGTTCGATCGATTCGGCGGCCATTGTCGTCGTTGCTTCTACTTCAGTCCCGGCCCCCGAATTATTCGTCATTGTCAGCTTCAGCAGCTGCAATAGAAGCGGAACGATGTATAAAGGAAGGACCCAGAAATAACTGGACTAGAGAGGAAATCAAGTCTATTTACGATTCACCACTCCTCGATCTCCTCTTTCATGGCGTCTGTATTCTCTCTCTCTCTTTTTAATTATATTTACCATTTCGTCGTTTTGTGTGTAATAATTTTTACAGTTTGAATCATTACGGTTGCTGCATTTGATTCTATTTTGTTTGGATTTATCTTTAGTTGTTTCCTGCTAAGACGGGTGAATTGAGTCTAGTTCTGAGGTTTTGTTTTAATTTTGCGTTTAATGTGCTTAACTTTGTGCTAATTTACAGTTGATTTCTAGTTTGTAAGGGGTGTTTTGTGTGGCAAAAATATTGATGAAAAACATTCTGGATTACCTTTAATTGTGGAGAACATGATCCACCAGAAAGAGGGAAATGTCTTTCAGTGTTTAGTTGGATATAAAAGTAGGTGACACATGGTAATTGTACAAGGTGTAGGATAGGTTTGATCATTGATAATACTATTAGGTATTGAACGTTTTTAACGATTTCCTACGTTTCGATTGAGACACATGTGATTAAATCAAATGAGAAATTTTTTAAGATAAATGTTTTTCATCCATTTGTGTGCGGAGTCATTTTCTCAATTCTGGTGGAAGACATACATCTTCTGTGAAAAAATGTTTTCGAGGGAAACATTCTCCATCATATCAAATACATTGATTGACAAATATCTCAATTCTTACAACATAGGTGTCCTTCAATAGACACTTAGACACTGTCAACTTTTAACTAAATACTACTTCTACACTATCCTTATAATAAATACTACTTCTGGCACAAGGGAAATTGATTCAGAAAGTTATATTCCAAAGTAAAAACAATTAACCCCAAGGTAAAAGAAAAAGTAATAGGAAACATCTTCATGCAACACCCACAAGTGACCTGAACCTTTATGATTCATGCCAAAAAAAACTGAAGAATGTGTTTCTTTCAACTCTTGTTTCTAATTACTTTGGAGCTTGCTCCTGTTAGTACTAGTGAGACCCTCTGATTACTGGTTTACGATATTTTCTCATCTTCATGAAAAAAATATTATTTTACAGGCTCAAGTACATAGACATTCTCATAACTTCAGAGAAGTACAGCAATGTACTTTGCTGTCTATTAAGACAGGGGGTTGCAGTGAAGATTGTTCATATTGTCCTCAATCATCTAGATACAACACAGGAGTGAAAGCACAGAAACTTATGAATAAGGATGCAGTTCTGGAAGCAGCAAGAAAGGTGCTCTCTTTCTGTTTCTCTTACTCTGCTTTTGTGGAATATTTAATCCTTAAGCACAATTAGATATTCTATAACCCTTGGATGAAATTGGAGAGTGACAGGAATAATTCCCTAAATAGGTACCATTTAATCAAATACTACGCATCCAAAGGGAGTTGATGAGTTCTCAAAATTTGAGTTACCTAGGTCCTTCCCCTTTTACCACTATGACCAACGAAATAATGTGTTCTAGGCCAACCTCTGGATGTATAAATATGACAGATAAATGCAGTGAAGGTTAATTATCCCAATTAGTTAGATCTCATTTGGCTGTGCGATACATAACATACAATGAGGTTCAATCTCCTTTTGTAATGCACTTTTAGCTACTTTATGTGTTGACAGGCAAAAGAGGGAGGTAGCACTCGTTTTTGTATGGGTGCTGCATGGAGAGATACAATAGGAAGGAAAACCAATATGAACCAGATCGTCGAGTATGTGAAGGAAATAAGGTAATGAGCTATAGTTATATTTTTCATTCCTATCTCTTGGATGATCTCTTCTGATTTATTCATTCCTGATAAGGTGAATATTTTTTATTGAATAATGGGAACCTCGCATATTCGAGCCATAGAGAATCTTTCTGAATATATACAGTTAAAGCCAATTGATTGCTGTATATGGTGTTATGCACCACTAGAATGTTGTTGGCAAAGTAAAATGCCCGTTTCTGCCTTTTATTGTGGGGGTTGGGTAAAGATTATTATGGTTCATCTAATGTATAACCTTGAGGAGCTAGAATTATGTTGTAGGATACATAAAGAGAAATTATGAGCAATTTAGGGTGTGTTTGGTATGAAGGAAAATGTTTTCCTAGAAAATAAGTGGTTTTCCGAAAAACCTGACAAACCAAACATTGGAAAATTAGAAATACCAAACACCACTTAAAGGAATGTAAATTCTTGGACCAGATGCTTCGTAAGCTTTCTTAGGGTTCAAGAATACTGCCTAGTTATGTGATTCTAAAGTAAACCTTCTGTTTTCTCTTGTGTAATTTTATTCTTTAACCATTTCTAGATCTGATCTTTGAGTTTTTTTCAAATAAGAAACTTGTATCAGAGCTATTTTTCAGACTAAAGAGTCTTAGCAGGTACTGAATTCCTCTAATAGGCATCTTTGTCACAATAAGGAACATTTCCTTTGTCTGTGCCCATCAAAGGCACCCACTTAACATGGCCCAGTAATCAATCAACAATATTATTGATCTTCAGCTGTCTTAAAATGTCTAAACTGTGGGAGGCAATCTCCATTCTCTACAGATTTACTTTAGGACAGAAGGATATGATGCTAAATTTTCTTGTGAAAGACTTTTGTTTTGTGAACTTCAATATCTGCTGACACCAACCATTGACAGATAGCATCTTTATCTTTTGAACTGTGACTTATTTCTAGCATTCTGTAATCTCCTTCAGTTTTTGTTTGACAAGTAAGCAGAGCTAGTACCTTGACACATTTTCATTTACCTGGTAATGGTCAAAGCCAAAAGTTATATGGGAAAAGAAGCAAACTCTCTCTATTTACCTTCAGTCATGAGGTGATCACTAAATTGAAAAACATATGAATTCACTCATAAAAGAGACAAAAATCTAGAAACAATAGACCTCCTAAGTTCTTTTTAGTTTAAACTAATTCAAATTGTTCAAGTATGAGACAGCTGTAGGCTGGTTAGATGCTGAGGACAGTATCACAGGACCGTGTTCTCTATTTTGTTATTTCCTTGAGGTAGTGAAGTTTAAAGAGTGAGTAAGTTGGAGTTGCGATGATATCTGAAATTGAGAAGCATTTCTTCAGCTTCTGAGAATGACTACAGAAGCAGGAATAGGTTTACTGAATAATTGGTTTAACAGAAAACTATCTGTGACCCATTCTAAAAGCATTCTTCCTTGCAAGAAGCTCTGATGGGTACATTGTGCAACTTTTAAACCAAAAGCGCGCAGCAATTACTGATTAGCTCCTTGTTTGTGGGCTGTGGCAGTTATTCATATCCAAATATTGTTTATCAAAGTTGACCACAACTAACAAAAAACATAGACTGTCTATTACTATCATATATACATATAATGCACACACAAGTTAAAAATATATCACTATGACATGATAACAACTGGGGCATTCGTTGATCTTTTTCTCCCCAATTATTTAATGTCGTGCAAAATGTTTTCAATATGAAGGGATATGGGAATGGAGGTTTGCTGCACCTTGGGAATGCTTGAAAAGCAGCAAGCTTTAGAGCTCAAGAAAGCAGGTCTTACAGCATACAATCACAATCTTGACACCTCAAGAGAGTACTACCCTAATATCATAACCACTAGAACTTATGATGAGCGGCTGGAGACACTGAAGCATGTACGCGAAGCAGGAATTAATGTGTGTTCAGGTATTTATTTGAAGTATAAAACTTCTCATTCACCTTGTGTTTATATATTGACAATTGTGACTCATTGAAATACAATATGTAGAACCATCTATCTAGACTCTATATTTTATGCAGACATGTTCATGTATATGCAAAATACTCTATATCACATTATTGGGTACATACCACTGCACATAGCGAGCTGAAACGATTTGATTATAAGTAAAATGTCAGCAGCATGAAACTGTTTTTTTAGGATTTAATATGAACTCTACTTCAAGTATTTTGACATGAGTTCTAAATTCTTTATAAAAAGACCTTTTAATTTGAACTTCTTACTGCTTGCTTTTCTTCTTCATGACTTCCTGTTCATGGATAGAAGAATCATCAATGATTGTTAGGGAATTCTTAATTGTTTATTTCATTATTGAAATTTAACGGAATGATTGAACATTTTGTCTGATGTGTTAACTCCAACACAATCTTTCAGAGGTTGCATGGTAAATTTCTTCATGGTGCACCATACATAGCCAAAATCCTTCTTACCCCTTATTTTCTTCGATCAGGTGGAATAATAGGGCTCGGTGAGGCTGAAGAGGATAGAATTGGTTTGTTGCATACCCTGTCGACTCTTCCGACTCACCCTGAGAGTGTGCCGATTAATGCACTTATTGCAGTAAAAGGCACACCACTGGAAGACCAGAAGGTAATCCTCATTTATTACGGAATGAAATGTTTAAGTATTGTTGTGGTGCTTTCCATTAACTTCTGACTCTAAATAAATTGTGCTTCATACACCTTTCAGCAGCCAAAACAGGAATGAAAGCATGCCCTTCAGCTTAGCTTAATACTATACTACCAACATAATGCATTGAGCCATCGTAGAAGAGCCATGGTTAGAGCGTCACCAGTCACTGCATTAAGGAACTTTATCTTATTTAGTTTTTGTTTTGTTTTAGCTTTGATTTTTTAACTTTCAGCATTGGAAGTTTCACAAAACATTGCTTTTCTCTGGTAAGTTGCACAAATGGTTGCGGGCAGATGTCACCCATCTCAGAACATGACTGGAAACACAATATCAACTTCGTCACAACTTAAAGCTTAAAACAATTCCTCAAAATCGTGATATTATTGACCACATTCAGTCCACCCTCTGACGAAATTCAATGCCTTTCAGAAAATAAATTAATTGAAAGGATAAGATCTTAAACTTGTCTGATCCAATGGATACATACTGCTCTGCGAAATGAATTGTGGGGAAAAGTGAATGTCATCATCACA
>JAPFFP010000094.1:20094764-20115271 GCA_026153255.1 Solanum medicagineum | reverse complement strand
CTTAAACTTGTCTGATCCAATGGATACATACTGCTCTGCGAAATGAATTGTGGGGAAAAGTGAATGTCATCATCACATGCTGAGTTTAGTTCTAGGGAAAAATGGATACCTAAAAACTATTTCTGATATCACTGCTAATCAGTAATCTGAAACTTATTTTTGATCTTGCAGCCAGTGGACATATGGGATATGATTCGGATGATTTCGACAGCAAGAATAACAATGCCAAGTGCAATGGTTAGGCTTTCTGCAGGAAGAGTTCGGTTTTCTGTCCCGGAGCAGGCTCTTTGTTTCCTTGCGGGTGCCAATTCCATCTTTACAGGTGAGAAGTTGTTGACTACACCGAATAATGACTACGATGCTGATCAGAATATGTTCAAATTACTTGGACTTGTTCCTAAACCTCCAAATTTCTCGGAGGATGAAAAAGACTCTGAAGATGAAAAGATGGAAGCATCTGTTTAGTTTAGTTCATTCTGAGATATCTAGGTAATCCATCAGGGATCTTTTACCTAAACCTATGACTACTCAGGAAATTTTACTATGATACTAAGTTTTTAATGTACCATGTTAATATTATTGGCTGATGTCCAATTTTTATTTTGGTTAATTTTTCATTGCAAGATGCACTAATATTTTTAGAATTCAAGGTGATTTATATATGCCCAACAACATGCCCAGTAGGAAGATATGGGGAGAATGGTGCATACGCAAATCTCTTACCATTAGTTTTTTGGGGCAGAAAGACCGTTTTCGACTGAACCTCTGCTCCTCAAACTTAACTCCGTACTCAAATGCACTTTCAAACTTAACTTCATGATTAATTAACAGAATAAACATTTGACACTTAAAAGAATAGTTTTTGTTTGTTTGAAAAAACTAATTTCATGTGCCTCACTTGGATGCTCCTCAAACTTCTTTTTGTCATGCAAACATTCGCTTAGATTTTGATCTGGGAACAACTTATCCCAAAATTAGTTATTCTGGAATTAACTATCTTGTATGGGATAACTTATCCCATCACTATGGTATAGATGATGAGATAAGTTATCCCAAACTTAGCAACCAAACAAGACACCAAATTTATCCTTTTACTATTTTTTAATCTTTGGCTCGATTTCTAGATGAGAGTTGTCCAAAAATAGCTCTTTTATTTTCTATTTCTATGAGATAGTGATAAGATTTATATACATTTATCCCACTAATATATTATTATTGTTATACTATTTTTTAGTTCCATAACTATTTATTTTTATCCTCGTACCAAATGATCCCTTAAAGTAATACACATCTGTACAATCTGTCATAAAAACTATGTGCAACTACTTTTTATGATCTAGAGAGGCGTGAACAAAATTGTTTCTTAATTAGAGGCACATAATTGGGAATTTAATAGCCACCGACTAGTGAAAGGAAAACTGAATCCAAAAGGGACTACTCTGGACTTCTCTTTTTCTTTCTAGTCTAAAAATAACTTCAATTATTAATTTTTATTATTAATACAATAATTTATCGTCACATAAGCATTTAAAATTTATTTTAGATCATAAATTTTAAAAAATTACTTTTAAAAAAAAATATATCAAATTAAACAATATCGCCTAAATTATCCACGAAGGGAATATGTTTCTAGAAGACTTTATTACATAGCACTTTTTACTTAATTACGTCCTCTAAATTGGGTTCATTTGGCAAAAATAATTGTTTAAAATTGGGTTATTTTTTCATTTAAAGTAAAATAGGAGTTCCATAACTAATAATGAAAAATATGATTACAATTTTTTCCTTTAATTGTGACTTTTAATATATTTATATTGTCTTATAAATTAAGTTAATATGAGTTAGAAATATTAAAATACTATTTAATATGCCCATATTTCATGCCGTCTTAATATATTTTATTCATAAATATAATATTTTTGTGATATCAAAAATTCATTTCATCCTTAAATTTGATAAATTAATACACAAGTTTTTAGTTTTTTTTACTTCTAATCTTAGTCATGTTATTTCAGTACCTTACAACTTCAGTCTTTTAAGCTACTGAAATTTTTATATTAATTATCTTGAGTGAGTTTTTTTAATGTGTTGATCTAATAAATAGAAAGGAAGGGAAAATTTTTACCATTTATAAGAGGAGGAAAAAATTTGATCCTATACTTGGAAGAAGGATATTTTAACCCATTTTTAGCACATCAACCGTATTTTTTACCCAATAGCATAAGACAAGTTCAATCCAATTTAGATACTCATTATTTGATTCCTTAAGGATCGAATATAACGAAGGGTGTTCACATTACATACTCTTAATTAAAAAAATATATATTAATCATATTCATAAACTTTTTTTTTATTCGCATCGGGTGTCCAAGTCTCTTGGAAACCCTATTAATTTCGAAGATGCATAGGTCCTCTGCAAGCGCACCACGATTAATTCAGGCTTTACCCAGTCCGAATGGCTCTCAGAAATTATTTGTACCTAGTGGGTTTCGAACTTGAGACCTTGAAAGGGAACAAACACCAAGGCTCAAGTCGATTGCCACCAAACCAACCCCTGAGGATTTCACAAAAAAAATTTAAATATACTCCTCCGTCCCATAATATAAGGGCATCTTTCTATAAATATTTGTCTCATATTATAAGGACACTAACTAAATTAGGGTAGAATTAATTATGTTTTTCCCATTTTACCCTCAATCATTAATATAATATTTGAAAATTTAGATAAGACTATACATTCAAAAGATTCTTTTCCAAGAAGTTGATCAATTACTTTCACATTTAACATTTAAAGAGTTATAAAAAAGAATTCTAAAGGACATAATCAAAAAACTGCTTGTATATGAGTAGTGAAAATAGCACTAGCATCACTTTTCTCCTATAGTGCTAAAACTCTTTAAAAAAATAGAAAGGAAGATGCAAAAGAATTTAAATGAAACAAACAGACACGGTCAAAAAGCTATGTCCTCTGCAAAAGACGGAGATTCAAAAAGTTCAAAGAAAGTTGAAAATTCATTAGTCATATTTCATGAAGATCTAATCAAGAAAATTGAAGGTATAAATAAGAAATATCAACGAAATTTTGATTTGAATGAGATGGATTATCAATTTGGTTTGGACAAATTTCCAAAAGAAGGACAAGATACTTATGAGGATCAAGAATTACAACAAACATTTATGATCATGCTGAAAGAATTATTGCCAAAATTTTATTATGAAATTTATATTTCTTATACTCCTGTGTTAGCTAAAGAAAAAGTATAATCAACAATGTTGGTTCACGTGAAGGTTATTTATGTTTTGTTACTATAAGAATATGTATGTTAAATGATTTATTTAAGTAATTTTTTTATTTTTTTAAATTATTTTATTTAAAATATTTATGTTTATGTTTCATGCTCCAAAGTTAGAAAAAGTTAAGTGTATGACTACAAAAATGAGGGAATAAACTTAAAATAAACAACAAACATAATTATAAAATTTTTACTAATAAAAGAGACATTTCCAACCAAAAATAAATCAAATTGATAATTAATTCAAAACTTTAATCAACCTAAATAGTTCAACACTTCTTGTATTAATTCACATTCACAACTCAGATGAATAGGAAGTTGGCCTGCTTTTATGAACATCGATTTCTTGATATGAGGGATGTCATACTTATTAGTACCTTTATTTTACCTTTATTTCGCATAATTTCTATCATGCATGATTACATTGTTAGAAAAATACGATTGGACATTTCTGCTGTAAAAGATTCATATGAACTCAAAACAGCACCAATAAGCTCGTCGAATGTTCTTGTTGCCTATTGTTGTTGTAAAGCTTGTATAGCTTTGAAAAATTCGATATTCAAAATATTTAAATCTGGAGAATTTGGCAGTTGACACATTAGACGAATGTCAAACCCATCTTGAGTAGCCGCTTGTCGAAATTCCTCATCATCAATTTTGATATGTGTTCTTGCATTGTCTTGTTGAATAAATATTGGCATATTTGAATCATCTCTTGACCGTTTTTCCTTGATCGATGGAATTACTTTTTCAATCAAAAATGATCTTATGATATTTCTAGTAATCGAAGTTATTGATTTTGTCTCCATTGTACCAGCATGCCTATTAATGCTGCTTGTTTGAGCTTCCTCTTATATAACAAAAGTAAATACTCCAATTTTACCTGGAAATATTTTTTTGCCTTCTCTATCAAATCTCGGACGAGCCACTGCAGCTAAGACATTATATTTTGGATGAAATTTTTATTTTTGCAGGTGTGCAATGGATTTTCTTCTTCTCGTAGCAAGTAGAATTTTTTAGACTTCTTGGTCATGTAAAATCATTTATCATCTATGTAGACAATATTGTGCATGTTGATAAAAAATAGAGCATGTGGAATGCTATTATTATCGATCATTGATAGGCAAAATCGCGATCGAGCAATCTTATTTTCTTCTGATAAATAAGATTTTATAGCACTTGAATGACGTCGAACATTTCCTGAATGTAAACTCCTAGTCAAGGTGGACTTTTTCATACCCAATGTACCAGCGAAAGATCGAATAGTGATCCGTTTATGAAGAGGAATTGCACGAAATCGATCACAATCAAGCTCTATTCCTTTTATGACCGCAATTTTTTGTCTTTTTGTGAGATACATCATCATGTAAACCACAATCTGATTATTGCCCAATATGACGTACTGCATTCATTGAAATAGAAAATTGTGCCATGGGCTAACTTTTATGTTCCCCTTTTTAAATTTCCATCAACACTTTTTCTAAGTAAAAATTCATATAATACTCCTCTTTCTTCATTGTTCAGTACTTTTCTTTGCCTCAATAGTGTTGATAATTCTTCATCTCCACTGCCACTATGTGAATTATCATTTTCTAAGAAAAATGAAGAAGATTATTAACATACCAAAAAAATGAAGAAGATTATTAAATGTGAAAATGAAATCCATACTAAAAATTAGAACATACCAGTATTTGGAAGTTCCAGTGATAATGTTCTTCTAATGGTTGCGGCTCTATCGGTATTGTATCATCTTCAACATTTGGCTCGATATTTAAATCCAAAAATAATTAATCTTGCATAACAATATTAAGTTCGGGAATTTCTTGTTTAATGTTAACTATATTTGGATCAACAGGCATATTTAAATCAATTTGAGATAAAGTTTGATCTCTTTGTGTTATCATATTTATTTTATGATTTAACAAGGTCAAATTCTATTCTTTATATAGAAAATTTTAAGTTGGAAAAAATTACATTGTTCTGCCTTCACAAAAATTTGACCAAACTTAAAACAAGTTTTCAACAATGTTAATTTGAAAATTTTTTGAAAGAAAATTTTCTTTTCAATTAGAAAAATAAAAAGTTCACGTATAGTTGAATGTGAACAATCTCATCAACTGGAAAGTGCACATATATCAAAATGAAAAATGCACCTTCAATTCAAGTTGAAAGCGAACAATTTCCAATACAAATTATTCCTATATTTATGCATAATTTTTTTAAACTCAATTATATATATTAATTATTATATAAAGGGTAAAATGATAAATTCAACTAATGCATTAATGATTTCTTAATCACTGCATAAATTAGAAAGTTTCTTATATTATGGGATAGGAGGAGTACAATTCTAATTTACACAATAAATTTTTTTTTTAATATTCCATTCGATAATTTGTATTGGAGATAAATTATATTTGAATTTGTGTCGTACAGGATCATTTTGGAGGAAACACTCCCTACTAAGATTTTTCCATTCTCAGAGTTTAAATCTGAAACTTTGATTAAGGGAAGATCAACTCTATCTACTCGACCACTCTAAATTTAAATATTCCATTGATAGAAAAATTTAAAATTTTCAAATTTCAACAAAAAATCAAAAAAATATTGAAAAAGAGTTTGTTTTCTTAGTCAACATTCACATCTGCCTAGCTTGTTTAGCTAGCAGTAGATAATTCACATGGCAGAAAGAAACAACTACCAAAATTAAGAGCTCATTTTCCATATCATATCAACTACTATATTAATTAAAGTGTCATAAATTTCGCTTTCTTTGCCCATTATCTTATTGGATTTGCTTACCCATTAAATCTTTTTGGCTATATATGCATAGGTTAGACAGAGCAAGAAGATGCCTTTGCTGAGATACAGCAATTTGGCAGCTCTCTTCTTTCTTCTTCTTGCTTTGTTTTTGTTCTACAGATATCCATCTTTTTCTTCTCCTAAAACAATGGCTGGAGAACCCCCTAAATCCATTTATGATTTCACTGTCAAGGTATACACTTTGGTTGAAGTTTTGGTTGTGATTTTTTTTCTTGAAAGTTGAAGAAAGATTCAATCTTTATTGCTTATTGCTTTTGAAGTTTGGATTTTGGTGTCATTTGGTTTCATATCTGTAATACCCACTTGTTGTTTTGATTTCTTTTTCTGAAAGTTGAAGAAAGATTCAATTTTTATTGCATGTTGCTGTTGAAGTTTGGATTTTTGGTGTTATTTGGTTTCATAATCTGTCATACCCATTGTTGTTTTGATTTCTTTTTTCTGAAAGTTGAAGAAAGATTCAATTTTTATTGCATATTGCTTGTGAACTATTGATTTGGTGATTCTTTGGTTTTATATCTGTAATACCTACTTGCTGTTTTGATTTCCTTTTTTCTGAAAGTTGAAGAAAGATTCAATTTTTATTGCATATTGCTTTTGAACTATTGATTTGGTGTTTCTTTGGTTTTATATCTGTAATACCTACTTGCTGTTTTGATTTCTTTTTTCTGAAAGTTGAAGAAAGATTCTATTTTTCTTACATATTGCTATTGAACATTTGATTTTGGTGTTATTTGCATACCATTATGTGTTTTTAGCTACTAGTCGCTCCTTCTGTTCCCTTTCTTTCATCCATTGTCTTTCATATCTAGTATATTCTGTTTATGGGTTTTTGAGGGTCCAAGAAACAACCTCGCTACCTCTATGAGGTAGTGATAGGTCTGCTTACATTCTACCTTCCCAAACCCCACTTGTGGGATTCCACTGAGTATGTTGTTGTTGGTTTCATATCTGTAAAATCCATGTGTTGTATTTTATCCTTTCCTTGAAATTATGTAGATAGTTACTCTTTCTCTGTGTGCCTGTTTGGGTGTGTGTGTGTTGGGGGGTTGATAGTGGGGAGGAGTCCCTAAGACAGTTTCTCCATGCCTGCAGAACCATGATCCTGGTTGTGTTCACTTTGAAATGTTGTTTTTCTCAATTTTATAATCCACTTATATAGAGCTTAATTTAATGTGTTACTTGAGCCGAGGGTCTTTCAGAAAGAGCCTCTCTATGGCAGGGGTAACGCTTGCATATAGTCTACCGTCCCCAGACCTCACTTGTCGGAATACATTGTAAATGTTGCTGTTTATGTAGAGTCTAATTTGGATCTAGTGAAATTTCAGTGTCTTTTGGACAGGTAATTCAAGTTTGTGCTATTTGCTGCTAATATAACTTGGATCTTTAGTCACTTACTAGGAATTTGAGGCGGAATGTTAAACTAGTTCAGAGCACAATTCGGAACATTAGGCATAATTGATCGGATTAATTAGATTATGAGCTTTCAGAAAATTTAACTAACCATTGGGATTCAAAATTTTTGAGTGGTTGAGGATGAACAGATTACGAGAGCACTAAGCATTTTCTGCCTGAAAGTTTTTTGTTTTCTTTTTTTTATATCTGAACATGGTTTTTAAGCTTGCTAACGAGATTCAAAATGCAGGATATACAGGGAAATGAGGTACCTTTGAGCAATTATAGGGGAAAGGTTCTTCTTATTGTCAATGTTGCATCAAAATGGTAACTGAAGTAATCTAGTTTATGTCTTGGCTTTTTCTTTTTGTCTTGCTTGATCGCTGCAATCAGGTGTTACCTTTAGTTTCCGTTCAGAATTGAGTCAACTGCTTCACTAATTAGACTTATGAGTTATAACAATGTGGGAATTAAGTGTGACTATGATTTAGTTCCTTGAAGGTGTCTTTCTATTTTAATTTTACGTTGATCCTCCTGCATTCTTTTCTGGGATTCCCTGACTAAAAAAGTTGCTAGCACATTCTTTAAACTTCTTGTAGCTCTTTAATGTGTAGTTCTTTTGCAAGAATGCAATAACAAAAAATTTGAGATAAGTGTTCAGATCGTTTTGGACTGTCTTAGTTATTGATCTCGATTGATGACAATGTATCACAATGTCTATAATTACATGCTCAAGAACACCTTAATAATGGGAACCTGCTGTCTTATATTGTTGACTAAGAGAATTATAGTATTTGTAAATTTCCCCGCATTGAAATTGGTATGTGCCTGTATTTCTTTAATATTTGTAACTGATATTCCCTTGCAGTGGTTTAACAGATTCAAACTACAAGGAGCTGAATATTTTGTATGAGAAGTACAAAGATCAAGGTTGACAATTCGTTTATTTCTTCAATTTCAATTTGTGATGCATTTCTATTGAACCATATTGCGTGGTCATAAACATAACCAGTAAAGTTCTATTTCAGGTTTTGAAATTTTGGCATTTCCTTGTAACCAGTTTCTGTGGCAAGAGCCCGGAACAAATGAGGAGATTCAGCAAACTGTATGCACCAGGTTCAAAGCTGAATTCCCTGTATTTGAAAAGGTAACAGCTTCTGTACAATAGCCCAAAATCGTATAATTGAAATCATTTTCCAGATCACTAGTAGCTTTCATCTTTGAAACTACATAAAGCTTTGGGTATTCAAGCGTGGATATATGTGCTTTATGGTGTCTCGATTTTTCTTTGTCTCTCTATTTCTTATCTCCTCTTTCTTCTATAAAAACTTGCTCGGAAATAAGCCATGGAACAAAATATGAAACTTAAAAACCATCCTAAGATGAAACTCAAAACTCTCTCTCTTTCTATTCTCTCAATTACTACGTTTTGTGTGTATATATTGCCATAAACCCTGCATCATTTAAGGAAGCTATTTCATTCCACAGATTGATGTGAACGGGGATAACGCTGCACCACTGTACAAGTTCTTAAAATCAGAAAAAGGTGGTTTCCTTGGAAGTGCTGTCAAGTGGAACTTCACCAAATTCCTTGTGAACAAAGAAGGAAAGGTTGTGGAACGATATGCACCCAAGACACCACCTCTTCAGTTTGAGGTAAACTTTAGTAACTGTTTTTCATTATGTTCATTCATATTCTATCTTGAAACATAAGGAAAAACCTTCTGGTCTCAAATGCAAAAGATTTCTCTGCATCTTGCTCGATTTCCATCATGTTTATGATGATATACTGCAGATGTAACACAATGAAGATTATCGGTCTATGAGTATCTGTCACTTATTTTCCTCTTTCTTATCCTTTTACAGAAAGACATACAAAATCTGTTGGGATCATCTTGAGCATGACAAATGTGAGAGTTCAGCATATGTACTGACCTTTAGTTGGAAGTATTTTCATGGTTTTATCTTTTTCCTTATTCCCTGCCTACGAAACAAGCGAGCTTCTACCCCCCTTCTACCCCCCACCCCCTTGGTTGTTGATGTACTTTGGTTGTGTAAACTCGTTCTTTGCCCCGAATTTGTAAAATAAAGTTGCAGAAGTAGTTGTTTCTGAGACTCGTGACCGTAGTAACTCGATATATAGCCATGTTGTCATCTTAATAGCAAATAAATTGTGTGCAAAAGCTATGAACAATGTTGTTTGTTGTTCTATGAGTTGAGCTGAAAAAATATAACTCTCATGCTCTGTAAATAGGAAAATAATCTTTCTGCAGGCTGTGAAAATATAACTTTGAAGGTTGAGAGCAATTTTGCAGAATGGGTTTCAAAGTTTTTGAACAAGCAGGAACTTTCACTTGCCACTCCAAGCCCAGAAATTTTCCAGAAACAGTCTCACTATCTCTGTGAGGTAGTGGTAACGTTTGCGTACATTGTACCTTCCCAAACCTTGCTTGTGGGATTTCACGTTATTGTTGTTTACTCCAAGCCTGGAAATTATTGACGGGTTTTAAGAAACTAAAAAGCACTGGAATTTTATTGTCATAAACTAATAATGTCTCTTAAAGAGTGAGAATTTTTTTTGGTAACAATTGTAAATTACCATTAACATCCAAACCAATACAAGAGTGCCTAATTCAACACAATCACTTGAAGGGTATTGTACTCTATCTCTGGCCTTTTGTAGAGATTCTGAGTAATTTTAGTCTCTCTATAAAATCTCTTTTTAACTTGTATCACTATCGATTCATTGTTTATAGTAATTCCCCTATAAATTTTCGAGTTTTTTGCTCTTCCGAGTATGATAGACCATAGCTTTCCATATTACTGCAAGGATCTCCTTTTGAAACTGTTTCCTGTGCTTGCCTTTCATCTTCCTTAGCACTTGATGGGCTTCCTCGATCGGAGTTTGCATTCTAGCCCCACTATAACAGTGCAGTTCTAAAGAAATCATTTATTTAAACGGATATGAAATGGCGACAACTCGATGAACTAAACTCGAGAAATGATTAGATTACAAAGTCTATTGCATATTGCATGCGGTTCAAAACTCGAACTCGTGATCTCTTCATGACACAACTTTAACAAATTAAAACGGAGGGAGTACTATTCGGTGGGAAGGAGGATTATTATAAAGTATTTGATTCCTTCACAACATTATTAAGGATGAGGTATTTCACACCATGTGGCTACTCATCAAACACAACTTGCAGGATTTCTTAGAATCAGAATATGCTCTTGTTCCTTTTTTCCCCCTTTGGAGTAAAAGACTATCTACGTGTTTCTTTCTATTACCTCAAGTCAGAATCCCCAAAGATGTCTACTTTGCTAATTATATTCAATTTCTGAACTGTGTTATAAGTTTCAAAGAGATACTGTGTGAATTTCTTTTCACATAATTGAAGTGAATCTGTCATGCAAGGACATTGATTGATTGTTCTATCCATCTGGGGAAAAGAATAAAACGCGATTGAATTCTGCTGAACTCGTAAACCAGACACAAAACTACTCAAAAGAACATATAAACAAGGAAGAAATCGATTTGTAATCTAACCAAGAACAGTATTTTGATCAGCAATACATTTAGAAAACAAAATTAAAACATGAAGATTTGAGATTTTGATTATACATGTAACAGTTTCACTTCAATGTTGGACTAACTGATACACAGAGTTATATCTGTCAGATTTATTCCAATGTTGGTTAATCTTAGACTGGAAACATCTCCTTCCTCTTCATGTATATTCTTCTACTTGGGATTAAAGTTGCCTACCCATCATGGACAAGATTCTTTTTGAATCTAATCTTCAGGTAAAGCATGAGGGAACTTCCTGGCCCTGTGGCCATAGCCTTCCTTTCAGGATCAGGCAGAGCACAAGTGCTCTTAAAGACCCTCTCATTTCCCCTCTGATCTCTCTGGTTTTTGCAGCAAGATTAAGCTTTTCTTCTTGGCTTCATTCTTCACTTCTAATTACACAACTTAACGGTGCACGCCACAGCTTGAGCCCAGTATTTCAGCCTTGCTTTGACATCTTCAGGATCATCACCTAAGGTTAGACAAAATGTATGAGGATTAGTCTCATGAAAAGGTAAAGAAGGTGAACAATTATGTTCAAGAAACAATGACACTTGAGCAACCAATTAGAATAGCAGGCTAATTGCTTGGTAGGGATAGGTTAGAAGACCCTGAGGTGTCCGTATTCATCATATGTGTTAATTTTATTGTATTTACTTCATCATTGCTTTGCGTTGTGAGTCATCCTTTCTATTTCCCTTCCATTCTTTCCATATCTAGTTTATTTTACTTATGAGTTTTTGAGACGAGGGGTCGAGAAAACAGTCCCTCTACCTCTGTGAGGTAGTGACAAGGGCTGCGTACATTTCACCCTCCTTGGACCTCAATTGTGGGATACCCTGTTTTTGTGGTTAAGATCTTCAAAGGCCAGAAAAACCAACCATTTCATTTGACATTTCAAGATTTTGATCCCCACCCCCAAAACCGCCAACTCCACCCTCCCAAAACCAACAAACAAAACACAAGAAACACACAATAAAAAGATGATTCCTTTTTTCATTTTCTCTTTTTGGGGTTTAGGCTTTTGTTCCAGAGAGATGCTGATCATTGATCAGGCCAACACAGAAAGCTAAAGGAAGGGAGCAAAGAGTTTTACAGAATATAATTCCAAAGACTGCACCTTTTCTTTACAAAAATGAAAGCTCTTACCAAATTCTAGCTACAAAAAGAACTCTTTCACATGTTTCCACTGACAGATGAGATTCAGCAGACAAATCACAAACCCTTGCCAAGAATTATGAACAGATTCTAAAACCCTTAAAAAAGAAATCAAAAAGGGGCTTTTCACTTTTAGCAGAAGAGAAACAAAAAACTCACCAGGACTAGAGATCTTCCAATTAGCAACATGACCGGATCCTGATGAACCTGTATCAGACATAACATCTGAACACTTTTGCTGTTCATCAAGGTACTTTTGGCTCATGGAATAGCAAAGTTCAAGAGCTGGTAAAGTGTTACAAAGCTCAGGAATTTCCTCATAACTAAACCCAAAACCAAGATCCAAACACCCCTTAAGCTCCTCCAAATCATCATCAGTCAAACTCTTTGTCCTCCCTAGTTCATCTTCATCTGAATTTTCTACATACCCTTCAAGAAAGACTTGATTTTTCTTCTTTTGGGATCTAGAATTAAGCCATGGCTCCTCAACATTCTTGAACCAGCCACTTTGTGGGGTGTTTGTGTTCCAAGAAACTTCCTCCATTTGATCTTCTTCTTCTTCTTCCTCTACCTCTGCAACTGGCTCAACACCCTCATTGAAGAAACTTTCATAAGACCTAGATCTTGTTGATGATAGATGAGAAAAAGTTTCCATTTTTTTCTTGTACCCTTTTGGTTTTCCTGCAAAAGTAATGGCTAAAGAAGGAAGACACAGCTTATATATAAAAGGAATTCCCAAATAATGGCCAGCTGTTGATGGGGTGGATGCACATAGGCCATCATGAAGAGATTATGTACATACCCACATGCATGTCACTTCAACATTATAATGTCTACAATATGTAATTAATTAGTCTAATTTTATTTGGATATTCTCAAATTAGGATATGTACAAATTGAAAATGACATATAGCAAAGAAAGTGACTAAAATGTGAAAACTTATCTATATTGATAATTTTTAGAATTTATTAATAAATTTTATTTAAATATATACATTTGAATTACAATATGTCTTGATTCAGATTAATGTGTATAATAAAAAAAGTGATACACTATATATAATTAACGGATTTACTTTCTCTATTTATTTTTATTTGTTATTATTTTATTTTTCTGATATTAACTTGATTAAATTATAAATTTAGATTGAAATAGTCAAATTTAATATTTGAAATCTAAAATTTAGATGGTTGAAAACTATACGAAAAATGTTATAAGTTACAATTTTTCTTATATTAATATGATGAAAAAATACATCTTACAATGTCAATTAAAATTCATATAATTTGATATCGATAAGGAAAATAGTAACAAATAAAAACGAAAGGGTATTGGATAGGCATGTGAAAATACACGTTTGGGGTCTTGGACTTGTTGATGCTAATATCTATAATTTAAAAAAAAAATATAATATATTATAACTAATTAACTTATCCATTTAACAGATATTTGAAATACATTTTAATAAGTTTTAAAATTATGTAGACCAAAGACGTATGTAAAATTAGATAAAAGTAGGAATTATAAGACGATTAATGACAACAAAGGATATAAGGACACTATTAATTTTACTATATCATAAGATCAGATATCAATCTACCTTTACTAGTCTTCTAATCTAATATGCAACTTCTACTTTTTTTTTTTTTATCTAAGGTCATATCCTCGATAAAATAAAGTTTCGTCATATATTATCTGATCACCTTCCTCGGATACTTCTTCGATCTACCTCTAACATAAAATTTCTAAATATAAATTCAAATTTAATTCGACTCTAATATAATTATCAAACATTAAGTAAAAAGTTTCAAAGAATTATTGGAGTTAGTTGAAAATTAAAAGAAGGTTCTTTCCTAATGTTTGGTTGAATTAATCAAATCATTTTCTTCTTTTTTTTGACTGAGACGCCACCTAATATCTTTGTTTCAACTCTTAAATAGCAAATCATATTAAGTAATGAGATTTCTAAAATCTTTTCCATCAGTCATTAAGTTAATCTTCTGATTAAGAATATAAGATTAAGTATATGTGGTCCATACGGAAATGGCCAGCTGTCCAATAACAAGAAAATGACATAAATTAAATTTTGAAAGGACACGTTGATGGACCATAACACCTAAATGCTGGTGCCTCCCCTCTGCTAATATCAACTTCTTCACTTTTATTTGACTAAGTGATTGAAATGTTGAAATAATTTTTTAAAATAGATTACAATATTTAATCAATTAATAAATTATTTTGAAATAGAAGGTTAATAATAGTAGATTGATGTATGATCTTTTGATATAGTATAGTAGGTTATTAGGAATAATCATGTCTTTATATCCTATATTATCATTATTTGTTTTATATTTGTTACTGTTATCGTTTACATACAATTATTTATTTTTCATTATTATTTTTTTAATTTTTTTCATATCTAGTATCTTTTATTTATGAGATTTGTTTTTTGAAAAAAGAGTTTTCTAAAAATAATTTTTCTATTTCTATGAGTTAGTGATAAGATTTACGTATATTTTATCGTAATTTTCTTTTAAAACTCAATATTAATGAATTTTTTATTAATTTTTTTTAAAAGAAGAAGTTTTTTCATAGAATATGGTTATAAGGAAAAGGAGGAAAAAGGACCCCACCCACGTTATGTTGTTGTTATATTTGTCACCATTAGGAGACCTCTCAATTATTATTGTAGACTATATGATACCTCTTGTGGTAAATATTTGTTTCTCTTACTTTTTAGCCTTACCCTATTTATTATTTTTATAATATAGGTGTGGTGATGGATTGACAACACTCCCAATTATTCTGGAGTTCATAAATATTAAATATTGAAACGATAATTTAACATCACGTGATATTAAATCAATACTCATAAGTCATATAGATGCTTGATTTCCTATATATAATCTTTCTGTTGGAAAGCAAATTAGAATATGAGGTCAAATATTGCATATATTAAGTTTAGGTGTTTAATTGATTTGTTTGTTCATTATATTTCATCGTATTACATCGAATTATTAAAGAAGTCATATATTTATATTATTAGTATTTTCTTATTGGGTAAATCGAAAATCATTTTAAAACCGTTAAGGATCAAAAACCGATAAAAAAACTTATTGTTTTGTTATTGATTTGACATATTTAAAAACCAAAAGCCAGCCGAATTGATAATACATAAAATCAAATCGAACTGACTAATGCACACCCCTAAAAAATATCAATAAAAATATATTCGCATCGTTTATATCAAATTAATAATTTTAAAAAGAATCGTTAGATTATAACTTGCTCCTGAAAATCATATAGACTAGCACGACTTGCTTCCCTCTTCAAGCTTCGGCCTCCCTTACTCAACCTCAATGCGTATCATTCATATATTTATCACTTAAATAAAAAAAAAACCATATGTATATTTTATTTATAAAAATTAAATTGAAAGAATCAAATATGAATTAATTCTTAGCCTGGTCAAATTCATCTCCATGCATTTATTCTAGGATGGTAGATTACTTTGAATTTAAATGTTTTTACAAAGCATTTATATATTTTTTTTGGCTTCTCAACGGATGGGTTCATTATTATTTTTGAACGTTACATATAAGTATTTTTGAAAAGCCATACTATTAATTATATTATTGATATCCAATTAATTGTGATATAAATACCCAAAAAAGCATCCGTTTGAATTTTACATAAATCGTGCATCTTGCATGTTCTTATTTAAGTTGTAAGTCATTCAATTTTTTTAAAAAATATACCTAAAGTTAATTATAACCTACGTAGTTCGACTAATGAAAAAAAATTATAAATCCTAGCAGTAATACTCAAAAAAATTTCACATATAGTCACTAAAAAATACTCAAAAAAAATTAATTTTACAATGAATCGTCACAACATATTTGAGATTGAAACTAATTATTTTTAGTTGTGTATTTACTAGTCATATTATTGTTATAAAAATGTGCCCCTCTCTTCATCTTTTAGATTGTACTATACGAGAACGTAATAATATTTGTTCAAACTTTACATCTTTATTAAATAGTTCATTAAATATTTCATTTTAAACTCGATTCTTTTTAGGGAAAAAGGGTCAAAGTACTCCTCAATTTTGTTTTATTATTTCACTTTATTCCCGTCGTTAAAATAAATTTATTTATATCCTTGCCATTAACAAACTCACCAGATTTGCCCCTAAATTGAACGGATTGCACCAAATTATATTCATATGGAAAAAGGGTCAAAAATACCCCTCAATTATGTTTTATTGTTTGACCTAATCCTTGTCGTTAGATAAGATTGTTTTTGCCTCCACCATTATAAAATTTATCACCCATGATCCTACTTGGACGAAAATATCTGAATTAACTCAAAAATTAAAGAATGAAGAGATTTTTATCAAAATAATTTTTATTTCATCAAGAATAAGTTTTTTTTTTAAAAAAAAAATTGTTATTAACTTGAAAAAGTAAGAAAAAATTTCTAACTCTCCAATTGTAGTTCAATGGTTGTTCGTATCTCCGGCGATAGCCTAGACACTATCCCACCACGCTGCCACTCTCTTCTTTGCTTCAGATTTGACTGGATTTTTACGCTGCTTCAGAACGCCATTGAAGCAACATCACAACTCCGACATTTTCGACAAAATCTATTAACAAATTATGTCTGTTGTATTTCGGTCTTCCAAATCCACCATATACGGCAAGGTAAGTGACCATGTTTCTATAAATCAGAGATGGGTTTGGAGGAGATGAATTTTGGGATTAATTTGATATGAATTTATTGAATTTAGTAGGTCAAGTTTGGGTTAAAAAACAAAATCGGGTCATTCTCACTTGAATTAGATAATATATTTAGTTTGGGGCTTTCCATCCGATTGAAGGGCATATGGGTGATAAGTTTGTAACGGTTGAGACAAAAATGAGCTCATTTAACGACAAGGATTAGGTCGAACAATAAAACAAAATTGAGGGATATTTTTAACTCTTTTCCCATATGAATATAATTTGGACAATCTGTCCAATTTAAAAACAAATCTAGTGAGTTTGTTAACAACAGTAATATAAATAAACTTATTTTAACGATAAAGATAAAGTAAAATAATAAAACAAAATTGAGGAATATTTTTTACTCTTTTCCCTTACTTTTATATACATTAATTTAAGACTAGCTTATAACCTTTAGATTCTAGGCTTGTCTCTGCACCAAGAAAGTAATTAATAATTGGGAACATCCCTTATTGTTTTCATGTATATCCAAAAGAAAATTTACGATAAGATAATGAAGGAGTTGAAACTTGAGGGATATCCTATTTTCATTTGTCCATATTCTAAAAATAAAATTTTATTTTATTTATCGCTTTTAATATATTAAAAAACTGATTATTTTTCAAAAATTTTACTAACACTAATAACGCACTTAGCGAAATTTCACAAATGAGGTTTGGAGAGGGTAAAATGCATGCAGATCTTACCATTACCTCATAGAGATAGAGAGATTATTTTTTAAAAATCCTCATCTAAAAAATATCATCCCAAAAAGCAGAAAATATGAAACAAAAAACTTGAGTAAAAAGCAAATAATAATTTATAAAGACAATCAAAGTAAAAATATAAATGACGGACAATAACAACACAATATATAAAAACGCGATTGTGTCTGCTAATCTACTATATCACAACGCCAGTCATCATCCTACCCCTACTAGTCATCTAACCTTCTACCCTAATACACGACTTCCGCTCTTTTCTTATTTTAGTCTTTATATATATGTGGTTCCTAATTAAGAGAATAAAAGAACCTATATATAAGATGGAAATTGCTTTCAAAAAGGTAAAGAGAGGATAAAAAGGCATATATATTATAAACTTTATTGTATAATTTTTTTATTCACGTGAAGCATATCCTGGTGTAATGTTGTTATCTTTGTACCTCAATATAGATGCATGTGGGTCTTCTTCTCTTTGGCAAGATTACATCTTTTATAATTAAGGGTACAATAATAAAGGAAAGAAAAGAACATAGAAAAGTTAGTACTAATCAACTTAATAATTATTGGATTTTGTAGTGGTTTAGAATGTAACAAAGTGTTTCGTTGGAGTTATTTGGTCGAGCAAATTAATAGCATTTCATAATCAATAGACTAGAGGCCACAACAGTGTGACAAGTGTGATTTAGTTAAATAGATGAGATTTTAGCCCTCAGTTATAGTCAAGGTTATAATTATAAAAACGGGTCAGCCCAGCCCCATCCAGCTCAAACTTCACAGGCCAAGGAATTTGTAGGGTTGGGATGGGCCAGCCCTTTATTTGAAAGGACCTTGAAATGGCTGGCCAACCCAACCCTAGTAGGGCCGCAGGTTGGGGAGGACGGACCTTTCTCTTTTTGAAAAAAATAATTTTTTCCTTTTCAATCTAAATTTAAACTTAAAATTTCATCAATATATTAAATTTTTTGACATGCCTAACAAAATTATATGAAATAACATAATAGTTACAATTATAATATGCATTATAATTACGATTAGTGGTACTTTTAATTACAATCGCATATCTGGAATATATAACATCAAGAAATGAGAAGAATTTTCGAATTAAATATATCAAACAATGATCATATTTGAGTCGTTGTATGACTAAAAGAAATAATAATCTTTTTTTACAAATAAATAATAAAGAAAATTTAAAAAAACAAAACTTGTAAACTAAAAAATAATTATGTCTTATAACTTTAATTATTTTAATTCAAATTAAATAATCATTTGGTCCATAGGCCAACCCAGCCCGGCCTCAGTCAAGCCTCAAGGGTCAAGGGTTTAGTTGGGCCGGGCTTATAAGCTCTGGTTTTAAATGGGCTTGAAAAATCATATCCCAACCCTAACCCAATAAAAGGTAGGGTGGGCTGCCCTATGGGCTAAGCCCATTTTGACGGCTCTTGTCAACGTGAATTTAAATTAGTAGATAAATGAGTTCTAAATACAAGATAATAGTATAAGTATCGAGTACTATAGAAATTTCCTCAAACTATTTGAAGAGGAGTTTTGAAGTAGCTGAAAAATTGATGTCATGTGACCAAAGAGGATACGATAATTTAAAAATAACCTCTGATAAAAAAAATATAAAATAAAATTATATATAATAAATTCTTATAGTTGAACGTTTCTCCAGATTCTGTGTATAGTAGGAATTTAAGAGCACCGAAATGTCCTATTTGATTGGACTTCGGTGGAGTTAATTGTACTAAGGAGACTTAAAATATATAAAATAAAATAAATAAATAGGTAAAAAATGTGAAGGAGAATTGACATACAACATATGTCATGAAAACACTGATCTATATATCTTATATCTATTTTAATATGATGTAATAATAATATTAAAATTATGATATAAATTATCCAAATTATTTATATATATTAAAATAAAAGATTTTAATTAGATAAATCATTCCGCATTTTATCTTGATATTATTTTCTGATCAGATAATTATATATGTCAAACGTGACTTATATATCAGATGGATTCATCCATATCTATTGAACTGAAAATGTGTAGGCATGTACAATTTTGCCCTTTCCTTTTGCTGTCTACAATTGAAAGCAACTTAATTAATGGTGACCATATCCAGTCTATTTTTTTTTTTTTTTAAGATAAGACCTGGATTTTAAAAAATCAGAATAAATATTTATTCGAGTATTTTTCTCCTTTTTCAAAAATATAAATATAAAGATTCTGCAAATTTTAGTTCACATAACTCATATCTTATAGATTTCATACTCATATTTTGCAGGCCTTTGAACTATTTCCTCCACTTATAAAAAAATAACACGTAGGAAAAAAATTAAGATAGTCCAATATATATTTTAATGCTGAATTGTCATGTGCCCATATATAAATGTTACTCCATATATATTATATAAATAGAAAAACTCTCATAGTTTAATCAACCATTTTCCGAGTATCACGCATAATCATTGGGAAATATTATTATTTAGATATAGATAATAACCATAAATTCTTACATACTCTACCAAAAATATACAAAAAATATTAAATAAAATAAAACCTATTTTTTGAAAAATAAATTAATGGTCTGTGTGGCAAATTGGTCTTAATAAATAACAAAATAAATAATTGAAACATAGAAATAAGCTGCCGGGTGGGGGGTTTCTTATTTTTGCGTTTACTTATATTCTTTGTGGTGTAGTTGATCAACAATTAACAGAAAAAAGCTTCGTATATAAATTAATTAATACTTAGACTTCAAGATTAGT
>JAPFFP010000094.1:20083764-20094664 GCA_026153255.1 Solanum medicagineum | reverse complement strand
TGTGGTGTAGTTGATCAACAATTAACAGAAAAAAGCTTCGTATATAAATTAATTAATACTTAGACTTCAAGATTAGTTGTTTATCGCCTAATTTTGTTTGTTAAGATTGAGACTTCGAATCATGAATATATATTTGAGTATTAAAATATTATATTAAGATCTGAATAATAAATAAAAATATTTATTTTTTTAATATTTGAATACGTAAAACATATTTTTATTTAAATCTTAAATATTAATTGAAGTAAAATAGTGAATTAATCTAATACCACATTAGCAAAGTATTTTAAAAAATTATATTCTGTTCGTGATGAATAGTTCAGAGTGATGGTGAATAGTTATAATGATTGATGATATATACACTGGTGGTCAATGATGATAATCGTCGATTATACTAATTGATATTTTATTATGGTTAAATTTTTATTTATTCAAATCTATTAATAATTATATAGATGGTTGATCCACATATTCCGGGGAAAGTACTGGCATTTCTTCATCAGTCCTCATGATATGTTGGCTGTAACTATATATTATATTATACGTGGAGATAGAATAAAAATACTATCAATTTGCCAATGATTGAGTACATAATACAAATCTTATAAACTAATTAAATACGAATTATATAATTCGAACATAATCAGATTCTTTTTTTTTCGAATATGTAAACCAATTCAATCATACTGTTTAGGTAAATATTCTCTTTCCACCCTGTCTTAATTTATTGGTAGGCAATTGACCTTCCAGCTCAGTTTTGCTGTTTACTCATTTATTTCAACAGCCATTTACAACTTATTTTCTTCGCAAAAAAGAATATAACCGTCCTTTTCCACAGAATTTTTTCTTTTTGGAAATTAATTTTTATGCCCATTTGTATTCTATTGGATTAATTTAGAAAATAAGTTTTGTTGTTAATCGAATAATGCCATGGATAAGCCTTTTCTCAAATGAAAATCACATTAATGAATCAAACTTTTAAAACGAATGACATAAACGAACCTTTTCTCAAAATTTGATAGCATATTTGAGACTTTTCTATAATCAATGGAGGAGCCACACTGTAATTAAGGGGTTCATCTGAATCCCCTTAATTAGGCGAAAAAAATATACTATTTATATATGGTAAAAAACATTCGTTATGTATATATAATAAATGTCGAACCTCCTTTCGGTTAGTTCGTGTGTCTATTTCTTAAAACTTTGAACTCTCTTAAGGAAAATCCTAGCTCCACAACTATTTGTAATTAGATTACTCTATATGTGTAATTGTAATGACCCAACTCACTAGTAATATTGTGCGCTTTGGACATAGACCCTCACGACTTTAAAATACGATAGGTAAGACCCGTTTACTTATATACCCATCATCTCTCATATGTTTGCCGATATGGTACTTCTCATCTTAAGATAAGTTGTTACGGTATTTCTTTCTAATTGGAAGGACGGAAGAGGGGAAGCAACAGATTCATTCAAATTTTCTTTAATAAAAAATTACATTTTATATATATATATTAGATATTGAATTCTGACTTTTTTACAAGTTTAGGTGCAACATCGCCTTCATATATATATATATATATAGTTATAGAGATAGTGCATGTTATTCACATGGAATTTCTAGCATGGAGCAGGCAACAAAAGGGAAGAGGAGAAAAAATTGCACTATGATAGGCTCTATTATTGCAACTCTTTTTTTATTTATTAATTTATACATTTTGTTAAATAAAAAATAATAAATATTATATTAATAACAGAGCAAAAATCATTGAAAATTAACTTGATGATGCGTGTTGCACTATGATAGGCTTGTATATGACAATTTTTATATTCTTTTCGTTTTTACCTTTCGTTAAATATAAAAAAAAAAAAGAAAAATATGTCATATTAACATGAATCGTGTTATGACTCATGAATACTAAACCATATAGTTACGTGCTTAAGTTACGCTAAATGTCTATTTGACTCTCACCATGTGAAAGTTGTCGTAAAATTTTTTAGATTATTTATTTGAATTATTGCAAATTTGTTTAATAGATATACGATATGACATATTTATAATTATTTTATTATTTTGGAAGGAAGGTAACAAATTTTTATTTTTTTCGCGACTCTTTGTGTTTTATGTAGAATTTTTAGGTTAAAATAACTTTCATGAAAGAAATGTATTATTATTATTATTTGAGAAAATGCACAAGTACCTCCCTCCAAAATTATAATTAAAATTTCAGATACATACTTAAATTTTAACTTGGTTCTATTATCCTGTTGAACTTAATTTTTTTTATAATTTAATGTTCCTTCTTTGCCTACATGGCATGTGGGGTCCGCGCGTGTATTACACACAAAAACTTAGGCATGTGGTTAAGGATAAATAAGGTGCATTAAATTACGAAAAAAATGGGTTCAAGGGAGTAATAGAACCAAGAAAAGTTTAAATGTGTCTTTGAGATTTTGATTATTGTCTGGGGAGGTAGTTGTGCATTTTAAATGACAATTTTTAATAACTCAAAATATTTATCTAAAGTTTCTTTATAAAAGAATAACACACAAACTTAAAAATAATAAATATTTTATATCTCCAAATTTTATTATATAATCTGATCTATTAGTTTTAAGGATATGTTCGAGCTAAAAAAAATATTACTGTGTATTTTTAGATCAAAAAAATAGCGGAAGATTTGAGAGTGATATGTCACGACCCGTTACTTGACTTCAAGTAAGAAATTCCGATTTTCTTGTTCTTTTTCTTTCAAAACTTGATTAAAATGCTTATATTGCATACATATATAACGAAATAAAAAATAATACTCAGTTTTTCGACTGTGCAGTTGTGCAACATCTGTGTAAAGTGTGTTTATGCAAGGGGACCAAATCTTTGATGTACTTTTATACCAACTATATTCATTTAGATGATTTTTTTATTATTATTATAGTGATGATTCAAAAATATTAATTTGTTAACATTAATAACCAAAATGCCAAAGATACACTTAAACTTTTAGTTGGTCCTATTACCCTCCAAAACTTATTTTTCATAATTTAATACCTCTTCTTTGCCTACATGGCATGTGGGGTCCGCGCGTGTACTACGCACAATATAATTTAGCTAGTTAGGCGTGTTAAGTAGACAAATAAGAAATATTTAATCATGAAAAAAATTTAGAGAAATAATAGGACTAAATTAAAATTTAAACGTGTCTCTAAGATTTTGATTATAATTTAAGGGGTTAGTTGTACATTTTCCCTTATAATTTTGAGCTTGAAATAATTGATGGTACGTGTAATTCAAGTGATGGCTCTTAACAAATTAAACCATATCCTAAAAGTATTATACAATAAAGTAATGAAGAGGTGACGCTTTATGATTCAAATAAAATTAAAAAGAACTTTTTATCGCTTTGAAAGGAAAACAAACAAGTCTTTAGTCTTCTTTTTCTTGATTACTAACTGCTCTTTTTGGTAAAAAGAAAAATATTATAATCTAAGATTAAAATAATTAATAATACGTGTCATTTAAGTTATGGCTCTTGACAATTAAACCATAATAAAGAGATGATGACAATTTCCTAATCCAGATTAAACTCACTTTTCATGTTCATTGATTGGTTTTTTTGGGTATTTTTTTTTTAATTATATAGAGCTTTTCTGGTAAAATGACTTTTACGAAAGAGAAAGTTTAGTGAAAATATTTTATTTGAGCTTTAAATAATTGCATAGTTTAAATTAAAAATTGATTGGTATTATTTAGATCCAACTCCTATGGAACAAAAGAACAAAAATAGAAAAAAAAATTAAAGGGACAATCAATATAGCAACCAAGTTTGATTGAACCACAAAATAAAGTTAGTTTAAACGGGTAACGAGATAATGTGGGTCAATCCCCAAGTCTTCTGGATGAATAATAATAATACTTTCTCCGTCTCATTTTAAATTAAATTTGTGAGATAATACACACATATTAAGAAAGACAATCAAAGACAAAATTTAGACTATAATTTTCACTATTACCCTTTGTAAAATCATAAATATATAGTCTAATTTATCTCCTAGAAAATATAAAAGTTCAATAAATGAAAGGGCAAAAATGGAAAAAGTTTCAAACATTCATCTTGAACTTTGAACAATTCAACTATTTTGAACCTTGAAAAAAGCTTCAAAAATTCAATTAATCTTAGACAGAAGAAGTAATAAAATAAAAAAATCGATATAATATAATAACGTGATCTTATCTATCATCAATATCTTCTAATTTCGAGTGTATATAAATAGACACTTAATTTACATGCGTCTTACTCCTTCAAGTCTCTTTTATATGTCGTCTTTACTATAAATAGACGGTCTTCAATATATGTCTTTCTTCTCTTTCTTTCTTTCTTTTTTTTAAAAGAAAAGGGGGTAGAGGAATGGGGAGGGGATTACAATATGGGAATTGAATCCTCACCAACAAGTTAAGAGTTTAGGTAGTCAACCAACTAAGCTAATAAGATTCCATCCTTAATACATGTCATTTCATAAAATTAACACATAAATGACATTGTTCTACCTATTTTACCTTTCATAGTTAATGACTTTTAAAAAGATATATACGACCAATTAGAAGAATTAAGGGTAAAATAGTGAAGTTTTTTTTTCCCTATATACAAGTGTAATCAGAAAAAGTGATATGTAAAAGGGACCAGAGAGAGCATATGATATCCGATATGGTGATTTGCTTATACTCAAACTGATATGCATTATGCCACATCAAACCTATGTATTTATTTCTTCAATTTTATTCAAATTTAACTTGTACAAAATATGGAAAGACATAGATATCGACCAAGGGTCTTATATATGTGTTGTGTCATGAGAATCCCTACATATCATATCCATCATCATCATGTATGTATGGGTCTATTTACATTGGCGGTCCCACATTGATGGCCACGTTGACAACAATAATTGGTTATATGGGGTTTACTAAAAGACAAGGAGTCTTGCAACAACCCACGTGGCCAGTCTCAATCAGCCCAATAATGCCGACTCAGCAAACTGCTTCAAATCCACAACTACAATGGGCCCCCGGCCCATTAAAGGACCCGCTTTGTTTACGAAATAAGACAGAAACGAAATTACCATTTGTTTATTATTTGCTACTCTCCAAGTGGAATGATAGGTGACCATTGTGATTTGACATAAGAATTAAAAAGCAGTAAGTATATTGATAATTTTATTAAATTATTTTTTAAATATAATATTTTTAAAAATATTAGAAAAAAATTATATTAATTAATGACAAGAGTAAATTGGAAATTAAATGTAAAATTATCTCTTAATTTTATAAGACAGTATTGTTAATAAGTAATGAAAAAATTACTTAGGCGAATCATTTTTAATAAATAATTACTGATTTTAGCGGTACTTTTTATTTATTACTATTCATATTAATACTATGCTAATTTTGTACTTGTATTAAAAGTGAATTATTCATGTAATATAAATGTATTATAAGTGTTTTAAAATATATTGTATTTGTCTGGTAAGAAATTGACACAACGTATTATAAATGTGTTAAAGTGTGTGATAAATGTATTATACATTAATGAAACTTGTATTAGCTAGATTTAATGTATAAATAGTTCTCTATAATATGAATTAAAAATTTATTATAAGTGTTCAATGAAAATATTGAAATGAATAAATTAAAACATAGCAAATTAAAACAACAACAATTAACAAAATAGATAAAAGATCCTTCAACTAATGACTAAAAATGAAAGAGTTGATGAAAATACTAGTTAAGGAACAAAATAAATAGGATCAAACATCTCTTTAACAATACTCTCTCTCTCAATATCTTTTGTTTTTATTACTAAGTATTATCACAAACAACATATAATTAATAAAAGATCAATTTATAATAATAAAATAACATTTTAGATAATAATAGTCGTAGAGGTTTCTGGAATTATTGTGTATTTTGAGTTTGAAAACAAAAGAAAAAAATGAGACATATCAAGTCACACATGAGACATGTGATTGGCATTTGCAACAAATTGTGAACACAATCATCCTGTGGTTATCAATTTGGTGGTCCACATGAATTTTTTTTTGTTGTTATTGATCGTGTGTTCAGTATTTATATTGAAATTTGATTATATTTAAATTTATATTATATAATCAAGATTTTAAATTAAAATGTTTGATTAAGAAAAAAATATATAAAATAGACATAATTTGAAATTATTTACCGTTAATAGATCAAATCTAAATTATTTACCCTTAATGGATCCATTATCCAAACTATTTACCTTTCTACCCACTTACTCCTTTTTATTTCGCGTGCTAACGTCATGCTAACATCAGCATAAATACCTGGCGGTATATATATACCATACTGGTATCATATAGAATGAGCTCAGTCTTTGTGATAATCTGACGATATACTGATACCCAATTGATATACAGGATTTCTTTTTCTTAAGAAACAAATAAAAAAATTATTAAACTTTAAATTAGTACAAAATATATTCGTTATATACTCTGTCGGTATATTTATACTATATCGGTATCATATAAGATTGAGCTTAATCATCTGTTATACCCTGTTGTTATATGTATACCTTATAGGTATATCATACACGCAGATGCTGACATCAACATGATGTCAGGGAACGAATTTAATATTAGGGAGGCAAAATTATAATAGTATATAGATACAAAATGTAAAAGAGTATATGAATATAAATAATTTGAATTTAAAAAGGTACAAACTTAGTTATTCAAAAAATAATCCACCATATTATTTTGATAATCATATGAGACATTTCTACTAAAATGTAAATCCAAAACTTCCTTTCTCCATTAATTGCCCTACATACATTAACTTTGTCTAAAATTAAAGAAAAAAATAAGTCGTAATACTCATTCCATTTATATTTATACGAAGGTATTCAATTTGATATAAAATTTGAAAACAAATAAATAGTTTAAATAATTTAAAATAAGTTATAATTTTTTTAATAATTTAATTAGTTGATTATCTAAATTTTCATCTTATTGATAAGAGTTAATATTTTAATTTTTTTGGGAAACCTACCCCCACCCCCACACTCACCTTACGTTTAAAAGAAAATCAATGAAACAAAAACTGATTGAAAAAGAAAGGACGTCATATAAATTGTAACACATGTGAGTGACTGTTTTGTTTTCTTTTTCATTTGTTTTTCTGAATATGTCTTTACGAATATGGTATTTTAACTATGGTACTTTTTCTATCTTACTTTATTTATATGGTATTTTTTTTTAGTTCATCTACAAAGTATCATCTTATAATAATTTTTAAATTTTTTTATTTATCCTTAATGTAATAATCTACTATCACATAAATATTTAAAAGTTATTTTAGATAATATATATATTTTTTAAGTACTGTGTTAAAATAAATTAGAGGAAATATTTATTTGTAAATTATGATTAAATCAGTTGACACAAAATTGAATGTATTATTTCACATCAGTCAGCTTCAAAACATCTAGGACCACAAGTTATAAGTTTGGCACCAACTTGTCTTTCATTTTTTTATAATAATATAAGGGCTAAAATTGCTAGATGTTAGTGTTAAAAAAAAAAAAAAACACAAATGTTATTTTATTGCAATAAATTATTTGAAGAATTTGATCTTCTAAATCTTGAAAATTGTTTAGTATTCTTTTCTTGAGATGGAGAGAAAGAGAAAAAAACATTATCTTCTAGTTTAGGGACCGTTCTATTTAAAGTATTATAAAGTGTCTTTTCAGATTAAAAGGCATATTTTTCATAAGTCTCAGACTTTAAGAAAAGAACCAAGAATTTTCAAAATAATTAAAATAAATCCAAATTAATGGATATTTACTTCAAGGCCCAAAATTTTACTTTATTAGATCATATAAAATGTTTATTTAATGATAACATATCTACGTATGATATATTAAATATGTGAGTCCCTAAAATGAAAATTACTAACAATTTATTCATTTTATTTATTTTAGCCTTTTTTTAATCACTCGCGCACATATATTTATTCAAATATTTTCATAAATAGCCGATTGAATTTTCTGTTATTTTCTTAATTGATATACATAAATTATACATATATTACGTATTTGCCGCCTATTAATCAGTGGATGAAATTAAATTGTAATAGTCACCAATATTTTATTTTATTTTTCATAACAAGAAATGTGTATAAGTTGAGAAAAGATCTCAACATGTTTTTTATTTTTTGATGTCAACTAAGGATACAAACAAATACTTCATGAATTGGTTTAATGGATAGTTGCTGTTTCACCAAAATTGACCATTCTACGAAGAAAGCAAAATCAACAACAACAACATACGCAGTAAAATCCCACGAGTGGGGTTTGGGGAGGATAGAATATACGCAGACCTTACCACTATCATATAAGTATTGAGGCTGTTTCCTGGGAACCCTCATCTCAAATCCCGTAAGCAAGAAAGAACTAGATATGACAAAGGAAGGGAAGGGAACAGAAAAGAGCGACTAATAATGACAGTATGTAAATAAGATAAACTAACACAAATTACGACAGGTAATGTGAAAACATGAAAAAAAAAAAATTAGCCTGCTACAAAGAAGCAAAATCAAATACTCCAGATTCTAATCCAAATTCAATGAATATATACACAAAAAACAAATTCAAGAATGAGGGAGAAATATGATAGGGAAAAAGAAAAAAGATAAAGAGGACACGAGAGTATTCCTTTCGTTTCAAAATAGTTAAATTATTGAAGAATTTAAAAAGCTAGAACAATGTATTATATTCAACACTACTCAACCTTTCTATACATATATATTTGAGACTAAGTCATTCCATTGAAATAAACAAACTTGTGTACTGTAACAACTCATTTTAAGATGAGAAGTCCTGCGTCGGTAAAACATAGGAGAGATGTTGTGTATATGAGTGAACATGCTTTACCTACATGTGATATGTTTTAAAGTCATGAGAACGTAAGCTCAAAGCGAACAATATCACTAGCGGGCAGGATATTGCTCTTTTATGCAGTTGAAAAATGTTCATAAAATTATTTTTTATGTTGTTGCTAGGTGAAAGGTCAGGTAGTTGATGAATATTTCATATAATTATTTGTGTGATGGCTGCCTATCAGTAGTTAGAAACTTAGCCTAATTTGGACCAATTCATTTCTACACAAACTGCTGTTAGATCAATTGTATTTACTTCAAAATTACTTTAACCTATATAACAAAAATAAAAAAGTAATTTTATCTTGTGTACTTTCTTTATAAAAATATTATAATATCATTCAAAAGATATATATGCAAATATAGCTGATATTTTAGGTGAGGTGAACATCGCTTACTAGATTGGACTATGAACACGCAAGGAAATCACTAAAACTCTATGGATTGGACTATTACGTATCGTTTAGAAGTTGTTTGAATAATGATTAAAATAATTATGATTTATAAAACGCCCTTTTCATATTCATAAGCTAAGAGTAAGGTCTGCGTATACTCTATCATTTTCAAACTTTATTTATGGAATTTTACTAAGTATTTAATTATACATTGTGATGTGATTAATAATTTAGAAATTGTTATGCAAGAATTATTAACTGTTTTGTTTAGCCCTCATATTTCTATTATATTATACAAATACAGCCAACCAAGCCACCCCTTTTTGCAATATGTATACTTTTCTTTCTTCTTTTCCCCTTATAGTTGAGAATATTCCTAACATATTATTTTTTGTACTTATAAGTGATATAGGTAAGGTGATTGATCAAGAATGATGTCTACCTATCTCTTGTTAGAGACGTTGGCCTAAGTTGGACCAGCTATTCGGTCCGTCGATTTTATACAAATTTCATAGTTTTAAGAGTTAATAATTAATATTTTTTCTCAAATTATAAAAATCTCTTAAGATTTAATATTTAGAGATACATCATTCAATATTTTGATTCATTATATCATGATTTCAGAGTCCTAATACATCATCTCCCAATTTCGGATGCATCACTCAACGTTCCAATACATTACCTTTGTTGATACAAGACACCCATATACCGATACTTTTGCTTGGTTTTGGCTGGGATATTTTCTACATCTTTTGTTGGGTTTTGGCTGAGATATTTTCTGAAGAGAGGTCACGCCTCCAATTATTAAAACATACAAAATTGACTATTCTATGACATGTTTGGTTGGAAATTTTACTTTGGAGAACCTTCTAGTTATTTGACAAATAGAAAATTGGAGTCCTCTAATCAACATATCTTGTAATTTATCATTCATATATTTGACTCTTTAGAGTCGAAACTGTGAGGAAAAACTAAGATGATTTTTCACAGAAGAATTCAATATTTTGTAACTGTGGAAGCCTATACCTTTTCTATTTTCTTTCTGTAAAGGATGTTTAGATACATATAAAGAAAAGATCACATTTGACCACACAACACAAATTTCTTCGGAAGGTTAGGTTGTCATTGCTAGTTTTACTGTTATTTCCACCTGGATTCCAATCAATCAAGTATATATAATGATAAGGGAAACCCGGGGTATATGGTCATTCGGTTGGGAACAACTTACTTATTCCATCACTATGGTATTTATTTTTATCCCTCACACTAAATGACCCCTTAGTTTATCATGGCCCAAACGACTCAATCCAGTATGGCAGAAGGCCCAAACAAAATAATTGATTTATTTATTAAAAACATTGCATTCACTTATTTAATAATGTCAGTCAAAAAGATGTAAAATAATACGTTTCAATTGGTAAAGTCATAACTTACAAACACAATGTAACGACCCGCTAGGTCATTCGGTATGGAGGGATGGAGATGGGCTTTGTGCCCGGTTCTAGATCAATAGGAAAGTCAATATCTCTATCTGGAG
>JAPFFP010000094.1:20073020-20083664 GCA_026153255.1 Solanum medicagineum | reverse complement strand
AGATTCTATAAACTTAACAAAGGTTAAGAAATCCACTTGCCTTAGCCAAAGACAATCAATCAAGCACTTGAGTCTTCCCCTTCCGAATGGAATTCGTAGCACCACAATCTAGTTAAATAAATTATCAAAATAAGATTTCAAAACTACTAATACTCATATTGCTATATGTCTAGTTTAGACCCAAAAACTCCTCCAATTCTATATTGTATTTCCTAAATCCCAACCCTGGGGTTAAGTCTTAAAACCTCCAAATAACACAACTTTTTAATAGTGTTCATATAATTCAACGAACCTAATATTTAATTACTCGTACTACAATATTAATACTTAGACCACACTAACATAATTATGAAATAAATTAAAACAATAAAGTACCAAACAAAATGGTACAAGTAAAACGTTGTGTTAACCTATTCATCTAATGATTGATCATTCACTATTAAAATAATAATTTAATGTTTAATAGATGGGAGAGAGAGAACGCTGCAGTTTAATTTACAAAAGTAACTTCATATGTTCCACCCTACCCACCTAGCAATATACTAATGATTTCCATTATGTATAAACCATTGTTCCTTACCCGCTGCAATTCGGCCGCCTCACGTTCTCGGTAAGTTTTCTCCTCTCTTATTATTATTTTTTTAATTATATTAAAAGAATTAAACCCTAATAACAAATTTGTTTTTATGTATATACTGATATTTAATAAGTTATTAAATTAGTCTCCTAATTAAACTAGCTATCTAAATTTAATTTAGTCTCATAATTAAACTAGTTATCTAAATTTACCCCCCTAAATTAAGTAGTCATAGTCACTGAATAGTCCAAAATGTTCATTTAAATATTTTAAGATAAATCTTGTAGGAATTCAAGAGCACTAATTCTTAAAATGACCTAGCGGGTCGTTACACACAAACTCCCAGGTCATTCCGTCTTTCTGATATGATGTTTGTTTGGTGGTGTTTAGTGCCATCCCCTACTCTCTTGCAATTATTGGATCTCGAAAGAAAAATGTTCCTTTAAAATGAGCAATAGGAAGAAAAGATCAATTGATCCGATTCAAATTGTCTATAGAAAGGATGAAAGTGATGCTACGTTTATTTTAAATTAACCACAAGTACAAAACCAAGTCAAAACTCTATGAAGTTGAGAAACTCTCACCGCAATCAAGACAGTAAGTATTTCATTTCATTGATTTTCTACACTCGTTCCCTTATAACATTTGGGTTTCTATTTTCTTACATTGCTAGTTTACATACTGTAAAGTGGGTTTGGTGCTTGCTCCCAACATCAAATCTAAATACTAGGACACCTTTTAAGCACGATGCCCTTTGTTTTCTTTTGGAAAAACAGCAAAATGGAGAAGATTCGAACCATGAAACAACCACTATTACAAGGAAAAGAGTGAATCAAAATCGAGAAACAAGGAAAACATAGAACAAAATATTCAATTTAAAAGCTAATCTTTAGGTCCACATGCAGTTTCCACAATCAAACATAAATCAAAATTATCCCATTACATCATTTAACTGAAGGGAGATGCGAATCAAAAAACTCTAATAGCATATAATCTACCAGCACCACATGGAGAGGTCCTCGTAGAAAGTTTTAACGGTACTGCAACAAAAATGAAGAGAATTAACAGAAGCTTAAATAGCACGAAGACCAAAGATAATCCCAAGCCTTGTAAATTAAAAAAGAAGGTACAAAAATAATACAAGCATGATTTTGTTTCTAATTCAAATAGCTTCATGAAAATGACTTCAAATCTGCTAGAATTTCCAACAAAGAATTCATTGTATACCTTGATGAAGCCAATTTCCTTGGCATTGCTGCGGAAGCACTGTCTGCAGCACATGAGTCCATACTTTCTGATAATTGCATGAGGATTGCCACAGACACGGCTGCAACACATACAACGAATTCAAGATCAACTACTAGACAAGGTAAAAGCAAGTAAACACGCTCACTTTCTACATTTAGGTTGCACTTACTTACACAATACTAAACAGATTAACAAATAGGGAAGCTAAGAGGAATTAAACAAAAATCACAAATGAGCATCTTTGACATAGAAAGATAGAAACATTTAGAGCCTGTTTGGATGTTATTGCATTAACTTTTGGCTTAATTTTATCTTTAAGGCTAAAAACAGAATAACATTAGTAAACTAGTCACAATGAATTTTAGTGAACTTCCAGAAATAGCAAAGACCAAATCCAATGCATTACAATTGGGATTATGAATAGACTTGACTCTGAATTTTGACAGCAGACTCAAAAAAATCCTAAATTCTCAACACTCACCTACCATTCTTGAACTACAAGAGAAATAATTTGAAAGCTGTTTGGGAGGCAGATTCACAAAGTCTAACCTCCATATGTGGCAAAAACATCAAATCAATCAAACACATGTTAATCTTAAACTAATTTGATCACCCATATAGATCCCTCTGTGTGTAGTCCTCTCTGCCCCAAGCAACTTCACAACTCCCAAGGTGTTTACATACACAAAGCTCATGTTGACAGCAAATATGAATCCAGTTCAATAATCCTCAATAAACAAAACCCAACAACAGCGATAAACTCATAGGCACAAAAACAATCAATTTTTCATGTAAATCGCAACATATCAAAACATAACAGGAAGAAATTAGGTTATTGAATAATCGCACTCATAACAATAGACATGAATCTATAACCTCATTCTCCATTTTATTGTCTATATATTTCCAGCCGCCACCATACAGTTCTCGACAACACACAAATTACCCTACTTTCGTAGCCGCCGCTAGGTGTGTTTTTAATTCTAGTTCGTATTGAAACTATCGAAACACATAATATTTCAGATCTTATCGCAGTATGTATGTTATGTAGTTTTCCGGCATGTAATTCAACCAAAGCTTAAACAACTAGTTAATCAACAAACGAGATTAGAAAGAACAACTGGAGAATGAGGATACCAGGTACGAGAGCCAGGGCCGTAGTTCTTTGGGTGCGCGTTCCAGATGTTGGAGTGACCCATCTTTCACAAGGCAGAAGAGCGAGGCTGCGCGCTGCGTTTGCAAGAAAACCCTACTTTTTGCAGAACTCACTTTGTTCACGATGAGGGATAATTTTGAGACGAAAGCGAGCTTATATAAGCATTTGCCAAAACCCTAATTTGACGACGGACTTTGTTAAAGATTTGTGCATCTTCACCCAATAAGATGAAGAAATGCTGCAAATTAACCCGTAAAATCGCAATTTTGCACAAACACCCCAGCTTGACCTAATATAATTTTGGTTTAATACAGATCCTGGCCCTTAAAATTTGGCATAATATTTACACACACGAAATAAATCATAAATAACTCAATTAGACACCTTAATTTCTAATGAAATATTTTAATTAGATATTTGGTTATAGGAAACAGCCTCTCTACTTCTATGAGGTAGCGGCAAGGTCTGCGTACAATCTACCCTCCCTAGACCCCACTTGTGGGAATATACTGGGTATGTTGTTGTTGTTGTATTTTAATTAGATATTTTCAACTCAAATTTTGAAAAAAAATGTATGTTTTTATTTGCATATTGAATACTTAAGTAGATCGTATAAAACATGTTAGTTTTTAAACTATATATATTTGTCTCAATAAATTATAAAATTTTAGACATGAAAATACACGTTTTATATAATTAAACTTACTTAGTAGATGAATGATAACACACAACTTTTTAAAAAAAAAAATAAAAGGGCACACACACAAATGGTCTCTTGTTAGTTGATATCTCATTGCAAAAAATTAAAGTGTTGCCCATTGATTGAATGGTTACAAACCAAAAAGAGAAAAACTTACACGAATAAATAAACGCACACTAATTAATTAGCTAATATAATTATAATTTAAATTAATTATGACTCGTAACAAACATCCAGTTGTAATTATAATTTGAACTTTGTATAATTTACGCGATTTATACAAACACTGTGCGCAAATCAAATTGTACAGTAAAACATATAAACACTATGAAATTATGTAACAAATTATATAAAAGATTTTGCACGAATTGTATAGTGAAATATATAAACACTATACAAAAACTACGAATTATATTATGAATTATACAAACGTATACAAATGTTGCAGAAATTACATAATCATTATTATATCTATAGTTACAAAATATAATTATCTAAACTATAGTGATGAAACATAAATAAAATATTTTTGAGTGACCATATGTGAAAATTCCTGTACGAAAAACCGTCTAAATTGATCCTCCTTGAAATAATTGTCGTCACTAACTCTGTGTTCATGTCTGCAATTAACTATACATTGAACATTCTAGTATAAAAATGTCGAGACAATTCAGAAAAATTTGATCAAAGAAAGAGAAATCGTTAAATCAAAATACTTGGTGCACATAAATTATGATTGCAACAAACCAAATTTTCATAAAGATGGTAATTCGATTAAGCCCAAAGAGTCTTAAGAGCAAAGTGGGTTCGATGCTTTGCTCTTAGCCTTTTATCTGCTTTGGTACAACAAAGAAGTAAAAAGTACTGGAGGACTCTCCTCCCAATCATATGGATTGGAGCTCGCAACCAAAGCTTTAATAAACGCAGTTGCAGGGCTCCCCTCATCTACATTACATTGATATCACCATATATGTATACAATATACAAAGTGGTACTACACGCCAAGGTAGAGGTAAAGTTGCGTACGCACCATCCTCCCAGACCCCACTTGTACGATTTCACTGAGTGCTTGTTGTGGTACTATGCACATACCGTGAACTGCGAAGATGCCAAAGGACTCATTTAACTAGCTTCTTGCTTCAAGAAGTGCCTCTTTGCCAGATCCATTACCCCAAGCCCTCTCCTTCCAGATTCTCTCCATTTCCTCAAATGACAAGCCCTTGGTCTCTGGCACAAACACGACGACAAACACAAATGCCATCACCGCTATACCAGCTAGTATCAAGAAAGTAACACCTGTACCCACAGCCTCTGCTAAGGATAGGAAACTCTGGGCCACTATAAGATTTGATACCCAGTTGACAGTAGCAGACATGCCACCACACATTCCTCTGTAGAACTCTGGGTATATTTCGGAGTTCACTGTCCATGGCACAGGACCCATACCAGGTGCAAAGAAAGCAATGTAGAGGGCCAAACCTATTACAGCAATCACCCCATAGGCCCCGACATTGCCTGAAGTAGATGATTCTAAGATGAATGCTACAGCAAGGAGAATCAAGGACACAATTACGCCGGATAAGCTTGTCAATGCCAACTTTTTGCGTCCAAAGTGATCAATAAGGTAAATTCCCACTATAGTACCCATCGCATTCATTAAAGCAACAATGAGAGACAGAAGCAATGCTAGCTGATTTGACTTAAACCCAGCCATCTGCACAATTGTTGGACTGTAATACATAACCGTGTTGATGCCTGTGAACTGCTGAAATGCCTGCATATTCAACAAAGTGATGATTATATAATAACTAGCAATTACCTCTAATTTCTGATAATCAACAATGACCTCCCCATGCAGTTGGGGAATAGGGAAATAGCAAAAAGAATGTCTGCAGTTGGCGCTTATAAGCGAACAAAGAAAACAAGATAAATTGCATCAAGACCTCCGGATTAAAATCCATTTACTGCCACCAAAGACTCCTATCAGTGTCATCGTCATGTTCCCAAGCCCTTTTGAATTCAAGTTAAAAGACAACATTCTATGTGCAGCATGCTTGAGCTAAGATGAAACTCAAAAGGAGATCCCCTTGTGAAAACTAAAATATATGCCCAAATATAGCGTTACCAAAAATAAGAAGACGGGGCTGAGGAAGCAACTTCAACTATAAGACTGGTATGTAGTATTGCAGTATCCTAGAAGTCCGAAGAGTACCTGTAGTCCAGCCCCAGCAAAAAATGCAAGTCTGATCTCTTTCTTCCTAAAAACATCCAGGTAACTAACAGCCTGCTTTCTCATGCGTTCTTCCTCTAAGGCAGTCGAAAGCTGATCAATCTCCTCCTCCAATCGATAAGGATCATAAATCTTAGCCAGAACAGCGGCAGCTTCAGATTTATCCTTCTGCAATAGTTTTCTAAGTCAAAATTGTTACCTATCAGCAGTAGTTTTCAACAAGGTTAAGAATTTGCACCTTCATGTAAAGCCATCGTGGAGACTCAGGTAAAAATAGCATGAGAACAAATTGAATAGCAGCAGGCACTCCTGCCACTCCAAGCATCCATCTCCAAGTCCCTGGCACCTGCTCAAGCATTCAAGCGGCAAAGAAAATCAACAATAATTCTAAAGGATTTTCTTTTAGATGAACACAACAGCATTCACACACCATCAGTCAGAGATGTTAATCCAGTACTAGCCACAAAATTGTAATTAGTAAAGGCAATCAGTATCAATTTAAAGAAACTCGAGATTTGGCAGACAGTAGAACAAGTCCTTTCCGGCTATGTACAATAAAAAACTGTATAGAGCAATTATATGAATTGTATAATTTAGAGTACAGAACTTTTAAATTGGGACTACCAAAAAGCTGGTCAAACTAGGTGTGAAACCTTAATCAAGACTGTGATCACACTGGATAATTTCTGCGAGCGAGGATACAAAAGAAAAAGTTTGATTTTCTCAGCAGTGTTCTTCAAGTTAGATATCCATAAGCAGTTCTTTCCCTAACCTTATCTGCTTTTATGCAGTAATAATGCATACGTAATTGTAATTTGTATGCACATGACTAAAATACAAGTCCTGTACCTCCACAGTCACTATATCAATTGCAAGGACGGAGAGTGCCAAACTGATAGAAGCAAACTAAATAATAGTACTTCCTCAGTTTCAACTTACCTTTTTAGTCAAGAAAGAATATTACCTTCATATTTGATATTTGATAGCTCTTTAAATCCAACATCAAGTGGCATGTTTAAGCCCGCAAGATTAAAGGGAATTTTGGTGCTTTATACATGCCTATAGTTTAAAACCACAAGAGTCAAAAGCATTCGATACTTAAAACTCTGTTCCCATTGCACATAAATTGAAACAGAGAGAGTAATATTTAGACCTCAGGCTCAAGTAACTCCCTAAGCCCAGTTTATATTTTGAACATTTTAAGCTTTGAATTTTTTCATGTAATCCCCTTTGTCCACGTGCAACATAAGTTTTTGCTCTTTTAAAGTTATCAAAATGTCTAAGTAATGTAAAGTTGGAAAATGCAGGAAACAAGAAGAAATATCTAACCTCTGTGAATGCAAGATTCACAAGGTAGGAAAGAAATTGTCCGCCCGTTATCATTAGTACATTTGTGCTCACAAGGCCCCCACGAATTTCTGATGGTGATGCTTCAGCGATGTAAACAGGAGCAGTCACAGAAGCAACACCAACTCCCAGACCTACTAAGAGTCGTCCAAGTATAAGAATATATGGATCCGGAGCTGCAGCCATTACCACAGATCCCATTACGAAAACAACATCAGCAGACAGAGTAGCTCTCTTCCGTCCAAAATAATCATTAATCCAGCCTCCAGCAGCCGCTCCAATCATCGCACCAACCAATGCCATACTGACAATAGTTTCCTGCAAAATCATGAAACACAACTATTAGGAGGAAAAATAGATTGATCAGAAATAGGAGCACCTATTAAGTGTTATTGGCTCGCTGCAGATAAGGGGAGAGGGGGGGCAATTGAAAGTCCTATTTGTTGTATAATTAGCAAAGACAACATTGGTAATAAATTTGGAGAGTTTACTACTACAACAAATTAAAGTACATTTAGTAACTGATAAATCACATCCCTGTTTGCATCATCACAATAAGTACAAGTAGCATCATATCATTTTGCATAACAGTTGTCTCTTCAAAAACAAGTTACCATTAAAATAAAAAAGTTCAACATTTTCTCAACCATATTAGATTAACCCTTTTAATTAACAGAAATTCCTCATATAAGGTTAAGACAATCCCTTCACTGCAACTGACAAGACGACTCAAATCAACATCTTTTTCTTGAAACTAAGATAACAATCTGTTATTTTGTCATATCATCTGTAGAGTAATACTTGAGCTCCAATTCCCATTCCCTGTCCCATCCATTAATCATCATATGATTATGTCGGACCAGCTTATGTGCTCACAAGGTGTGTTATTCTGCTTTATTTAAAGGTTAGGTCGACATTCTATATTAGAGCTCAGAATGATATTGGTTAGTAATGTACCTGTAGGAAACTGCTTTGCTTGACTTCAGGAAAATCATCCTTAATGTACAGAAGTGCACCAGATATTACTCCTACAGTCAAGTCGAAAATTTATGAGATAATATAATCAAGTCATGTTACATAATTCATTATATAATAAGTGAAAACAAGAAGAGAGAACATATTTCTGTAAGGAAACAAATGCATTAACTTCATAGTTTTTACCACCACCACCAACAACATACCCAGTGGAATCCGGTCTAGGGAGAGTAAAATATACGCAGAACTTCATAGTTTTTACCAAAACACAAAATATCAACTCAGGTGTCATGAAGATTCTTGCCACTGATCTTATCTCCATGTCATAACACAACAACACACTTTCATGATCTCCCCCAAAAGTAAGGAATTACTGTTAATTGGTCAGCATACACTACATTAATCTTTTTTCTGTAATTTAGTAATCCATTAAACCTGTAGGTGGTTGAGTTTTGAGTTCTTCCAAAAAATATCAAATCTACAAGTTGTTGATTGTAATTTCTAATATTCTAAAGTGACAACAAGTTGTACCAGTTCTTGATAGTTGTCTAGACACCAACTCCATGTTTGTTTTTTTTCTAGAAATATAAAACAGTAATCTAAAGATTTTATTTACTAAAAATAAAAAGAACAGCTCTCATCCAAACAAGAGCCCCAAATTAAAGCCAAAGATTTTTACTTTTTAGTGCTAATGACTAGTAATTAGTCAACTAATTGCAAATCTATATGTACAAACCAAATCCAAAGACGATCCACCAAAAAAATAACAAAATTATCATAAAAACGTAATCAAACAGGGAAAAAAATCTTATTTTACTTAATATTCAGCTGTTTACTATTTTTTCTTATTTGTTTTTTTTTTTTTACCTGTATCATATCCGAATAGGAGACCTCCAATACCCGCAACGAAAGTTAAACCCAGTACATACGGATTGCTGAAGTAAGAAACTTTCCTATCATTACCAGCATCCAAATACCCTGAACTTCCCGGTAACGAAATAATCGTCATCTCTTCTTCGCCAATTTCACTTTTCAAATATCTTACTACAAATTCACCTCTTTTATGAACAGATTCAAGCTGAATATCATACAATTGCAGGGGTTTTAATTGGGAAATTGCTTGATTTTTAAGGAAGCTTCGATTTAGGGAAGAATGGTTGCTGAAAATTGTTGAAAAAATTCTCAAGCTTCAACCAAATGTGCTGCTGAAAGTACAATAAGGGGAAAAAGAAGATTTTCTCCAGAAAATTAACGGATTTTCAGGAGAAAATCATACGCTAAAGCCTTTTTGTCAAAGGTTTACTAAGAAGAAAAAGGGAGAAATGTAAGATGAGAAAATGTGAAGAATTTTGTATGGGTTTTAAAAAGAGTTTAGCCAAGAAGGTTCGAGATAACGCTACCAACCTGTGACTCACCTAAGGTAGCGATTATTTTTCATATAAATATAAATAAATTTTAAATAATCTGAGAATATTGAATTTGTTGCGTAAATTAATTTTCCGAAAATAGTCTTTTTACCTCAAAAGTGATAACTAATAAAGTTTATATACATTTTTATCTTCTTTAAATTTTACTTGTGAAATTTTATCACGTATATTAATGTTTAGTAAATCAATGTAGCTCGAAAAATCACCAATGTCAATATTTCAGTGTTTGATAGAGTATGTAGACTTTTATTTACTCAGACTTTTCTGTCTTTGTACCAAAAAATTTAATGGTAATTCTAAATTGCTCTAAATCCAAGGATTAAGGGGTAGTTTGGTTAGGGACATATTTTTTTGATATTATTAATTAATTTAAAATAAGTCATTTCATCATTAGTATAAAAATATTGAAATAAATAATTTAATAGTTATGTTAATATTTTTAATCAAATATAAAAAAAAATTAATTTTATAATTTATTTTAAAATTATTAAATTTTATTTCTCGTATCAAAATATTTTAAATTTAATTAATTTGAATAACATCACCCAAAAAATAGAAGAAGCAAAAGCAAAACGGTGCACTTGTTTCTCCTGACAAAAAGTATATAGTACACAATATGGATGATTGGACAATTGGAAATTTGGACCCCGTAATTATAAACATACTTTACCCATCTTCCATTATTATGTCTATTTTTTCTTCTGTGATATTATTATGTCCATTATTTAATATAATTTGATTTAATATAAAATTTAATTTTATAATAATATATTTAGTGAAATTTTATAAGTGAGTTATGAGAATGATAAAATGTTCATAGATCTTGCCTTTACGTAACAAAGATAGAAAGATTTATCAAAAATTTTCAAGTCAAAAATATATTAACCCCAAAAGGAAGAAAAATTTATATATATAAAATTACATTTACATATACAAATTTTATATAAAATAATATTTACGTTGAAGAAATTACTATTTTTTGTC
>JAPFFP010000094.1:20060796-20072920 GCA_026153255.1 Solanum medicagineum | reverse complement strand
CAAGCAAGTAAAAATAATTTTTTTTATCTTTTTTTAATTATAAGAGTCAAATAAAATAAATCGAATGAACTAGAATACAATATATGAGTCATATATCATGGGTCCCCCGGTATTGAAAAGATGGTCAGTAATGTTTCACGTTGCAACATTTGAATCGACCCAATTTTGGTGTTATTCATAAAAAATATTAAATTGACTAACCCATTAATATCATCCATAAATATAATTCTAATGATGGAAACAAAAACTGAATTCTAATTAAAAATGTTTTATATCCCTTAATATACCTTTTCTCTTCAATTTGGATAACGTAAGTGGTATGAAAGTTGCTCATCTCAACACATACGTAATTACCATCTTTTACTAAAAGAAAAAGTTGCGTCTAGATTTTAATTTATATTTCATAATCAAATCGAGATGAATATGTTTTTAAATTTTAATTGTACAATATTTATTTGAGTTATATAAAAATCATCATTACCAATAACAACATATTCGCTGAAATTTCATAAGTGGGGTCGGGAGAGTAAAATATATGCATATCTTACAACTATCTCATAAAGACAAAGAAGTTATTTTTGAAAGATTCTCAGCTCAAAAATATCAGGCCCCAAAGTAGAAAATATGAAAGAGAAATGATTAAAGCAGAAAGCAAGTGATAATATATAAACACAATAAAATAAACAAACATGAGACACGCAATAATCAACATAAGGTATAAAGACACAAGAGCTGTCAATACGGGCGGCCCACCCTATCCGGGCTAGCCCTTACAAGCTTTGAAATTTGACAGGTCAGGCCGAGTTGGCCCATTTTTTTTATGGACTAAAAAATAGCTAGCCCAACCCATTTGTACGTGAGTCGCAGGCCTTGCCAGACCCCCATTTTTTATTCTTATCTTTTTTAATAAAATTTTCAATTAAATTATAATTTAAACATATTAGAATAAATAGCAACATGACAATATTACATAGTAGTAGTGCTACTATTACTCCCTCCGTCCATCTTTACTTGTCCACTATATTATTTTAAGATGTCCAACCATACTTATCAACTTTATGAAATCAAAAGATAATTTCAAACTTAATTTTTAGTTTGCCATTATCATTAATTATAGTAGTTATTTTCTTGTTACATTTTTCAAGACGTTCTAGTTGCTATATTCAAAAGGTGTTTATTAAAATTGCTCATATTATTTACTGTTTCTTAATTCCTGTGCTAAATCAATAAAGGACAAGTAAAGATAGATAGAGGGAGTACATATTATAAAAATATAATTTATTTCTAATTTTTAAATAAACTTTGAGTTTAAACTCTTATTATTTGTAATACTCTATTTTATTTTTCTTAATTATTTTTTAATTCGCCTCATGGACCCGGCCCAACCCATATTGCAAAAGTCCTACAAATCAGCAGGGCCGGGCTAAAAAGCCCATTTTTAAATGGGTTCAAAAAATCGTAGCCCAACCCTGTTAAATCACAGGTTAGGCCAGGCCGGCCCAACAGGCCTAACCCATATTGATGACTCTAAAAAACACAAATATACAACTAATGCTACTATCCTACTATATCACAAGATTAGACATCATCCTACCAATAAGAATATTATAATTCGAAAAAAACTTGAACTCTAAATTATTGAAGCTTCTCCCAATAATAATTTGCTTAAGTTTAATCATTTTGTAGTCGTACATCGTGTCTTGAATGACTTAAGTAGATATTATTAGAAATTGATAAAGCAATTATACACTTGCGTCTTTTAATCTATTTTCACAAATAAATTATATAAATCAGTGAAAATATAAGAAGTAAAACGAAGAGAAAATTATAGTTCTACCTTTAGTGGCCAAATGTGAGAGTTGAGTTAGAGCCCTCGTGGATTAGCTAATTAGGTAATTAATAAATCATCAAATATTAAAACAAACAGGAATTTTTATGTATAGTCACTCAAAAATACGTAAGTTATGCTTTATAATTATAGTTTGGGTAATTATATTTCATAAATATAGTTATAGCAGTATCTGTATAATTCGCATGTAAATGTTTGTGTAATTCGCTATATAATTCGCAGTTTTTGTATAATATTTGTATATTTTACTGTACAATTTGTGCATAGTATTTGTATAATTCACACACAACTAAGAGTGTTTATATATTACGCTATATAATTTGATCCGTGCAATAATTGCGCACAACACTTGTATAAATTGTGTGATTATACAAAACTAAAATTGTAATTACAGTTAGATATTTACGGTAAGCCGTAGTTAATTCAAAGGTATATTAAATAATTAACTAATATATATTTACTCATTCGTATAATTTATCCTAAAATAAAATACACGTTTAGGTATTGAAATTACTGTTATAAATAGATTGTTATATATTTGTATCACAGTTATTATAATGACTTGGTTATAACAACTGTGATATTTTCGATTTTTGTAGGATTACTCTTTTGCTTTCTTGTTGTTTAAATATATATATTTTTTTGAAATACATATCTTTTGTTTTATATGGTATCATTAGTTTCTTGATTTTAATTATAGAAAATGGCTAAAATCATATGGCACACAATATATATATATATATATTTTGCTTTTTCGAATATTTTAATTATGTAGGTTATATGATATTTTTAAATGAGAGATAGAGAATAATGTGAATGATTTTGGTCACGCTTCAAAAATTTGGTAGAAAGAAAAGTAGGCTAAGTAGAATCTTTCTTAGCTGATACTATCTTAACCATGCAAATAGTTCTAAAGATTTAACAAATGAAATCCATTAACAACGATAATCACATCAAATTAGTCACTTACCCACGTAACAACAGTTATTATTATTAAGTATCCACCTACTTCTCAAATATTTACCGTATTATTCTATTAAAAATTGACTCAAATAATCTAGAAAAATAAAAATTTTTAAAAAAATTAAAAACAAAAAAAACATAGCATAAAGACTTTCATGGATTAATTCCTTCTTATTCTTCAGGTTACACATATATTACATCACTTCACTCACGTTATATTCAATAAAAATTTTCTTATCTATCTATTTGCAAGCACATACTAATTCATCCTGCCATCTTTTCACTAACGTTATATTCAATAAAATTTTTCTTATCTATCCATTTGTAAGCATATACTAATTCAGCTTGCCAGCTTGCCAGCTTGCCAGCTTCCTACTTTCCTGCTGATCTGCAAATAATTCATAATTCTGGTCCAAAAATCTTTAATTGTCGGATAAAAATACTCAACAATTTTTAAAATATCTGCACAATAGATATAATTAGGGAATTTGCATACTAAACTTCAATAACCTTCTTGCCATAGCCAATCTCTTCCGAGCTATTAAGAATAAAATAAACTAACATATAAAAAATTAGATATTTGGTAATGCTCTTTCATCATAAAACATGTAATACAAAAATTAATGAATAAATTCATAGAACTAATCACACTGATTATTAAACGATGAAAGCAACTATGGTGCATGTATTGTTTAAGGACCAAAGACAAACTTTTAGTGTTAATTTTTTTGGTTTAAAGACGAACTTTTAGTGTTATTTTTTTCCTTCCTACTATAATTATTTATACCATAGGATTTTTATAAGACATAAGCATCTGATAGTAACATAATGTATTACCTTAGATGTTATTATAAAAGACATTATTTACTAGTACAAAAATTTTAATAGTTTATTTTAAATTCTTAAAATATTTTTATTTTTCAGAAGTAGGGTGTCTTTCTTTCTTTTCAAGTAGTTTTTTTTTTTTCCTTATAAACTCCAGAGAAATTGAAAAGAAAAAAGTCAAACACTACGCACCATTCAAACTTGACATGAAATTTCATTTTATTGCGTGTTAGCCTCACTATTTATTTTTGTCTTCAATTTATTCCAATAGATGGAGAGCTTGGTAATATTTTATTAAAGCATCCAAAATAAGTTTCTACATGCTGTGGCCACTATTGTGTGCCATAGTGTGCATTTGGACCACATCCCGATTCAGGGAAACCAAAATACATACGCACCTTCTATTTTATACGATTATTTAGAAATCATTAATGCACTAGTGAATTTTACTATTTAACCCTTTATTTATATCAATGCGCATTAAATTAAGTTAGAAAAAATAATTAATACACTAATTAATGATAAAAAAATTAATAAATTTTATATCCTAATTTAATAAATGTCGATATAATATGAGATAAATACTTTATAGAAAGATGTCCGGAAATATTTATGTAGTTTTCAGCTGTCTTTTCACACATAATATCCATAAGGCAGTGAAAAGATGGTGTGCCTTTAAACAAGAAGAAAACCCAGCTCAAATTTGACATTTTACAAACTCAATATAAGTGAGAAACACCTTCTGTTCCACATCAGTTGGGAGTGGCTGTATATCAGTATATGCATTTCGCCAAAATAACATCATAAAGTCGACTATGAAATTCTTTTGAGGGCCAGAAGCAAAGATTGTACTAGCGTCCCCTTGTGCCGCTTCTGAGAGTCATTTGTGTACAATAATACAGTTCCCTATTAGACAATGCACTACTGAAATGTTTCATGCATCAGGCATATCTACCAATCACTAATCTTGACACTCCTCAGTCATAAGAAAAGGGGTTATGCTTGCTTACTGGCTATTGCTAAGGTTTCCTGCCCTGCTTCGGCTTTCTATCAATCTTCTCCATGCCATCTTTCCGCAATGTACCAAGGTCACAATTGCTACACAATAGAGAAGTGGAATGGCAATCATGCAGCCTCCAAATGCAAGATTTGTCAGAGTCTGAAAATAAACCACAGGTTAGCATGAGTGATACTGAAATCGCCATTTTATCAAAATTCACTCGACATCGCTCAAGTCTTCCTTCAAAATAGTACATCTACAAAGTTCAGAGTCATTTTTTGGAAACTTAACCAACTGTCCATTAAATAACATCAGCAACTTACATTGAATTGTATGGTTAAGTCATTGATTTCAAGGAAATAAGAAGAAATCATAGTCGACAGCAGTTCCTTTTTCTGAATTCTCTCTTGCTAAAGATATTCGCGCATGAAAAATGTGAAAGCTACAACTCACATTAACCAAGAATGTAAGTAATCTGTTATGATTGACTATAGACATTTTAATCCCAAATAATTAGAAGCCACACCAATTGCTAGAAGTATCTCCTTCTACATTGTTCTCATGCCAGAGCCGTCCAAACAACAACAACAACAACATTACCCCAATGCCTCAAAGGCTCCCGCCCATTGCGGGGTAAGGGAGGGTCGGATGTACGCAGCCTAACCCCTATGTTTAAAAACATAGCGCAACTGTTTCCAGATGACCCATGATGAGCGTCGAAAGTTGCATTGACTAACTGCTACTTCACAATTGAAAGAAGCGCAGACAGTTTAAAAAGTCATTTTGCTTTATTCCATCATACCCCAAAGCCAAAAAATAGTGAATTCCAAGATTGATGGAAACAAGAGCCGTCCAAACAATTAGCAGATATATGTAGGAAACTTTTGGTTACTAGATCTCTAAAGTCATTCAGTTCAGCACATTTTCGCAACAGGTTTAGTGTGCAATCTTCAAGTATGCACACACAATCATGTGGTACTTACCAACATGCCAGCAATTAAGTGCACAGCAGGAGCAAAGCACTGGTCCACTTTGTTTCCTTCCTCATATCCACTGAATGCAATAACCATGGAGAAAGTGTGGATGGTAGCAAATGCTAGGGCTATAATTGCTGCAATTTAAAATGCCAAGTGTTAATGGAATGCATAACCATATAGGTGTTAAGAAACACTGTGGCAACATGCACTACACTTAACATTACATTTTAAGTTTAACAGTAGTGGCAGCCCCAAGAAAAGGGAACCGAAAATTTTCAGGTAAGCTTGTTGTCACACGCACTTTATCCCTACTTGTTTTTATCTATAGCCTTTCATATCTCAACTTTAGCCATCGAGCAGCTCTAGGCTTCTTCCTCCCAATACAGTGTATCGAGTCACTGACTTTTCTCTTGATAGACTCTTCAGACTATAAGTCTACTGTCTCTTTACCTCTCTACTCCATTTCCACTCTTTAGCCTGTTGAGCCTACACCTCCTTTATCTCTATGCTCCAGGTCCGCTCACTCTTTAATCTACTTAAAAAATAAATACGAAATATAAAAAAATGTTCAAGTCCACACGTATGCTCAACAACCAGGTTACACGTGGGTGTGGTGGTTGTGGTTGTGGGGTGGGGAGTGGAGGGGTGGAGGTGGGGTAACGATTACAATTGTCCCTCATTAGTTGTATCCATCCAAAGAAGTTTATAATGGTCCTAAGGTACTCGATACACTGCTTTAAACTTTTGTATTGGTGCTCAGAATCTTTCAACTATAGAAAGTTTGCTGAAGATCAATAATACAAGGTACTCAGGAACTGTTTCCAAAAGAATCAAAGAGGAAACTCCGAAATAGCAGATTTCCCTTACCAGAAACAAGAAAAAAGGGCATCTTTGAGCATTTCTCTACATAATATGTCGCTGGTCCAAATGCAGGTGTCAAAAGGCCAAGACAGAAAAACACAGCATGGGCCACACCATGTCCCAAACCCCCAGCTGTATGTCAACACATATCAGATATTAATAGCAGATCAAAAGAAAGAATATCAGAAAATACACTAGATATCAAACAGCAGAGAGGTAATTCATGTTTGCTTCATCATAAATGGAAAGATCAAAATAATATTTGAAAGTTGAAACAACTTGGAGATGGAAAGGGGTACAAGAAGTAACAGCATCCCAGATTAAGCATCCCCTAGGACATAGCATCATGTGTGCAGCACTATTTTGTCAACGTTTATGCGGATTCAGAATCATAACGAACAACAATGACCCTTAAAAATGCTTATTCTAATTAATAGAACCTCTATTGACAGTTTCAACGGTAAAGAGGATATTTGTATAGAATAAATTGCGGGGTAGTTTGTAAAGGGAACTTCTTTATTGTTTTGTTTTCACATTCCAATACTTGGTACCATCGTTTAGAAGTAGCTCGTATAACAGTCAGATTAGAAACATCTAAACCTTCAGGAAAAAAAAAGAAGAGCAGTTAGAATTTAAACCATGCAGTCATGCCAACCTCAGAAACCTCTAAAAGCTAGCCTTTTCCATCCCAATCTCATTGAACGTGCCTTTCCTCTATCAATAACCAAAATCCTTACTATCCCTATTCAACCTTTAACTCCTTTCTCAGTACATTTTACACTCGGTTAAGTGAAACCAGCATATCAATTTCAGCTACTAAGCCCCAACTTTCCCTGCCTATCCTTAAACAGTACTTCAATTGCATCAGTCAGATATCGAGAGTACAACTAATAGCATCTTCAAGTTTCCTATAGTCAGACATGTTTTCATGATATTTTTAGAATCCTTTTGATTTGCATAACATCAGAAACCATAGAGATTATTTAGTTAATACCAAATTATTCTTAACTTGTCAATCAATTAGATCTAAAAGTTGCATAAGTGATGCAGCAGTTATCAGTACGTTCCATTATAGTTTCCGTCTAAATATGCTGAGGGGTCTCCATTTGCGAACTTCTCGTTTAATGAAACCTCAGATCTCGCTGTTTCCGGTTTAGAAGTTGCATGATGCTACGGTATGTTATATGATATCAACAATTTCACTTTTAATGTTAAAATATGTTGCCAACAGTGAACTCTTAGAAGCAGCCAATAAAAAAATATGCAATAGAAGCTCCGATGGTTGTACGTAACCATGGAAGAATCTATGTTCTCTCTACGATCTCATCTCTTCTCTTTCTTGTTTTTGATAAATGAATTATTGTTTTGCTCTCTCTCTCTATATATACATACACACATACATTATATATATATATATTATCCATACTTCAGTACGAGCTTACTGCGCTGCTGCATACTCTGAAACCAAAATGGAACATGCTTTGCAACAAAAGCTACACCCTCAATGGGTAGGCAAGCTGCTTCCACTTTTTAATTTTCCCCCCTTACTTTGATGAGGATTAAGGCTAGGGGTTTTCAGGCCATTGTGACAAGTCTTCCACACTAATTTTGGATAGCCTCGCGATTAAGGTGCCTTAGTGAGAAATGAAAACTATAACAAATAAAATTCTAGGGGTGATGGCAGGGGATGGCAAAAGTATCAGAACTAAATACTAGAACCCAAAAGACATGTAGTGAATATATAAAGCATTCTACCAAGTGCAATTTGCATCTTGTCCGTCATAAAAAGACGAGGTTTAGCGACTCTGTCAGCAAATGCGTCCAATATATCCTCCAGCTTCCTGACATAATATATACACGGAATACAAAGTTAAGGGTAAATTTTACACAGAGAGTAGGATAAAGGTACTGGAAGTCATAAAAGCTCTTCCCAACAAATTATAACCAATCTTTTGACGTCACAGTTATGACCAAGCAAAAGCAGCAAGAGAGTTTCAAATGAAAATATAAACCAGGTCAAGCAATGATGTTTCAAGCTGAAACTACAGATATATAGGTACGTGACTAAGGGAAATAAGGATTGAATCACTCACAGTATGTAATGAAGGAGAAAACATTGTTGCATAGGAAACAGAAGTATATAACAGCGACAACGGTAGAGAGCTGACCACTAGTCCCCCGAGTTTTGGATCACGACAGTAATTAGGGTTGGGCCAGCTAAACTCATGTACGATTTCTCGGTTATCCAGAAAAAAAATGATTAGCTAAAGTGAGATGTAAATTAGCAAATCACAAAATCAAAAAGACATCTCATAGATCAATAATAGTTGTTCTTACAAGTTTAGAACCACATACTTGGTTAGGTTTATGGCAACATAAGATTCTACACTTAGTTGTAAAAATCGCAAAATAATTCAGCTAGAAGGCCACCACAGTTTGACCAAAATATCCATGCTCAACATGACATGTCTCTAGGCCAAACCTATGTCAAGATATTGTCAGCTTTGGCCCGAGCATGAAGACACCTCAAGACTTATAGGGATCACAGTTTTGTCCCCTTGGGCTTTAACCCAAAAGGATCCTCAACAGTTGAATTCTGAACTCACCCTTATTTGGCCCCTAACATTTTCCTCACATTCCAATGTGGGGTTTGCCTAAAGCAAGTTTCACAGTGAATCCCCTTTTGAGTTTAGAAAAATGACTTGACAATGTATCAGGATGATTTGTATAAAAATTGAGACATAATTAACTTGGTTCAAGTTCTTTTAGTTTTGCAAGTTGATTAATAACAACAAATAGAGAAGCTCTGCCGAAGAAGAAAAGGGTAAACAAAGAGATGGAATGAATAAAAGGATAGATTACTTGTGTGATCTAGTCCAGGTAAATATAAGTAGATAAGATGTTCTACCAACTTTTTATTAGAAAAATAAGTTTCATAATCTATCTGATAAATGAATTTGCATACATCATATACTAGTTTTTGTAACCATGCTTCATTTCCAACACCGGAAACACGGCCATATATCCTAGACAATAAGGGCCAGCAGGGTATCAAATAAGTAGCTAGCTATGCACTAATTCAGATAGCATAGCAATGACCCATGGACTACCCACTACTCATGAAAAGGATGTTTATATCTTAATAAAGCCACGTTTTTCCATTTCTACATGTAATTTACTTTATTGGCTTCAACATATTCTTTTCTCAAGCAGTTCCATGGGAAACTATGTTAGTCAAAATACAAGATAGGCTCTATATATCAAAGGCTACTTTGAATGATTTATCGAAGTAATGATTTGTCGTATCTTGGCTTTCTCTGTGTGATCAATTGGTGCAATTGCATGCAAGTATCTACATTCATGTTAACTGAAGTATGACCTGGTCCAGGTACCAAAACACAAGGTCTGGTAGAGGATAAATGATACCTCTAATTTGGAGATCAACACGTTTATGACATCTTGCACTGGAAATTATATGAGTTTAATACGTATGCAAGTCGGCCCTTCACATTTTCATAGTAGAATCTAGCGAGCGCCACTTTGATGACCTCTTGCACTGGAATGTATACGAGTTTAATACCTAGGTGAATCCTTTACATTTTCATAACATAATTTGGAGAGTGGCACTTTGATGAACTCTTTCACTGGAAATTGTATGACTTCAATAAATATGTAAATCCTTCACATTTAGCATATCAATCAAGTGTTTACTTCGGGAAAAAAATCATGCGTATGAAACTCCAAAGTTTTTGGGAAATCTACAATTAATTCAAACAGCATAAGGTCCAGTTATCTATCTTCTATTTTGCTATCACACTCTTCACACAAATTTTCTGCAAAGAAACTAATTGGTTATAGTGATATGATATCTATATCATCTATGACTTTCATGCAGACAGAGAAGTGTAAATAAAACATTAGTTGTAGCCGACTTACTTGTAAACTTTCCAGAAGAGAATACGAAGCCCTTCTTGGAAACCAACAGAAGTGAGTATGAGGATAGAATATGGCCACCATTCTGTGGTTTTCAGTGGAAGGAAAGCCCTCCAAAGCGCTGACATGACTATCAGACTCATAAGCCATACCAATGTACTACCAAAGTAGAAAGAAAGAAAAAATTATTCGCATAGAACAATCAGAAATTGACTATAGTAATGTGTATATAATGGAAATATACTACCCCACACACAAACCACACCATGATTGACAAACACCAAGCTGATTACAGCAGAAGAAAACATCGAATGTAATGAAAATGTAACAACAGTAGTAGCTCATAACTTCACATAGTCACCCTTTGTAACAAAGGGGTTTCCTATTATAATCAAATCAACAAAGAATGACAACTATATGTCAACATCTACCATAAACCAATCACACCCAGTAACCAAAAAAAGAAAAAAATACAATCTTTAAGTAATAAATGACAACAATATGTCCCCATTTACAATGACCACCCATGAAATAAAGAAAAAGCATCAAACTTGCCACAATTAAATGAAGTATACAGCACCCAATTTGTCAAAAAACCTGTACCCAGATGGAATTTTTGTGAGTTTGAAGAAAAATTCAAAGAAGTAACCCTGAATTGGAAGTTAATAATAGAGATAAAAAGTTACCTTGAAAGAAGGGTGAGAATCAAGAAGGGTCTTTTGGAGATAACAGCGACGAAGAGTGAGAGAGAAGGGCCAAGGGCTAACAAAGCGTATCCAATTCCTGCTGCCACTGTCATGGCTTTAGCTAGAAATCAACAAGAAGAAAATTAGGAGTGGACACTGTGAAACAAAGAAACTTTGAGGGATCAATGTTTCGAAATTTCTAAAAGAAGAATGTTAAGGAAATGATCAAAATGGTCCCTAATGTATTGGAATTGCATTATTTTGGTCCTTAATGTGTCTACTTGATGGATATAGTCCTTAAATTATGTATAAATGATCCAAATGATCTTTGATCTTAAATTATGTATAAATGATCGATATGATCCTTAAAGTATGTATAAAAGTGAATAATTTGATCTAAAATTTTAGTAAAATTATTATTTGACTTAATTTTTTAAAAAAATTTAATTAAAACATAACAAAAAAAATTATACAATATCAATTCAACTGAAAATCTAATTGAAGATCAATATCATATTTGATACGAAATATGTAAACTTTCATCCAAATACAAAAAAATAACAACTCTCACATTCATCTCCCTTTGACTGAGAGCTTTCACTCATCAATTCACCCAACAAGCAAAATCCAAATAAGAATTTTATGAATTTTTTTTCTTTGGAGCTCTGATGTTAGATTTTTTTTTATAAGTTTTGTAAGTGAAAAATAGTAATTGTGAGATGTTGCGATCTCAATAAGAATAGTCATTTTTGGTGTGGTGCTACCTAACTCGCACAAAGTTTTTATTAGATTTAACAATTATTTTTCAAATCTATATTACATTTTCGGTTCAAGACTAAAGTGATCACTTAGTTAAATACTCGAAGGATTATTAGTTTATTAAGTGAATATATCAAGGGCCAAAACAATACAACCCCAAATACATCAACACCACTTTCTCCTAATTCATTTTATGATAAATTTATGTATTTAAAATATTATAGTTTAGTTTGTTATACTATTCTAGCGTAAGCTAGTGATGCTCATCATC
>JAPFFP010000094.1:20047496-20060696 GCA_026153255.1 Solanum medicagineum | reverse complement strand
TGATAAATTTATGTATTTAAAATATTATAGTTTAGTTTGTTATACTATTCTAGCGTAAGCTAGTGATGCTCATCATCTAAGGTGCATTATTCAAGCTGTTTCGTCTGGTAGCACGAGATGTATATTGCTCTCCCGTGACCTCATTTTCACGGTATATGTACTTCTCTTTATTTTTATATTATCTAATTTATAGTATGGAAAAATGTATTTATTTAACTAAATTTACCAATAGTTAAGGTATTATTGAACTTTTTGTTTTTTTCAATTTTTGGAGCAGGGTCCAGGAATCAAGAAACGAAACTATGGTTTGATTTTAATCAAAATGTCCCTCTCTCTTCTCAGAAACACCGCGCTTCTTCCCTCAATCCCCCTTCGAAATCAAACCATTTCCTCAGCCAAAATGCGAAGAACACGAAGTTTCCTCAACCAAGAAACCCCTTCTCAGAAAACCCCAGGTCAGCAAACGAAAAAGAATCGATTTTTGAGTTACTTCTTTAAAGCTGTTGCACGTATACATTGAATAATAACTTTATTGAGGGATGAGGGTGGGGGGTTTCATCCTTTACTGGAAATTTTCAGTAATATTTAAGTTTCTTTTTCAGGTTCTGAAGGCTCTGGTGGAAGTGAACTTCGTGTTTATATCAGAAAAAAGAGAGTTAAAAAGACACTGGAAGTCATAGCCAAAGAGGTCAAGGAAGAATCTTCTGGCAAAAAAGTATATCTTTATTACTTTTGGCTTGAAATGGTTGTAGTTACTTCTGTCCCACCTGTATCCTACTTCTCTTTATAGTATTGTAAGTTTATTCTTCCAGTGGCAAAGCCAATATTTTGGTCTATTAGAATATGAATATGTATGTTTAACCTATATATTCGAAAAAGTTTTCGGACGAATGGTGTTCATGTGACTACCCTTGGGTGAATGTAGCTCCACTCCTTTATTCTTCAAGTTGCTAACGTGTGGCATTATGTAATGACCAAAAACGATATAATCAACATGAAATAATATGCAACAACCATCGAAACAAGTTGTAAGTGCATTGATAGAGGGAATAGACTTTTCAGAACTCTAAGCATCCAAATTCATAGTCTGGTAGTGCATCTAACAAACTGATTAAAATCTTGACTCTTTGATCATTTGGCTTTTCAGTGACACAAAAGGAAAGACAGCTTTTTGATCTTTCCTTTTTTGTGGCTTTTGCAGTTTGTTAGACTTCCTGATATAGAGGATTTTTCCTATTCGAAGGATGTTAATCATTCCCAGTCAAGTAAGTCTCTAGTCTTTATTTTAACTTACTAGCTATTCTTATCACCATCAATACATTGACAATTATTTGCTAGATGTCCTGAATCAAATGAACAAGATTATTTGCCAAGCAGACAAGGCCGATGATCGCCCAAACCTTGCTGTTTTAGTAGCTTGCTAACCTTTAACTTGCTGCTTGTATCGTTGTACCTGGAAAGTAACACCTTTTACCTTGTCATGCTTGATTATTGTTGGACTTCAAGTTCTTACCTACCCCCTTCTATGGGGTACAGTTACGATAAATTTGATGAGGAATGCTATAGTTTGGGATGAAATAAATGAATGCGATTGGGTCAAAACTTTTGCATGATTAGATGAAGTTTAAACATGATTTTATAAAAGTTTTTATTCAAGCACAGACACTAAAAACATACAACTTTACCAAGAACTTTAATTAGATAAAAGTGATTCTTGAAAAAATTAAAAAGAAAATACAGAATATCCAAGTTCTGTAGTCATCTGGTGGTAAAAAAATGTTAGCTTGTGTACTTGTTCATTGACTCGAGGAGAAAATTTCCTTCAAAGTTGAGTTAGTGAGACCCAAAAAATTTGCATGATATGACTTGAACTAACTCTTGGAAGTTAAAGAAGGGTTAGTTAGAAAAGATATCAATGGAGAATCAGCAAAATATATACGATGGAATTCTTATAACCCGTCAGATATCTTTATTTTTACATAGAAGCAATAGTCATGAGGAACCTAACCAAGCACTTTGACTTCCTTGTGATATGAAAGTAAAGGAATAGCGTATGAGCAAGGCATGTAGAAACTATGTTGTGTAGAACAGAGGAAGTACACGACCCATTATTTGCAAATCGTTTTATCAAAGGCTTATTAGTAATTGAAGATATATATCTGTGGCTTTCAACTGGTACATCTATGTCATGAAATCCGTAAAAATACCAATCATTTGTCCACTAACTAATTTCTAAGATATAAAACATGTGCATGCCTACTCAAAAAAAAAAAAGAAAGTGATGAAAGTATAAGCACTTGTTTTGTTAGCAAGTGAAAAAGGCTTTTTTTAATATGATAGGGAGAGAAGAAGGTAGTGTTTTCTATGTTATCGCCATTACTCTTTCATGTTTTTATGATGCTTGAATGGTATAGAACTTTGTCACAGTTGCAAGCTTTCAGTCACCTCTGCGGTTCTGCTATTTTACATCCCTGCCCATCAGCATTTGGACTTCCTACTTTTTCTTCTTCTTTTTTCAATCCATTTTGCCAATCATTCTTTACTTTGTGCAGCACCTTCCAAAACTGTGTGTTTGACTGGAGAAAAAGCTCTATCCCAGTTGACGCAAACAGGTAAATGAGGTAATCTGGAGGTTCCCATTATTGTTTCAGAAGTTGTAAAATATATAGCTTTGGATGGCATGGGAAAGGGTTGCTTATTTTAATTGCCAAGAATTGTACAAATGAGAGTTAGTAAGCACTTAAAGAAAAAGAAAATGATGTTTATTTAGAAGTCCTCAATGAATATGCACTTAAAGAAAAGGAACAAACTTGTCACCTCAGGGATAAGTATTAAACCTGCAAGATTCTACTTAATCAAACAAAAGATTGTACTAGTCTATTTCAAATCTGAAAAGGAGAACCTCCTCAAATCTTCTTTCCTTCATGTCACTGCAGAGTGTGTTTTCTTCCGGGATGTAATAAACCTCCATCTCTAGAAAATTTAAGCAAATCTTACCTCTAACCATATATCAAATTCATGGACTATAAACCTGAAGATAATCTACTTTTTTTTTTCTTTTTAACCAAACTCACAAATCTATTGAACTTTTAAAACACAACTAGAAAAGTATGTAGATTCTCCCAATGGCTGTCTGGTAAATCAAAAGCATAAGTCTGTATAGTTAAAACTGCGAAACTATTTCTCTGCCAACTAACTTGACAAATCTGCTGGTCAATGGCTATAACTTTCAGTTGAAGAGTTCAATTAGTGGGATAAGCAATATTATGTCATTTTTTCATTACTTCAAGTATTCAGAATTGAAATTCTCAATTGACACGTTGAAAAGAAAAATGTAGCATAAATATGTTACTTTTTCTTTGATAATGTATGAATGTAAATTTCGTTCTACCAAAGTGAAAGAAGAAGAAAAAGGGAAGAGTTCTTTGCTTCAGTTCATCTTTCTTGACACTCTTAGGTGAGTGGTGACAAGAGAATTAGCCTTAGTCTTGAATTAACGAGATTATTTGATGCTTTAATAGAAATATGTTTAGCTTTTTAAAAATTGTTAACTTGTTATATTCATCAGTACCCCAGAAAAGGGCTGGTGTATCTATCTACAAATATAGCCCATGACAAAAACTCACAAAGAGGTCAAAAAGACTTGTAATTTGTGGATCATCTATGGACTGTTCTTTACACCAAAACTGAAAAGGAGAAATTTCAGAGTTCTGGATCTTCTGGATTGAGCCGCTCTTGCCTTCAAAATATCTTGCATTGCTCTCTTTCCAAATTGTCCACCATATGCAAGCTGGAACATTCTTCCACCACTCTCTGTGAGCAAAAGAATTTTGTTTGCTCCCTCCGTCCATTTTATGTGGCGCCTTTTCCTTTTTAGTTTGTCCCAAAAAATAATGCCACCTACTGTAATTAAAAGTAATTTAACTTTAAAATTCTCCTTTGGCCCTTAATGAGATAAAACTCAGCCAGACAAATTTCTAAAAATCGTTTTAGACCAGAAGTTTCAAAGTCTTCTTTCTTTCCTTAAACACCGTACCAAGGTGCCACATAAAAGGGGATGAAGGGAGTATTATCTTGCTGTGGTTTGCTAATGACGTGGTTTCTCTTAGGTTTGTATCTTACCGTTGTTAATTTGAAATAAAGAGGACTTGAAGCACCTTTATGTGCAACTCTACATTATGTTGAGCCAAAGGCACTTTGTCTTGTTTAACCATATCACTAAGCTAAGGTCTGTTGAAGGACAGAAATCAAAGGCATCAGTCAACCTATTCCATTACAACCACCTTCGAACTGGGAAAAGGTCCTTGAAGGAATCCGCAAGATGAGATCCGCAGAAGATGCACCCGTAGACTCCATGGGTTGTGAGAAAGCTGGGAGTTCACTTCCTGCCAAGGTGATAATTTTTTTGCTCTAATTGAACTCAAAAGCATATTTATGATGGTGAGACGAATTTCAGGATTCAAATCTGTGGGGTTTGAAAGTGAAAAGAGTAGGTAATTGTTGGGTAAGAAAGTTTGCAGTGTGAGCAAGGATCAAGTAATGGCTGGAGGAGGGAAAAGGAGCAAGTTTTCAGGCTTAGGAAAGTGTGAACACTTAAAAAAAATTTTCTCAAAGAATGAAAAAGATTTTTGATATAAGAAGGAAGTTCTAGAATGTCTCCCAGACCCTTAAACAACTCACTTAAGGTTAGATGTGATTACTATAGATCAAAATGATAATTCAAGAGAAGAAACAGTGTCTACACCTCCAATGAGGATAGAAATAATGTTACTCTCTAGATAAGGATGAAAAGAACATGGAAAAGAGTAAAAAGGGAGGTATGTTGGAAAGGGTAGATTTGAGCCTTTGTTTCATGTGACATTAGCAACCCCTGGCCTCTGTTTGACTAACGACAAGAATTCATGGGTCACATATACCATGGAACTAAATTCAATTAGTGTAGTCAGTAGCGTATCTCCCTAAGCAGGGAGGTGCATAATTTCAGCAATCTAGAGGATTATCCATGTTTATTACCCTCATAAAAGGAACTATTTAACTCTGGAAAAGGACAGGCAAAAGTGTTTATGGTGAAAGAAGTTCAGAGAAACATACAATTGATGGATGCTATTTTTTATATCTCGTCATTAAGGTTAGGTCTTCAACTAATGTCCTACTAATTCAGTGTGCCTAGGAGGATATTATAACAAATTATTTTTCAGTTGAAGATGCTTCGATGTTTTTGACAATTTATTGTTTCTATTGTTGATTGTGGACGGGTATTGCATCCATTCAAGTTTGACAGATTGTATTCCTTGCTGACCCTTTGGTGGAGAACTCTTGAATTGTTGATGACTTCTGGATGCTCTATCTTGACTTTGTTGCTAATTTTGACACTTCATGTTTTTTGTCAGGAAAGAAGATTTGCAGTCCTTGTATCATCACTCTTGTCAAGCCAGACCAAAGATCAAGTTAATCATGGCAAGTTTTGAAGTTGCTAAACTTCTAAATACTCAACTTTTTGTGTAATTTGCTTTGCATTTCAACTAGAAGTTGCTAATCCTAATTCCTAGTTATATTGTGCCTAGCATTTCAATTTGACTTGTCTAAGGTACTTTATTTTCTACTGATTGCTATATATCAAATTCAAAAATTGGTCATTGTCATTGTCATTGTCTTTGTCTTCTAAATTTTAGCATTCCTGCCTTTTCTTTTGTGTTTTTATTTGAAAAGCCTCGTTTTCTCCCCTGGTTATAGCAAAAAGCTCTGCTGATATCCCGATGACCTTGTATGGTGAATTTTTCATTCAAATGCTCATTTGTAACTTGAAAACTCTTGGAACTCATGTCCAAAAATGAAATACATGATTTTGAGTTGAAAATGCTAAAATTGTCATGTGTTCTCATTACTAAATCATGTTTTGGTAGAACCAAGGCCACAGTTCCAATAATCTGGAATGCATGCAGGCATGGAATTCTGTTATTTTTACTTGTATTCATTGAGGACTTATTATCAACAGGAGCTATCCAGCGTCTTCTTCAAAATGGCTTGCTCACTGCAGATGCCATTGACTCAGCAAATGAAGAAACAATCAAAAGTTTGATATATCCAGTATGCCTTCTTTTATGCCAGTAACTTGCATGCTATTATATTTTCATTAGACCTAGATTAGCTGAAAGGCAAGTAACAATTAGGAAAATTAAGCACTATCCATTAACCAACATGTTTGAAAGTTTTCTAACATTAAAATTCGTGATATATGCACACTGTTCCCTTTCAGGTGGGTTTTTACACACGGAAGGCTAGCAACCTGAAAAAAGTAGCAAAAATTTGTCTATCAAAATACGATGGGGACATCCCTAGTTCTCTGGAAGAATTGCTTCTGCTCCCAGGAATTGGTCCCAAGATGGCTCATCTTGTAAGGAAGTTATGTTTTCCTCTATTTCCTTGTCATATTCACTTGTAAACTAGTTGGATGTACATTTCTTTAGGTTATGAATGTTGCATGGGACAATGTTCAAGGGATATGTGTAGATACTCATGTGCATCGTATTTCTAATCGGCTTGGATGGGTATCACGCCTTGGAACAAAGCAGGTATTCTCGATCCATTTGACAATAACAATTTCTTGATGCTTGTTGTGGAACCTCATTTTTCCTTTGCGACAGTTTTAGGTTAATCTGTGTGATAATATATTGTGAAAAAGTTGGAAGTCACAGGAGAATAATCCTGTTAAATTACTACATTGTCTTGCTCCTTGCTGTACACTTTTTTTTACTTTCTTCTTCTTACCTGGCTATCCTTTATTCACACCAATATACCTAGGCAAAATAATTGAACGCCTACATAGTGAGTTAGCAAAAAGGGGTTCCAAACTAAAGGTACCTTATAAAATTGTATCGAAGGATCGATAAATTCTCTAATCATCATAATGCACTATGTTGTTTAATTTATTTCCTTTTTGCTTTTATTAGAAAACTAGAACACCTGAGGAGACTAGGGAGTCTTTGCAACTTTGGCTTCCGAAGGAAGAATGGGTGCCAATCAATCCTCTCTTGGTACGTATGTGATCTATTTTTCTTGCATGCATAAATTGTGTAATTACACTTATTCAGTTCTCCACCTTTGTACTGTACCAAAGCCGGTAGAGATTCTTGAATGGTTCTTTTCATCTTATCTCAGCTAGAGCCATCCATATTATGCAAAAAGCATTATGCCTGAATACTGCAGTGTGTAATCATCATATGTATAGAACCCTTCAACATGGATGCACATTATAAATTCTTTGGTGGGAAAAAAACAAGGTTGCTGTTCATAAAACACAGAACAACATATCTGACAAGGGAACGTTTCTTAAAAGCTTTAAAGGCTGAACATATTTACTTGAATTGATTTCACGCATGCACGTTGAGAAACTGACCATCTCAAGAATTGTTCCTTTCTTGAAACTTTTCACCATCTGAATCAAGAAGCATATTTAGATGGTTGAGCACACAATTAGCTTTTACATATTATTAAACCATTCCTGTTTTTATGTTCCCCTGTGAATCATTGTTTTGTTTTAGTACGTTGTTTACTTAGTTGAATTGATTTTAAAAACAGGTTGGGTTCGGTCAGACCATTTGCACTCCTTTGAGACCACGTTGTGCAGTCTGTACAGTTAGTGATCTCTGCCCATCTGCATTCAAAGAGGCGGCAAGCCCATCTTCCACACCCAAGAGGTGACATTTGATGGAATTACAACCAGTTTTGCAGTGAGGGCACAGTTCTCTTAGTCACTTCACCCATAACATTGTCATTTTTAACTTGAGCAATAGACGAATTTTGTGCTCTTACCTCATATTTTGTATTGGCCATATCAACGTCCGTAAAAAGCTATTGGTTTTGTTTGCTGCGTGGGAGGGTGTGGATAAGCTGAAAACTGGCAAAGTTGTAAACTTAGATACATTTTGTACAGTTCACTATCTTACAATCCTTGAAGGGAGCAAGAACAAGTTTTGGTTTGATATTAATGTAAGTTCTTCTAAGTTATCAATGTTATGGATTGATATTATTTGCATCACGGCTCTATATTTTCATTTTATTAGTACAGCAATTTTTAAAAAATGATATTTAATAGTGAGATGAGCTTGTATTCTTCCACCACCTTCAGATTTTCATTTTTTTGTTTCTTTTGGTAAAGACAAAAGATGGAGAATACAACTCCTACATTAATGTATGCTTCATTGAAGTACATCTAAAATTTTCAAACCAAAGTTATCAATAAGCTATGCATCCAATCCAAACTGACAACATTGCAGGGCCAAAACTCAAGGCAGTACAAAAAGTCATCGACAGTGACCTCGATCACAGTTTTTTCAGTTCTTTGTGATATCCAGTCACTTCCCAGCATATGTGCAAGGACCACTTTAAATGCAAGTATGTATATTCGGACAACATCAGTACACAGCATCTGTGCTCGATGGACCATTTTAAACGCATGTATAATCGGACAACATCAGTACAGTATCCTCACAAGTCATTTTCGCATCTCAAACTAGCCAACCTATCGGTATTCCGACCCTGAGCTGATTGAATGCAAACCGTGCTTTTGCGCCAATTCCAATATTTTACTCTCATTGGATCGGCCTGTTCCAAGACGGAGCATATTCTCTGTGTCAGTGCTAAATCTGGTGAGCATGACTGTGGAGTAAGAACATCTACTGCACTTCTTAATTCTTGGCTTGGTTCAAAACCATGACAAAGAAGATCCAACAAGAAGCTCAGAGCATGCACGTGACTATTTTGGGAGGTTAAGACGTCCAAGAGTACTGATGCCATTTGAGAATCCTCAACTAGAGATTGTGTATCATTCTTGTAAAGACCACGAAGATACCTCCAAGGGCTTTCATTCTCTGGACTAGCTCTGATGGCTTGAACTGTGTAATTCACTTCCAATTCCCTCATTGCCGCTAGGCCCCCTAGTAGAGGTGATCTTGTTACGACAAAGTATCTCTGCAAGGAACAAAGTAAAGTTAGGAGTTACACTTCCTTCAGAAAGGATTTTTATCCTTTTAACAATGTAAAGCAATAAGCATAACATTTTTTTATGAAGCAAACATAGACATTTGTTAGAAGTGAGTTCCTTGAAAATCTCAGGGAATGCAGACATTCTTTAGTAGAATTAAAATAATGAAAAGAAGAAAGAATGAAAACTTAGCAGGTAATTGTTGCTCAAGAGTAAAATGAGAGTTGAACAGTCAAACAGAAGCATCACTATTGCCATTACATCCACTTAGAAGCATTGAGCTTGTTGTGCATTTCTCCTATCTTCTGTATAACAAGCAAACACGGTACTGATCTCTTTTGTTTATACATTGTCCTCCAGTAAATCAACTTGAAGGAGGTTATTTGCAAATATGGGACTTATGTGTCAACCCCATAAGCCCTTTCTCTGAGTTGGGGCAACTGAAGAAGTTAAAGTTTAAGAATATTATACATCCAATCTGTACTCTATTTGGCTTGTGGGTATCACAATTATTCCAAAAACAGAACTCGGCATCCAGATTTCTTGGCATCTTAATAGTTTTCTGACATAGTTTTAACAAACCTCCAAAGGGTTTGGCAGATGCTTCTTGTTTGAAGATCTCTTTGTTTATACCTTTTGATTCTGTCAGCTGATGACATCTTGTCGCTCTCTGTAACCTCATTTACAATCAAAAGAATCATTTCTTCTCATTAAAAGAATTCAATCATTACCTGATTCCATGCAGAATTGTTGTATATATCATCTTCAAGGAGTTGTTGACAATAGGCAAGCTCATCTTCCCATCCGCCAAGTGCTTGAAGGACCCACTGATAAATAGGAAAAAAGATCAGTATTCTAGTTTGCTAATGAAATAAAGAAGCAAATACTAGTACAATGTTATAAAAGGCATGATCCAATATTATCTCTCACAGGTGCCAGATTAAATCACAGAGCTGTTAGATTCTCCCAAGAATAGATAAAAGCTTTACTTCCTGGCTTTTTAAACTTTTGTCGTCTTGGTTTTACTGGAAATGAACTTTGAGGTATATTTGAAATTGTACAGTAACTGAAGAAGCAAGCCCGCAAGTGGAGATTAAGTAAAATTTTGATGGATACATCCCTATTGTTTATGCTTTTATAGGCGGTGCTGTTAAGGGCTCATGTAAAGTGCTTAAACAATGACCTATGTATAGCGCAGGCCTAACCGCTTCATCTCGTTTAAGCGACACTATAATGCAAACATCAAGGCAGCCACTTCTGGCTCTTGAAGATAGTGAAACTACTCAATATATATAGCTGGCAAACTGAGATGCTAATTGACAAAGCAACGATAGTGATTTGGTAAGTAATCAGAAAAGGAAATAAGGATTTTTTTTCTATTTTTAATAACAAGGGTGTTTGTGCCAGCTTGCACGCAGCTCGACAATTCCATTTGGGTAGCCTGCTACCTCCCGCCAACAAAGGTATTGGTACACCTGAGAATACAATACACCTGAGAACTGTATCATCAAGGTTTAGGCCACACCCTTGGGGAAAGGAAATAAGGAACTTAACACAAGAAAACTAGTTCTACTCCCAAATCAAAAACTTAAATCTGAATTTTTGCGTCTGCAACAGAAAATTAAATGAATATCAAAATTGATTTAATTTTTACTTCATTTATTCAATTCCAATATTATATGCTCACCTCTTTATGAAGTTCATGTATATAGTAAATTTTCTTGCGTTTAATATATTTTCATCATTTGCACTTTTTTTTATATTAAAGCCCATGTTCTTATTACGCTATACTTGTGAAGTCCAAGGAGAGGCCTATTCAAAGTTATTTCTCGTTTGACAACACTGTTACAGGGAAAAATATTATTGGGATCAATTACATGGAAGATGTTTACTAAGTGACACCAAAGCAAGAATAAAAAGAAAATGTGTGAACTGTCATGGGATGTGTGGGATCTTAACATTTTATATGATCCTAAGTCACCCTGCTTTGACCTTAGTATATTGTCAATTCTATCTAGGATCTGGCTCAATTCATGAACTTGAATAATCTAAAACATGAATTTAGTACCATGAAACACAACTCATGCAAAGAGAGCTTTTCCAAACAGGCAATGTCATTACTTTTTCGAAACAAATATAGGGATAGAAAGACCACCTGCCGATGGGACCAAGCATGATAATTCTTTGCATCCTGAAAAAATATTTTCTTGGTGAATTCTAGCTCATTTGTCACAGCATCAGCTCCCAGCTTCTCAGCAAGCCACCGTCTATGATGCCTATAAATTTCTATAATGAAGAATTTCGACTATCGTGCGCATGTTTACGATTAAATTAAAATAAAGAATTCAACAGATAAAGAATAACTCATGGAGGAAAAACTTCCCCTTTTATCATAAGTCTACAATGAAGTAAAGTATAATATGCAGACAGATAGGTACTGAAAAGGGTAAGTCATAGGCAATAAAAGACCTAGAAAACATTTGAGACATGGACAGCATGCAAGTGTACATTCAGTTACTTGTCAACAAAGTATTTACATTACATCACCTTTAATTTGGTAGGGACCTGTGTAGAATTTTAACTTACCAAATTTGATAATTTTTGGTGTTCTCCCCAGCAATGCGATCAACAAACTTCAATTCTTCGTGTAAATCAACACCCAATGCCTCCAGCACAACACGCCTGAATTGCCATACCTAAACATGAAAAACTAACCATTAACTAGCAACTCCTGCAGTACAATATAGTCTACAAAACAACATCCTAGCCCTCCTCCGACCCCCATGCCCCACGACAACAAAACAAGATAAGGGTTCATCCTAATCAAGCTTCACAGCTATATACAGGCAAAGGAAATACAGAAGTTTAATCAGTGTCAGGTCAACCATGAGTTCTGCTTAACCCACAGCTTCGAGCCTGAACCATTAGATGTATGTCACTAGCGTGCACCATATACATTATAAGCGAAAGCTAATATAGAGAACCCAAAGAACAACTCCTGGCTCGAACCCTAACATGCATGTGTCTAACTAATAGAGTCCATACGTAATTTGTGTGAAAGAAAAATGTATAGATAGACAAAGATATACAGCTAAATCACGATTTAAACCCATATGAAATGTTATGGTTCTAACGCTCCGTAGAGCTCAATGAAGTATACGGATTCCAATCCAATTATCTCACAAACTTCACATTTAAGTTGAAATTAGAACTAACTCTACACCAACTGTGCAATTTTTCCATTTTTATACACGAAACTTCCAATTATATACCAAAATAATCCCACTATAACTTCCCAAAATACTGCATTAAGGAAACCAAAATGACAGAAACGAAAGAGGAAATTGCAGTTTCGGAAATCGTAAAAGAAGATGGAAACAGAGTTAACAGACTTACAGTGTAATTTCCAGGGTTTAGCTTAATAGCTTCGGCAGTAAGCTGGAGGGCGCGTGGAGATCGCTCATCGGCTATGTAGATTGCTCGGAAGTAGTCCATGGTTTCAGAGAAGTCTTCCGTGTAGGCTATCGGAACCACCGGGCAGGGCCCGTCGTCTTGCGGGACGGGCTTTACATCGGCCCAATCGGGCCTATCCTTGAAAGGAATTCGCATTCGGTTTTCTATACCAGAGTCCATTTGTTACACGGCTCCGGGATCCGATCGGAATACTGCCGGCGGTAGTTCAATACTGGAATTGGCTTGACAAGGTTAGCAGAAAGAGGCTCAAAATATTATTTTGAAGTCCGAGAGTTTCTTCCTAATGACATTTCATAATATAATTTGGTTAAGATTTTCATGTTTATCTAAATTATTCAAATTCAAATTTTATGTTTTCTCATTAATAAAATTATACTTTTGTTAATAATAGATTTTTTTTTTCATGAATTCATATTAAAGATGTCTTATTTAGGTATATTCTACTATGATCAATCATCTCACTAATTCACTTTTGATTTTCATCTCAATCAATATGTTAAAAATATTTATTTTTTATCTCATTTCATTTATTATTATTAACAAAATATTCTTATTAATTTTTTCTTCATTAATCGACAAAAAATTACAATATCCAGCCATTACTGAAGTTAGAGATATAAAGTTTAAAAATTAAATTTTGTTTCGAGTGAACTTTACTGAAAAAAAAATGATTATGTATGGAGAAGTCTTAATTTAAAATTTATGGCGATGTGGTATTGTTTTGATATGTGATGGGATGAATT
>JAPFFP010000094.1:20026918-20037839 GCA_026153255.1 Solanum medicagineum | reverse complement strand
GCACCCATAACTCGAAAGGTCCGATGGGTGCTTTGGTTTTAAAGCTGAAGTTCGAGAGTTTTAAAGCCCTCTGGTGAGGGTTCAAAAGCATCCATGACCTTCAAATCTTGGATTAGCCATTTTAGAGAGGTGCCACATCTCCTTGTCTAGGCCTACCTTTACTATATATATAGAGAGAGAAATTTTCTTCACACCTCCTATAGCCATTTTCTTAGAAGGCATTTGTTGTGAAGTCAGAGATCTTGTATCCCCAATCCTTCTCCTTTTGTAACACCGTTGTTAAAACATTTTAAATCATCAAAACACAAGGTATATATGAAACAAATTGATTAGTGAAAAGAATGAAGGCAAAAATTCAAAAAGGAGATTAAAAGATAAATGATTTTCTAGGCCATAGAGAGGCAGGGGTGGATCCACGTATAGCGTGTCGGAATCTTGAGTACCTATTCACCCCGACTAGAGCTATGTCTATGTATATAGAAGATACTGGAATATTGATATAATCTATTTGCAAGCACCCATAACTTGAAAGGTCTGATGGGTGCTTTGGTTCTAAAGCTGAAGTTTGAGAGTTTTAAAGCCCTCCGGTGAGGGTTCGAGAGCATCCATGACCTTCAAATCTTGGATTAGCCATTTCAGAGAGGTGCACATCTCCTTGTCTATGCCTAGCTTTACTATATATAGAGAGATTTTCTTCCATACCTCCTACCGATGGTCATTTAATCTCTACACCATTTTCTTAGAAGGCATATGTTGTGAAGCCTGAGGTCTTGTATCCCCAATCCTTCTCCTTTTGTAAACAAGAACACCGTCGTTAAACATTTTAAATCATCAAAACACAAGGTGTCTTTTTCCTTGACTTTATAAAATTATCTAGTATCCTCAGTAGAGGTTGCAAACACTTGCTTTATTTTTATTTTCACATCAAGATTGTGTTATTTCTTTTTAAGATAGGTATTATTGGCTAAGAAATTCCCTAAAAAAAATACAAGCATCTAATCCAAACTGAATTCTCTTTAGTTGGAAAAGAAAAACGAGTCCTAGTTTAAAACTGTCATTTATTTTGATGGTGCCATTTACAGGTTCTCTCTTCAGTGATCTTGATATACCTGAGTAGAGTATATAATGCGTACACGATCACTTCTTGCGCAATGCTTGCCTGGTTTCATATCTCAAGACCGAGGGTGTCACATGTCAGTCATATCTGACAAAGATGTTCATCTTCCCTCACCTGCTGTGGAGATAGTTCCATCAAAGGTCTTCCTTTTTTAGCTGTTTCAGAAAGTTTCCTTTTAGTTTTTGAGTTCTCTTGAGTCTTACATGGCCATTAAATTGTGCAGGCTACTCATCCCTACAAATATGCTGGGGAGACTGTTGATTTGGATGTCTTCAAGGTACAAATAGTTCTCTGTTTATCATTGATACAAATTGTTTCAAGTGAAGTTGCTGGTCATATGTCTTAAGGATTGGTGGCTACTCATAACTCTCCTTACTTTATTTTTTGTCAAGGACTCATAACTCTTTCTTTTATTTGAATTCAGGAAGCTGTAGTTAGTCTTTAAGGAGCTGGGTGATATAGTGACATGGCAGGAAACAACCTAGGACCGAGATTTCTAGTTCTAAAAATTGATATCTTCCTTTGGGGAGTCATCGTGTACCTGTATGTTCTCTAAAGATGTAAAAATAATTCATAAAAAAGAATTAACAATGTGCAAGAATGCCAAATGTAGTCAGTTTGACCCTCATATGACAAAATGTCCCATCTCTCTTGATACTGAGAGGATATAGTTTTACAGTCGGATCTGTGCTTTTCACTTGAAAATCATGCATGCGCTATTTCACTATCCTGAGCTTAAATATATATGCATTTTTTTTTTCCATTTGTTAAGCTGCTAAAAGATTTAAATATGTAACTTGAAATGCACTTGTTTCTATGTTATGCAGGGTAGAGTCAGTGTTGCTGATATAATTGGATTCACTGGTTCAGAAACAATATCCTCAAAGTTAGATGGTAGGTACAGTTTCTGGTTTCTGCATAGGCCAAATGTTATAAATAATTCTTAACAGGTTTTGGTGTCAGAAATTGTAAACGGCCATTGAGTAACCAGTTTTAACTCCGAAAGTTGATCTACTGCACTACAGGGCATCTTAAATCTTGGGACATCTCAATTGATCTCGTTAATGTTCTCAAGCATGAGATTCGGGATGGGCAACTGAGCTTAAGAGGCAAAAGGGTGCTTGAGGTACTTCATCTGAAATCATTCGTGTGATTTACATGCTTTTTAACCATTTATTACCTCAGCTTCACTATTGTTGGTAACAATGAGTCAACATGCATATTTGGAAGAATTAGATCAATCTACATACAAATTTCTACAATGATCTGTTCAAACGCCAGGGAGCGTTGTTTCTAAGCAGAGAAGTATGTGATAAATTTAATACCTGTTTAGTAGCATGTTTTTGGACTTAAACTCAACCGTAGCGCAAAATTTCAGTCAGAATGGAAACTGCCAAAATGGATCTTTTGGAACTTGGTATAAGCATTTTAAATTACCTTAGAGGACCTTGATGATGGGATAGGCGTAGAGAAAGCAGATGATCATAAAACTTGGTCCAAGAGTATCCCTTCCGTGTCATTGGACCTTGGGAAGATAACAATTTGCCTGCAAGATAAGAGGGCCCGTAAGATGAATATTTTTATGGTGCCTTTTGAATTGAGCATATTTCATCAAAAGATTTATGCACATGATATACTGCACATAACTCACAATGTGGCTTGCCAAATAAAACATTTTGAAACTTCTCCATAAAGCCCCAAAGCACCCTGAAATAACTTATGAGTTTTGTTGGTTAATGGTGGTAGTGCTGGCACTGAATAGTGTCTTAGTGTATCATATATTTTGGTATTGTTATTAGTGTTGCTTGAAATCTTTGCTTGAAGTCTTTATTATGATCTTGTGATACATTTCTTGGTGCTTTGATGCTTAAATGGCATGTCTGTGCCTTGAGGCATTTTCTTATATTGCAGCTTTGCTTGTCGTTTGGTCTATCATTTATCCTCATAACTATAGGAGATGAAGTAACCGTACCTAGTTGTATTCCCATTATTCCTAACTTTAAATAGTGGAAGTTAATTCTGTTTCTTTTATGGACTTTTTTCCTTTCAGCTTGGTTGCAGTTATGGGCTTCCTGGAATTTTCGCTTGTTTGAAGGTAACAACTACTTTAATGTAGTCTATGTGTAGAAATATATGAAAAATATAATTTTAAATGCCGTTGGTAAATTTTTCAAGAAGTATTTCTAAAACTGAATCTAGGCACACAAAGGGTGTCAACTGCTGGAAATAAATCAGTTAATTTCTGACAAGTCGTGTCTTGATTATTGTATTTGTCACTAATCATCACTGAACTATGTGCATCGCTTCAAACCAGGATTTTCATGACTCAATAGAAGTCATTTGATCCCACATCTGTCGGTATCCTGTGATCCTTCTTATTATTCCTTTCTTGTTCCTTTTGTAAGCCCTCTTTTCTTGGGTGAAATTTGGTTATACATTCAAAAACTAGCTTATCATAAGTCCCTATCTCAAGCTAGTTGGAGTCTGCTATAAGAATCTTCCTTCATCATACTCCATTTATGTGCCCTTGTTTCATTCTAATAATTACTCCCTCTGTTCATTTTTACTTGTCATTATTTGACTTGGCACACTAATTAAAAAAATAATTACTGATTTAGGTATTTTACCACATTATCCCTATTCAATGTTGTTACCTCTTATCTACAAAGCATCTTGCATTTCCTCTTTCCACAATGTCCACCAAATGTAAGCTGGGATCAGTTCCCAGCTTTTAGTGAATTGAAGCTGAAGGTCGTCCATTTGCCTCCTTTGAGGATATATTATAACTGTCATCACCTGGGGGGCTTCAATAATGCAGGAGTTGGAATGTTTTTATTCAACTCATGTCACAACTCACAAAAGTGGGTGAATTCAAATGACGGAGTTACAAATTAATTTATAGTATACGGACATGGTAGCTGAAGTCCAATTGTAGTGAACTTTGATGGTATATCCCCATAGGACTCTTGCTTTCAAGTTTCTCAAATAAACTGATGTAACCTTACCTCTTGCAGGGAGCTTCGACGGTACATTTTCAAGACCTCAGTGCAGAAACTATAAGATGCACCACCATTCCCAATGTTTTAGCAAACATAGAGCAGGCCCGTGATAGGCAGAGCCGCCAACCTGAGAGTCCTTTGACTCCTTCAAGACAGATTCTTGCTCCAGTGGTGCACTTCTATGCTGGGGAGTGGGAGGAACTCCCGACGGTCTTATCTGTGGTGAGGAATGATATATCTGAGGTACCAACAGGAAAGAGCCTTAGCTTGTCAGAGGAGGATTTCATGGATGGTTGTAGTAGCCTAGACGGGAGCGTATTGGGACCGGAGTCTTCTTTACCGAGATCTAGGAAGCTCTCAGGAAGCAGAGCATGGGAGAGGGCTACTGACGCTAACAATGGCGAAGGTGGATATGATGTAATTTTAATGACTGAACTTCCCTACTCAATGCCTTCCCTCAAGAAGCTATATGGGCTCATAAAAAAGGTAGAAGTGAACTCTTTAAACACACTAATGAGTTTCCCTTTGCACTCCAGATTTTTAGCTATACACCACCTCCATCTTTTCTTTTTATTCATCACAAGTACTACTCACTACAATTTTCATTCTGCAAGTTCTGCTTCTCATATATTTTGTTTATTGATAGTTATAGAGCTTTGACAATTTCTCACCTTCTTTGACCTACCAGTGTCTGAGGCCTCCCTATGGAGTAATATACCTGGCCGCGAAAAGGAATTATGTGAGCTTTAACAGTGCAACACGTCATTTGAGGAGTGTGGTCGACGAGGAAGGTATTTTTGGTGCCCATTTAGTGAAAGAGCTAGCAGATAGAGAGATATGGAAGTTCTTTTTCAAGTAAAGGGCTGTCAACTTCACTAACCTCAGCAGCCTAAATTTTATTTATCTAATGTTGTTTCCTTTTTACGCGTTTTTATGTTACAAGCATCATGGTTACTTTAGCAAATTATGATAGTTCAAAGTTACCTGTGGCTTCGAGTCCTGCTGGTCTACCTTTGTAGTTATTTTTGCTTGTGGACCTTTTCTTCCTTATTTTGAAGGTGTAAATTAAATGTACATTATTTTGTTATCTTGGTTAACACATGGTCTTCCATTTGGCTTATAGATTGAGATGGCACATAGATCTATAATTGCATTGTTTCGTTTAGAAGCAGCTCCTGCAAAATGCCTTTAGTTTTCTTGCAGTTAAGATTGAGTCCTTAGATAGTCTCCATCCATATAGTCACGCGTTCCATCACAAAACTAACCAAGCAGAGGAAAAAAGAAATACACATACAAAACCAAGACAATTGAAGGTGTAGAAAATTGAACTTCGTTAGTTAAAAAAAATAAGGTCCAAGTGCAGGTAATACATTCTTCCAAAGCAGTGTTGCTCTATAGAACTCAAAAATCCATTACATTCAACAAAATCATAAAGCTAAGTTCCACTCAAACCATTTCTTGCTCCATATCTAAAGGAAATAGCATAAAACATGCAAAATTGGCCCGAGGTAAGGCAATTATCGCTTCTTGGAGACACCAACAGTCTTCCCTCGGCGACCAGTGGTCTTTGTATGCTGACCACGCACGCGAAGACCCCAGTAGTGACGTAAACCACGATGATTCCTGCCACCATCAGATAGCGAAAAGTTAAAGGATATACACCAACACGGTTTATCAATAACTTGCACTAAGGTAGTTGATAGAGAATTTCAAATATACTGAATCCCATGTTAACAGCAAAAGTAGATAAGTACGACCAACCTGATCTTCTTCAGGCGTTCCAGGTCATCCCTAAGCTTCATGTCCAGTGCATTAGATGTAACTTGGGAAAACTTCCCATCCTTGTAATCCTTTTGCCTGTTCAAAAACCAATCAGGGATTTTGAATTGACGTGGATTTGCCACAACCACCATCAAGCTATCAAGTTCAGCAGCAGAGAGTTCACCAGCCCTAGAGAAAAGAGAAAAGTTCAGTTATTTGCAATAACTAAAATATCAAAGCAGGAATACTTTGTGCAACATAAATGATTTTTTTAGCAGTTGGTTCGGGACTTTCATATAGCAAACAAAAAGGTCAGACAGTTAGAATGATTACTACTGATTAAACTTTACTTAAGACTAGACCGTAGATACTGGATCATTTAAGCCGATATAGTTTGATCAGGTCTGCACATTACTTGAAACTTGTGTAAATGTGAGTATCATTTTATTTTCTGCCACTCCCTACTCAACAAACATGGTTTCTCCCCGACAAAATTAGCATAGTTGTCCTTCCTCAATACAGTAATAAAGTAGCAGCAACATAACCAGATTCGCTAACTTTTAGTCCAACTACAACTACATTGACAGTATTATCTGCATCAGGCTATAATTCACTACTGAGTGAATGCATCCCCCAAAGGGGACAGGAATAGTTTTATCATCCCTTTGTATCTATCAGCAGTAGATTAATGGCTCTCTCCACCCCCCTCCACATTCAGTACTCAACCGACAGACAATCAGCAATCTTCCTCATTAATCAATCTTAATCTCTGACCCATGCGCACCTATTGGTTATTAACCAAAAAAGTGACAGCAAGGCTTTACAATTTGGGAAATACACCATCTTACGGTTGCAGAAAAAATCCTGAAGTAACTATTTTAATTGCATTTTTGCCAGGAGAGCATCCATTGCAATTAAAATATAAAACCAAATTTGGAGCTAAATGGGAGATGAATCCAAAATTATAGACAAATAACAATACACAGTACTCCAATATCATATAAACATCCCCGAAAGGTTAGGATTTAATATACACCAAAAAACAACGATGAGATCAAAATTGGAGCTTTCATTGCATGATTAAATGATAAGTAATTATATTTAAGAACGACAGCACATGAGGTGAAAAACAACAAGGAGAAAGTAGTAACCTCTTGCTCATGTCGATGTCGGCTTTCTTGCAGGCAATGTTGGCAAAACGACGGCCAATACCTTTGATTGATGTCATAGCGAACATGATCTTCTGTTTCCCATCGACATTCGTGTTTTGTACACGAAGAATGTGCTGAAAATCTTCATTAGCAACAAGCGACTGCGCACAGCCCAAAATCAGAAGCAATTCAAATACTAATCACACAAACATACACACATTTCAACAAGAAAATATATCTCACCATGATTCGGGTTTCAAATCCTGCTCTGCGGTGCGGCTGCTTTGTTCACTGACAAAGAGATGCACTCCCAAAACCCTAGAGCTGATCGAACAGTTTCGGAATTTATATAGACGGGAAAGGACAATAGTGTAATTATCTAGAGTTAAAACAATTTGGTAATTTGCACTTTAAGTGCATACATTTTGGAGTAGTGACTGTTGAGTCCCTCAAGTTTAAGGAATTTCGAGTTTGCTCAATAAGAAGTGAAGTGGCATAAAAAAATCCTTCATTGGGATCAACAAAACTATGGTAATGCAACGATAGAGTAATTTTCCTTAAAAGATGAGGAAACGTTTATCCGCAGAACCTCAAAATCATAGGAATACTAATGAACAAGACTACGACTACTATTTTTGCATGTTAACAATTAAGTAATCTTCAATTCGTTTTCAAGTTAAGATTATTTTAATAATAGCACAAAATAATGCGTCCCTTAATTTATAAGCTGTTAATTTGTTTTTTAACCAATGTCGTCTTACAAGTTACATCTAGAAGTGGTATAATTAAACTCAAGTCGTCTAATTCACCCAATCTATTTTAGATTGGTCAGGTTAATAACTCATCCATTTATTAGTTCAACCCAATCTATTTAAAATGAGATTGATATTTGATATGCAACCCAAATTGACTAGAGAAAGATCTTGTTAAAATATTTTTCAAAAAAAGAAATTGATATGTTTTATATAACCATAACAAAGAAAAATATAATTTAATTAAGTATTAAAATATTGAAAAAAATAAATAAAATAAATAAAACTTAGTAAAAATTGAATGAGATTAGATCTTGACCCATTATGTAACTCATTGCTCAACCCATTTTGACCCAACTCATTTTAATCCAAAAAAATTCCAGTTGGATTGAATTGAATCTTGATCCATTGTTGTCTTGACCCTTTATATCCCTTTCAATTTTGACCCAACGCCGAATTGCCACCCCAAGGACAAGAGACTAATACATGAGGCCTAGGTGCATCCAAAAAAACAAAACGAAAAAAGGTCTAAAATATCCTTGAAGTATTAGAATACAAAACGCCCCCTCATCCACCTTTTACGCCTAAAATGCCCTTCTCATCCACCTTTGGAGCCTAAAATGCCTTTTCTCTTTAACAAATTTTTAATTAAATTATTTAAATAATTATTTTATATACACGACAGACATCTATTTGTTGAAATTTAATTATTTAAAATTATTTGTAAATTAAAAAACCCACCCCCTAATTAGACCCAAACCCGCCACCCAACTATAACCCCCCAAATCTCCCAAATAACCCAAAATCATCTCCCAAACAACTTAGAAATCACTCTCTACAACGAACATTTAAAGGTGGATGAGAAGGGCATTTTAGGTCCAAAAGGTGGATGAGCAGCATTTTTGTACCATTTCTAATATCTCAACGGCATTTTAGACCCTTTTCCGAAACCAAAATTACTTCCAAGATCTGAAGGTCCTCCTTTAGCAACAGAATAATTTAGTGAAAGCATCATAATTGAAGGTGAGAAAATCTCACCAGGAATCACATCATACAATTTAGAGCATTCAAACATTAAGTTCAAATAAAACCAAAATTTGCATGCAAAGTTCTTGGTGTTGTATGCAGCCTCAACTGTTTGGAGCCATCTTATTTTCGTACCATCAACCCGAACAAAAGTCAAAAACACGAGTTTTTCATGTGCTTAGTATCAAGATATTCGACCTTCATTATCCCATTCTCCCCCATGTTTCGAAGAATAAAGGCAGTGGAGATGTGCAAAAGCAGAATGATCTGCATTATGCACTTCCTCCTGCCTGCTTCCTTGCTTCTTCCCGCATGACAGCTCTCACATATATCTCGTAACAACATCCTGTAAATAAAAATTACGAAGATCAGAATGTTGGTTTCAAAAGTATTGGCAATCAACAGAAAATGGTGAAACTTTTAGACAGATCCATATCGATTGTTGCAAATTGCAGGCAAAACAAGCCAGTTAGCCAGCAGAGGATAACGATTACAAGACATCCCTCAGATGCGGGAATTACCTTGCTCCAATGAAACTAGTATTCAGTAGAAAAGTAGCTTTTCCCAGGATACAGAAGATAGCAAATAGCAGCCCAAATCAACAGTGAAGATGCTACTAATGTTCTTTCAATAGTTTCAAATATGAATGAGACGCTAATCCTGATGATGGTTGGGAACTGATCATTGCAAATTACATTAAGAGCAGTATAGATCATATCGCTCTAAGAGCACCAACGGGTGGCTAATATCAGACGTTGATAAAACATGCAAGTCTCTGAACAAAACATGGATGTAACTCCAAGAGCAGAAGGCTTTAGGTTTTCTTTTTCCTTTGTTGGGGACTAATAGGTAAAAGCAGAAGGTTCTAAATCATTTTCAGTGGCTTTGAAGTTAAATGACTGAGAAACCAAAGACATGGACCTGAATATCTGATTAGCATCAAAAACTAAAAACTAATGCAGGATAGGAAGACTATTAGGGGTCGTTTGATCGAGTTTATTAGAGAAAATAATGCATGTTAGAGTATTGGTAGTGCGTTGTTTTGTTCACTTTTTCAACCTATGTCTAATACACTCTATTGTGTCCTGAGGACTGCATTACTAATACATGGAAATCCATGGTATTAGCAATGCAAAGGGGATTTAATGAATGCAATAACATGGTTAAAGACCCAATTGCCCTTCAAAGTCTTTTTTACATCTTTTTCACCATATTTGTGGAGGATATCTTCGTAAATAAATATTTTTAAAATAAATTATGCAGTGCATGTCGTTTTTCATACACAATAATGCAAGCATAACAAATATACTCTATTTAGTATTATTTTTTATGCCATATACGTTATTTAGCATTATTCTTGCACACTACCAAACGACCCCTTAGTGACACGGTGTTACAACACTCAGACCAACTTGTTTTGAGACTGACATCCATAACAAGCCACAAGTAATAAAAGGGCAATAAGGTGCACAAAGCATCTCTCATTAGCAGGATCTGAAAAAAGGCTGCACTGCAAGTAGTAATATCAACTGGCATCATAAATACATCGTGCCCTTGAACAATTACATATTCCTTCCCAAGTTTCCCCTCCTTCCGTCTATTCACCCCAGAAAAAGATAAATAAACACTATATTTATACATCCAACCACCATATCCTCCCTGTTAGGTTGTGGAGCCTGATATTGTATTGATGTACTGTGCTCAGAAACGTGTCCGACAAGCCCCGGAAGGCTCAAAGTACTGTAGCAATTATCAGGGTACTGTAGCAACTGTCAGGGCACTGTAGCAAATGCTAGAAATGGCACTGTAGCAACGGTCCTTAGGAAGTTGTATAAATAGGAGGGCCATTTCATTTGTTAGGTATCCAAAAATCTCCTATCCAGAAATCTCCCATCCAGAAATCTCCGTGTATAAATGTATTCAGTGTAATTGAAAATATCCGGATATCATTAATATATAATAACCCTATCACTGTGGAGTTTTCCCATTGGCCGTTACCAGGAAAATCTTCAGATCATATTTCCTAACATTCCCCCCCCCCCCTCCCCCCCCCCCCCCCACCCCCGCCCCCCACGGCCCCAAACAGCAACCCCACACCCCCCGCGCCCCCCACAC
>JAPFFP010000094.1:20013453-20026818 GCA_026153255.1 Solanum medicagineum | reverse complement strand
CAAGTGGGGTCTGGGGAGGGTAAAATGTACGCAGACCTTACCACTACCACAAAAGTAGAGAGGCTGTTTCCAGGGACTGTAATTCCTCTAATCAAACATATAAAATAATCATGCATTTATACCAGTATTATTATCCCTAATACCTCGTTACCAAACAACTCCTTAGTCCCTTACAACTACATTCAGAGAAAAATAAATAAAGTAAATCCAATATGTGGTGAAAAGCAAAACCTGCGACTACAACAATAGTTAGAACATCTCCCACCCTTTTGAGGGTTCGCACACTCTGTTTATGTGATTTAAAGCGCTTCAAGGAGGGATCCGCTGCCAAGAGCTGTCAAAAATAAGAATTGACAAGGATAAATCAGATGAAAAAAAATAGGGCAAAACGAGGGAGCTAATGATGAAAACAATTAAGCAAAGTTCAAATTATAGAGATCCTACTTGTGAAATTTAATAGCTTACAACATTTTGCCTAGGAAACTTAATGATTTGCAATTGAGAGTAAGCCACTTAAATGTTAACTCAACTAAAGAATGAATCATGCACATGGAAATATTAAAGCACATGCTCATTCCATCATGCGCGCACACACACATAGTATGCTTACGCAAGTACACCTATATTGGAGGCACTATTGGAATTGACAAAGAACCCCATCCCAAGCAACATACACACAAGTATATAATATATAGACTGTCTCAAGAATAAGCCCATTTATGAGAAAGCTCCCCAAAAATGTTGTAGACCAAGCTATAGGAAATCATCTCATACTTCTTTAACATGTTGTAACATGGAACACTTTTGTGTAGTGTTATGTTGCACAAATTTTATTCATTCTTGAGCATACCACTACACTAAGAAAGAATGTAACTGCAATTTTCTCATTACTACTAGAGCAACACCGCCTATTCCCTCGATACATAAACAAACAGTCTTTTATCTTAAAATGGTTCACAATGATATTGAAAATTCATAAGCATTTCAACTTAGCAAGCTACACCATCAAAATTAAAAGGAAAAAGATCCTCGAGTACAATTTTTAGTGCAGAAACACCAATCCTTTTTTTAACAAATCAGTTGTTTTCTGATAAGCTGGTTCTAACAAATCAGCTGTGTCGAAATTAGATGATTATAAGCACAATGATAACAGGGATACAGTGTATGTTTTCCCCCTATCAACCTTGAGGCTACAACAAAGTATCAATCAATCAGCTAGACTCTTCCTAGTTGCACACAGAACAACTAGAAAACAGCTCCCAATATCTCTTGATCAGTTCAAATTTTCTTCAGCTCCTCTACAAAAACCTCAGCTATCCCATAGTTTTGGGCGAAATTTAAGTTAAATGTGGTGGGAAAGATTACGAATACTACTAGAAGTAAAACAAAAAGGAGAATCTACACAAAATACAGCACCCAATCCCTAACAGAGACATCCTGGACTCATCAAATGTTTACTAAAAACAGAAACTGCCCATCTCAAGTAGAGCCGAAATTGGATCTTAAGTGACAAAAATAAAAACAATTGGAGAAACAAATTTAAAAAGCGTAGAAAACAAAGTCGATTAGGAAAAAGGGGAAAGTGCAAGTACTGACAGCTTTCTCGCGAGCCCCCGGTTCGATATGGATCCCACGTCTTGATAGCATCAAAGATTCATCGGTATTCTACAGTGTGATTAAAACAGAGATTTCATTAGAACAAATCGTCAGGCAGTCAGTAAACGCATCAAATCAAATAAATACAAAAGAGAAAACTCAAATTAGGAATGAGAAGGACCTGAGGATTGAGTCGAAGCTTAGACAAGGCTGTTCTGTTGAGCAAAAACGCCATTTTCTTCTCACGGAATCGAACAGAGCAAACGTAGATGAAGAAGATGAACTCGAGTCTCTCGATACAGCACAAAATTGAGAAATGGGTCACTCACTGAATTTTTGTGAAATCGGGTAGTGAATGAGAGGTGATTTACAGAAAAATCCCTAACTTACAGAAATGTGTCATTGAACCCCCTGATGTTTCAATTTGTACACAGATATCCTGAAAATAACTTTTGAAATTTCTTTCTAAAAGGAAGGGGTTGCTAGAGCTACATTTAGATCTAAAGAAACTTATAATCATCTAAGGCTAAAATTTTACTAATGTGCTAATGTTACATGTTATGAAAATTATCTATAATATATACGGAGACAAATAAGTTGCATCTTTATTTATGCAAAATTGAATAATTTGCAGTACTTTGGATTGAACCTATGAAGCGTGTGAAAAATATACAATGACGGTTCAATATGTAGTAAATTATGATTTGGAATGGCCGTGCTTTAATATCATAATCTGAATACATTTAATCTCAAAAATTAATTTATACAGTAAATATTATTCAGAATTATATAAAAATACAAATAATTGAAATTCCTTCTTGTGTAAATACGAACGCAGGTTAATATTTATCAATTTTATTTTATATAACACATTTTTAGTCTTTTGAAAAAAAAAACACATTTTTAACTTTAATTTCTCTCTTATTACTCACAAGTTGTCCATAATAAAAGAATCTCATTAGTTCAATCGACTAAATTCATGAACTCCCACCTTATTTGAGAGTTCGATTCTTCACCTCATAATCCCCATCCCTATGCCTAAATAAATATTTCATCCATCCCATTTTAATTGTCATGATAAGATTTATCATCACCATTAAGAAAATTTAATTAGAAGTGTTGTTTAGCTAATATATCTTTTATACATAGTTAACCTTTTACTAGAATTATTAATTGAAAATAATTTTTATTTTACTAGACAACTAAAAGGGGACGGAGGGAATATATTTAATTTAGATGACATGCATGAAATATACCTTTTCTTTTCTTCAAATATAAAATGGTCAAATGTAGTGAGACAAAACCGGGGAAAGCAATAAAACAACATAATTTTGACCCAAAAAACAACAACATAATACATTTAATTAGCTCAATTAATAACTTAATCAACTCCTTCCCCTAAAAGTAGGATTTTCCTAATTCTCTCCCTCTCCCTCTTCCTTCCTCCTTCCTCCTTCCTCCTCTCTAATTTGTTTTTCCTTCATTGCATTAATTTTCATGATCCTTGTTCCCTTTGGGATGTTCAACCTAATAACCCAAATTCCAACAAACAAAAAAGATCAAAACATAAATAATCTAAATTAACATCCCAAAAAAATGGGAACATGCATGTCTATTCAAAATACAAATTTGTTGAAAAGGACACGAATGAAACCTATTCCTATTGATCAAGAAACATGTCCCAAGAGCAGCAGCCAGACATCCGTACCTAAATCCCAGAAATTCTCCAGACCAATTAATGTTGTCAGTGATCCATCTGGCGATGACATTTACCAGAGGTACGTACCGTTTGATAGTTTGTAATATACAAGTGAAATCCCACAACAATGTATGCAGACATTACTAATTTACTATATCACAAGGTTATACATTGCCCTCTACCCGAGACCTCTACTCATTTCTATGTAAGGTCATGTTCTTAGATAGAAAGGACTGGAGTTTGCATATTAAAGTTGATATATATTATAAACTATCTCTATGAGGTAGTGTTAATGTCTATATATATTTTACACTCCCCAGACCCCACTTGTGGAATTCCATTGGATATGTTGTTGTTGTAATATTTTTTTAAAGAAGTACTACCTAAGTTTCATGTGATCATATTTTTGTTGTTTTTGTATTTTGATAGGTATGAGTTTGGGAAGGAGTTAGGAAGAGGGGGGTTTGGTATAACATACCAATGTGTAGACAAGTTAAGTGGGGAGAATGTGGCATGTAAAACAATAGCGAAGAGCAAGTTGAGGACAGAGATGGATGTCGAAGATGTGAGGAGGGAGGTGGTTATTATGAGGCATTTACCTAAACATCCTAATATTGTTAGCTATAAAGGAGTTTATGAAGATAAAGAAGCCGTTTATCTTGTCATGGAACTTTGTGAAGGTGGAGAACTATTTGATAGAATTGTTGCAAGAGGACATTATACTGAAAGAGCTGCTGCTCTTGTTACAAAAACTATTCTTGAAGTTGTACAGGTGACTATCTCGTTTTAACTTGACACAGGGTTTAAGAAAGTAAATTTTTTTAATCGTTTGTGGTTGGTGTGACAGATATGCCACAAGCATGGGGTAATTCATCGAGACCTCAAACCTGAGAACTTTTTATACGCCAATGCAACTGAAAATGCTCAAATAAAGGCAACTGATTTTGGACTTTCCATTTTCTTTGAACCTGGTAAGTACTCTAGAATTCAATATTGAGGTTTACTTTGGCATTTTGTCCTAGTGAACATTCTCTGTTTATTTACTTTGAACTATAAAGTTGTATAAATTGTCATGCTACCATTATATAATATGTTTGGTCAAACTTTTGACGGACTATTTAGTCCTAGACATTAACTATAAAGTCTAGGACTTGACAGACCATCTCAGAAATCGCTAAAAGATGCTCGAAGACCATGTCAACCCTTGTTGCTAATCGATTTGAAAAGTACTCTTGTTAATATGCAGTTTGTGCTTAACCAAAGTTGCAAAAGCAGAGGGGAAGCTAAGCGGACAAATCCAATAGCTTTTCTACGACTCTGTATTTGTATTAGAAAAATATGCTTTGCAATATTTTTCGTGTCTTCAAAACCCCCAAAATCCAAATCAACCAAAAGCTTTTCAGGGGAGAGTTACTTTTTGCACCTTAAAAAACACTTCTTTTTTCTCTCAAAGCTTTGCCAAAACCTCAAATCTATGAAATAAGCACTTTCGTCTTCTACAAACTAATATGTTACTAATTCTTTATCGTAAAGATTTACTTGTAATTATCATATATGTAAGTGTATGCATCGTCAATGCATAATACTTCAGACTTAATAATTATTTTGATGGTTAGGTCAGAGATTTGGTGAAATAGTAGGAAGTCCATATTACATGGCCCCTGAAGTTCTTAGAAGAAATTATGGACCAGAAGTTGATGTATGGAGTGCTGGTGTTATTCTTTACATTTTGTTATGTGGTGTTCCCCCTTTTTGGGCAGGTAATTAAGTTACAACTAATTATTATTAGTCATTGTAGTTTATTTCTTAATTGAGTTTATGAATAGTCTAATTAATTTGTGTTTCCTTGATTAGCACAGAAACCGAGGAAGGAATTGCACACGCAGTAGTGAAGGGTACAATAGACTTTAACAGAGATCCATGGCCAAGAGTATCTGATGAAGCTAAAGATCTTGTTAAAGGAATGCTTGATGCTAATCCTTATAACAGGTTTACTGTTGAAGAAGTCCTTGGTAAGCATGCACTTTTACATTCTATGTTTATATCGGGATCGTTTGGTACGAGGGATAAGGGATAACTAATCCCGAGATTTATCTTAGGATGAGTTTAATATGGTGTACGTAACGTAGATATAATCTACCTATAGTAATTAAACGTGTATCATCTTACATAAGGGGCTTTGAAGATTGAGGATTAGTGTAGAAGGTTCGTAGATAGTCATCTGTGGTCTCTGTGCATTTCAATAGTAATTAAACTTGTATCGTCTTACATAAGGGTTTTGAAGATTGAGGATTAGGGTAGAGGGTTTGTAGATAGTCGTCTGTTGTCTCTGTGCATTTCAATAGCATTAGTACTAATCTCGTAGTCTCTATCCTTCGATTTATGTTTAGAACATGTTGTTTTCTATTTTGATTATTGCATTATTTTGATATTGTTAACTACTGTCTCATTTTCTGAAAGATATGTAACTTTTTCGTTTTTGTTTGTTATGTTTGCTTTATTGCTTTGTTATGAGTTATTTGAGTCAATCGAGTCTTCTGGAAACAACCTCTCCACTTCCACGAGGTAGGGGTAAGGTCTGCGACTCTGCATATGCCCTAACCTATCTAGACCCCATTTAGTGGGATTACACCGACTATGCTATTGTTGTTGTTCGTCTTAGTTATTGTATTATGTTTGATCCAGAAAGATTAGGAGTTAATTGCAAATTAAACCTAATATATCAACTCTTAATGTTCAACTTAGAACATCACTGGATACAGAATGCAGACAAGGTGTCTAATGTTTGTTTGGGAGAAGGGGTGAGAGCCAAGATAAAGCAATTCACTTTGATGAATAAATTCAAGAAGAAAGTTCTAAGAGTGAGTACTAATTCCTAATAATAATAACATGTTTACCAATGTGGCATTTTATTATTTCATAAGTCATAATTGTACATACGTACAATATTTACAGGTCGTAGCAGATAACTTACCACAAGATCAAGTACACGGAATAAAACAAATGTTTTATATGATGGACACTGACAAAAATGGAAACTTAAGCTTCCAAGAACTCAGAGATGGTCTACATATGATGGGCCAAACTGTTGTTGAACCTGAAGTCCAATTGTTAATGGATGCTGTAAGCTTTAATTAATTTTCTCCTAATTATAGATTAACTAATTTTTACTAATTTTAATTAACTAAGTTTTTTTTGTTGTTGGTTAACAATTAGGCTGATGTTGATGGAAATGGAATGTTGAATTGTGAGGAATTTGTGACAATGGCTGTGCATTTACAAAGACTAAGCAATGATGATCATCTTAGACATGCATTCCAACAATTTGACAAGAATAAAAGTGGATATATTGAGTTTGAAGATTTGAAAATATCTTTGTTTGATGATAATCTTGCTCCCACAAATGATCAAGTTATTACTGATATCATATTTGATGCTGATTTGGATAAGGTAATTTCATTAATCTAACCTAAATCTTTTGACTAATCCATCTCCTACGGACGTAGAGTTTGAAGTTTATAAATTCTGAACTGGATATACAGGATGGAAGGATAAGTTATCAAGATTTCGAGGTGATGATGTCAACAGGAACAGATTGGAAAATGGGGTCACGTCAATACTCAAAAGCAATGCTGAATGCACTTAGCATGAGACTTTTCAAAGACAGATCCATGCAATTGAAAAATTAACTCTCTTCCTATATTGCATCATTTACTTGAAAAGAAGATGAAATGGCCAAGATATGTACAAGGTTTTGTTCCACTTCTTCCTGAGCAAGAATATGTTTAGATATTTCACGTCTGTCCCATTTTTTCTGTTCTACAAGGCTAGTAGTTCTTAATATTAATAACAAAATATCATTTTGATGATGAAGTATGGCACTCCATGATGACCAGGAATCTTGCTTTCCTTTTTAATCGCAGCTCTCCCATGCACAATCCTAATAGGCTTTCAATTTATTTTTAGCTTGCCTGAAGTTATGTAAATTATGCTTTCCTCGCATTATTAATCTATAATGAACATTCTTTTTCAAGGAAATCTCTACTCTCCTACCAACAATTCAACACATTTTCAGGAAACAACAACATATATCATTATATACACACAAGAGACCCTTATACACAAGTCACCAGTAAGAACAACAGCACAGGCTTTGTTTGCAGCTACTGCCCCCACTCCCCCAGAAAAGATAAAGACAAGTTGAATTGGAATAGTTCTGCACCTAACTCTTATCACAGACTATTTACAACAGAAACATAAATTAAATTGCCCCTTGAAGATGCACAAGCGCAAACTTCAGTTTCAGGGGGTCTTTTTACCTAATTGTTCTCTGACAATCGGTGGCTTCAATTAGAGTGGATCAACCCCTCTCGTTTTCCTATTGTTGAGTAGATTATTTAACTTCGCCATTTGAACATCATTTTATCCCCCCCCCCCCAAAAAAGCCCCAGTATAGATAGAGCCATCTTATTTGCTTGGCCCTCATGACTTGGTGGAGTTCTTGCCCCTACCTCCTCCTTTGCCCTTACTGCTACCAGTTGTGTTCTTCGTGCTGGGTGCCTTACTACAAGCACCTTGGGAATCCACATCAGCAAGGCCATTCTCCAGTGCTCTAACCAGATTTTCAAAGTAGTTTCGTGTGACACTGTTGCAAATTTGAAGGGAAAAAAAAAAGTTATCATTAAAATATTAATATGTCAATATGAACTATCAAGCGCAAAACCATCCGATCTCTTCCACATATTTGAGAGGTGGACTTGCAGCTTAGGCAACAATTATCCCGTGACATTTACAATGTAAAATCCTATGCTCGTGCTTGATACTCCTGTAATTTACACTATTCTGTGAACGCAGGCTGTCCTCTTTTATTCCATGGAAATGAGGGTGCTGTTTGCATGGAAGAGGCAGCAGTTTAGAGGGTGAGGTTGAGGGTGAGGACCATATAAAAAGAAGTGTTTTCTGGTCCATTGACGGTTTACATGCAAAGCACAATTAGGAGGACGACATTAGTGAAAAAAACGTAAACAAAAAAAAGAACTTAAAATTTATGCATAACTCAAGATAAATAACTTCCAACATGAACAATTATATACAGAGGAGTTCAAAGATTATTATTATGTGAAAAACAGTTACTGCTTAATGATATGTGACCTTAACTGATAACCACATAAGTAAAAAGTGTGAAACCACAATTTTTAGTTCTGTAGATAGGCTATTAGCTGAAGATACGTCCATACTTCAAGCTTCTAGCCAACTTCGTAAGATAAATTACCTTGTTAAACCAGCAAGCTTTGTACGGAAATCATTGAAATCCTTGGATGGTCCTGTAGCATTAAGATAAGTTTGGAGTTCCTTTTCAGCACATTGATGAAGTCTCTCTAAACCAGCCTCTGCCTCACCTGTACAAATATACATGTTGCATCCAGAGAAGTAACAGAAGCTTGAGACAAATTTACAGAAGATGATAAAAGAACAAGGTACAAAGATGATGAGAACTGTAAGTACCTTGTACGTACTCAAAAAACTGCCTTTTCGCATGCTCATGTTCCGGTAGGTAGTATCCATATGCATAGGTCCACTTTAACACTCTCCTACATTCAACTATCTGCAGATTGCATGGTGGGGAACATCAATTGCTCCATATTTCATGCCCCAGTAAAGTGAAAACATAAGGAAAAATAAGGTGAACAAAAGTAGAGTTGAAGACCTCCCAATAGTGCATCTTCTGTTAATGATACACTAATTTTTCAATATGCTGCAAATGAGGCAGATCTGTTTATATCAAGACTGCTTATCAATATGAGAAAGTCGGAGCTGATTCTACTCAGAGAAGTGCAAATACTTTTAAGCTAGGTTCAACAAGTGCTGTAAAGTTGTAGTTATTTACTAAAAGTTATCTTGATCTTCCTGTAAGGAGGAAAGCAGAGATGGAATGATTCAGAAGCAAATGATCCAAACAGCTCCGAGTCTTTGAGAAATTAGGGAAATAAAAGAGGCAACGTCTATTAACAAGGAGGGACGTCACTCTCATAAAATCCATTCTCCCAGCATAGCTAAATATGTGATGTCTGTGTGCACTCATTAATGTCATAAAGAATATCTTACAGGAAGCTATAAAGGGAAAGAAGAGATGAATCTGGCAAAGAGGATCAGTCCCCGTAAGTAGATGCACATTCACAAGTTACTCATTTCCAACCAAATCCTTCTAGAGAAATAGCTATCATGAACTGCATATAAACAGAAAGCCCCTACGGTTTGACTTGGTGTATGATCCGGGAACTTAATTTAAAGACAAATCTCCAAACCCCAATGCAGAGTGCCACCCACCCCCAACACTGAAAGCTCCTCTTCCTTCACTTATCATGGATAAGAAAAACCAGAGTAGCCAAAGTTCATAGAATCTTTGGAGATAGAGTGTCCTTGACATAGTTTAGCCCCTCTACAACAACAAAGACAACATACCCAGTGGGGTCTGGGAAGGGTAAAATATACGCAAACCTTACCACTACCTCATAGAGATGGAGAGGTGGTTTCCGGGAAACTCTCATCTAAAAGATCAAGCCCCATAAGCAGAAGATACTAGATATGAAAAAAAAAAAAAGGAAAAGAAAAGGAAAAAAAGAAAAACGACTAATAATGAAAAACAAATGATAGTATATAAGTACAATAAAAGTAACAAATATAAGACAAATAATAATAAAAAGGATATAAAGACACGACTACTATTACTAACCTATTATATCACAAGGCTATACATCAACCTACCCCTACTAGCCTATTAGCCTTCTACCCTAATACGCGACCACTCCTTTCTATCTAAGGTCATGTCCTCGGTGAGATGAATGTAAAAAATATCTCTTCTCACCACCCCCGTAGTGTATGAAACAAATGTATACATTTTGATAGGAAACCAATTCAAAACTGGGAATGAGATGAGGTTTGATGGTTTCCTACAAAAAGACACAGCCATACGTAGTACATAGGGGGGGCAACAAGTTGTTGTGGACTAGGCCAACGATGGGCTGATTCCTCGGTGTAGCCATACTATAATAACTGCTTGATTGTCGGAGTGGAATGCCATTTAACTAATGTTTTATATAATGTAAATGTGAAGAAGATTGCAGTGTTCACCTGTTGCCAGGAATCTATAATGAATTTCATTTGAGACTCAGGTTGGCACTGTATTTCACTAAGCTTTTCAAGCTGCAGAATAAACCAAAAACTACATTAAAGACATATTTGAAGACATATCGAATGAAAAAAAAAAAAAAGGAAGTTATGCCAGGAGAAATGACACAAGAGCAAAGAAAAACAACTCATTTCCAGTAAACAAATTCTTCAGCACTAACTTTTTCTATAAAAAGCATTTACTCTTATTTTGTCATTTCCTTAAGCCTGTGTATACTCTGGAGCAAAATCACAATCAGGCATGAAATAAATAATTACATATACCAAGGAGTATACTTCAATACACACTTCCCTACAGTAACCCAAGATTAATCAAACAAAGCACACGTTTGAAAATATTCTTGATCAAAATTACAACTGCACCCTAGTTTTGAGTACAACAACAATATACGCAGTATAGCCCACGAAACTGAAAAAAGTACAAGAATAGCAAGAATAGCAATTGTCCGTCAGCAAACACATATTATACTTACATGAACAGTTTGCATTTGATGCAGATCTGCCATGGCTTTTTGCCTCGACTGCCATCAGGAAAACAACAAATATTAGCTTTCCAAGAGTGAATGGGAATTTCAATATTCACAAATTAATGCATGTTCACAATTATCAAGAAGTACATAAAGTCAAAGGGAACTTTCAATTTCACAATTTAATGCATATTTTACGATTTACAAGAGGCGTATAATCTGTTTCTGGAAAATTGTAGAAGGAGATCACTTTTTTCTAATAACTATAGAAGATGCGGCACAATAGTACAGGTGCAAGACTTGCATAAGAAGTTTTTATATCCACTCTCGCACAACCCAAGACAGAACATTGTGCAAGTAAATTATAACTTAGGCCAACATTAAAGACATTGGAAAGCAAACACATATCCCCTATTCTTACCTGTTAATTAAATCAACAAACTCATGGATTTACAATTAAAAATATCCATGGCTATGGGGGGTGAAATTGATTATAAGCGGAAAGGGGAGTACTAACAAATAAAATCAACAAGTGAAATACCCACTTACACATAAATGTGGATTGAAAAACTTTAGACAGACAGACTTATCCATACCGATTGATTGGTTGCCCAACGCTCATAGTAATGTGTGTATCTTTCCAATGAGTTCTTGGCCATCTCCCTCCTCCTCTCAGATTCATCATACTATATGCAACAACATATACATAAGCATACAGGACACACCAATTACGTCAGGATCAAGAATTACAACCCAAATTCAAAGTCGGGATGTAAAAGAATAAACCGCGAAGCGATTATGGGCAAACAGGAAAACTCACCACACCCTCTTGCTTTGCTGATTCATAGCGATTACACGCATAAAATCCACCGGTCCTTTCACCATGGTCTGACCATGCACCAAGACATAACCTATGAGATATCAAATAACCTACGAGTAAGGACCTTTTGGTAACCACATGAAATACTTCAAAGTTCAAAATGAGTATATTCAGTATCATTTACCAAGCTTGTACACAAAACAAAGACAGTCACTGAACCAGTGAACGCACTAGAAATATCCTTGACGAAATAAAGCCCATGTTCATTGGAAATATATTTCTTTTCTTTGGGTCCCACATAAAGAGTGCATAATAGGTAGTGAACTTCAAGAATGAGCCGTCTAATGAATAGAAAACGATATAGGTGCAAAAGTCTTACCAGCAAAACTCAAATTTACATGGTGGCGTACAAGTCATGTGCATACAACCTTGGTTCTTCTCAATTGGTCGCTTGCACTTTGGACAGGGCTTGGAATTAGCCAAGATCCTGAATCACCACAAAGGAAAAAGTGAGATGTGAACAAACTTATTTTTATTTGGAAACCAACAAGTGTAAGATCTCAACGTATTAACCAAAATCTAGTTCAATACCATGCTGCATTGAAATAACAAGAAACACCAAACAAAAATGATACACGAGTATCAAACATGTACTACTTGACAAAACCTTCTAACCATTATTAATTGTTGTAGACACGAAATAAATAACTTAACTAAAAATCATCCATGGAACACTGACAGAGATATGAAAAACGAAATAAAAGTGGACGATCACCATCGAGATGAATGCATACCAATTCATGTTTTCCGACTCAGCACTGTTTTTCAAAATCCACTTGGACACAGTATCACAATCCACGGGCCGATGAGCCTCTTCTGTACACTGAAAGGAAATAACGGTACAATAAGAAAGACAGTTTCATGAACTAAAAGATGAAGCTAATATAAGAAAAAGAAGTCTTACATTCCAACAGAAACTAAAGGAACAACAGCAGGTAACATCATAGCTTCCACTTCCGAGATCGTATTCTATTGCAGAATCACAACCTGGGGCAGGACACCATTTTGTCTACAGAAAACAAGAACACAAACATATCACAACTGGTAGAAAATAAGGCAAATAATACAGTACAATCAAGAGAGACGAAAGAACTCTTGCAACAAACAAGTCGTGCCAATAAAATATGACATACAATAACCAATTCAAGTTGATAATTTAAATACTCCATTTGAAGACTCAGACAACTCCGCAGAGATGGCAACAAATATTTTTATTTCATTAGTTAATTTCTAAATGTGAAAGGATACTCCTAATAATAGAAAGGTTATGCCCAAAAAAAGAGAGCAGTTTTTTCTTGAAGATCAACTAATCATCTATGCCGGATGGCAGATATACAGCACAGCTTATGTAAGAAAAAAATTTGCTTTTCTTGAATATCCCTTGGGCAATGAACAAAAATGCAAAAGAAAGAAGCGAAGAAAAGAATAAAGGGGGGGGGGGGGGAGAGAGAGGGAGAGAGAGAGAGGAAAACGGAGACCGGGAAAAAAGAGAAAAAAAACAACGAGAAAAGGGGGTGGGGTAGTGAAGTAGAACA
>JAPFFP010000094.1:19987515-20006162 GCA_026153255.1 Solanum medicagineum | reverse complement strand
GTCATTTTGCTTTATTCCATCATACCCCAAAGCCAAAAAATAGTGAATCTTTGGCTCCATCCAAGATTGATGAAAATTATAAGTACGAAAAATGAAAAAATGACTTAGTCTGTTGATATTTTATTACAAGCATTCTCGACGACATTCATACAAACAGAGAATCAATGTTAATCTACCTCTAACTTATGTTTGTGAATATCTTAAAACTATAGTCTCCCTATGTTCATCCAATAGACTTGGTTTACAGAGCAGAAGCCCCCTAAAAATTATTTAAATATTATTTCTCGGAATAATTAACTTTTTCTATTCATGTATTTTTAGCTGCAAAATAAATTCTATGATTAAGGTAAGTTAACTAATTTTCTAATGTATTTAAAATAATGTATCATTTATATGGTATGACGCTGAAAATAAATGAAATTTGAAAGGATAAATTATACGCATAACTTTTTTCTAAAAGAATAGCAGACACGAGATAGAAAAGGTTATTTCCCATTACATGTTATGAAGGTGCAAATAAAGAATGAAATTTCAAACTTTTAATTATTTCTATAATTTTCGTAACCTTCCAAAATTTCTTTTTTTTCTTTTTCTTATTTTACTGCTTATATTACATCTCTCTACAACCTTGATTATACATTGTTTATTGATGTGTGTTTACTATGCTTCAACCAACATATTATCTCTTTCTCCTTTTATTTCGTTGTTGCAATGATGCAAATAAATATATTCAAGTATGAGAGAAACAAAGAAACTATATTAAAAAGGATATATCTTTTGCGAGTACAAATAAGTTATATCTTCCCATGACGAAATTGTATAGAAATTCAATTACCTAAAATTTGATATTTATATTGTACCATTAATAATATATTTACGAATTTAATAATATGTTATTGATGTATCAATAAAATATAAGATATGCATACTCCAAGTTATTGAATATAAAAGAAAAATAGCATTAGAACGCACAAACATTGGGTCCATACTTTGGACGGACAATACCCTTGAGTATTATTTTTGGAAAAAAAACTTTGACCAAGTATTCCACTTCTTTACAGAAAATGAAAATATTTTCTTTAAGAAAAAATAAGTTTTATTTAGAGAAAAAAAAACTTGGCGCAAAAAATATAATTTTTTATTTGAAGGGACCTATTTTAAAATTCTTTTAAGTAAACTTATTTTATAGCCTTTTTGAATATATAGAACATTATTTTTAAATGCTTATTTTTTATATTATAAAAATAACTTAAAATAATAATTTTTTAAATTATGCATTCGAGTCCTTAAAATGGAAAAATTCTTAATAGAAGTACTTCCATTCAAATAAGGTTCTACCCGATATGAATTCAAATATTGTCAGACTCCAATATAAAGTACGAAAAAAAATATTGAAAATGTCAAAAGTGGATGATAAGTAACTAACTAATTAATTAATTAATTAAACAGATAAAAATTAATTCAGTATTTTAGCTGCAGCTAAAATACGCTAAAACCCTAGCCTCCATATCCAATTCTCTTTCAGTTTCCCACTCTTCCTCTGTATTTTTCAGTTACACTTACGTCAAACAATAGTTTTCTGCTCCGGTCGCCGCCGTTAACAATGGGGAAATCGGAGAAAAAGCCAGCCTCTCAGCCACAGAAACCAGAGAAAAAGCCAACTTCTCAGTCACAGAAGAATTCTGCAGCAGATGATGAGATGGATCCAACGGTGACTCCCTTTTCCCCTTTCTATTTCAAACGTTTTGTTGGGGAATATTTTAGATTTTTGTGGTTTAAAGTAGGTTGTAATTCACAAGAATGATAAGGAAATGTAGACACTTTTCCAGTATAGAGCGTTTGTGAAGTATGTTAAAGTTATTGACTGATAGAGTTGGCATAAAAGTAAATTTTTTTGGGATATTTTTCGTAATTTTGGAGTTCTGAAATTCATTTATTTTGGGTTGGTTTGTCTGGATTGCAGCAATACTTTGAAAATAGGCTGAAAGTAATTGCAGCTGAGAAGGAAAGTGGGAAGAACCCTTACCCACACAAATTCCAAGGGATTAACCATTTGTCTGTCCCTGAATTTGTTAAGAAGTACGGAGTTTTAGAGAGTGGAGCTCATTCTGAAGATGAAGTGTCCTTGACTGGTAAATTTTACTGCATTTTAAACTTGTTTTCTTGTTCATTTCTATTTTAAATAAAAGTTGCATCAATAATTGTTTTTTGCTGTAGGGAGGATAATGAACAAACGTGCCTCTTCTGCAAAGCTACTTTTCTATGATTTACACGGTGAAGGTGCCAAAGTTCAAGCCATGACTAGTGCAAGGTGGTTCTGTTACTCTCTATCATTTTCTTGTTTCTGAATAATAGAAGCTTCTTTTCACTTAGGAGTATAATGTCCTGATATGTGCAGAGATTCTGAGTTGAATGAAGAGGACTTTATTAAATTTCATTCTGGTGTGAAGCGTGGAGATATTGTTGGAATTACTGGATGTCCAGGTGTGAGATTCTTATTTCCTGTTAGTTATTGACAGATGTTATCTTTGGTAGTGTTGATCTTGGTGGTGAAAAGACAAGTTTTGTTAGAAGAAAAAAGTTATTCTCACAGTCTTACTATCACTTCATCATGTACTTGAACAAAATTAATTAATGTTGGGGAAAGGAACTGAAAACACAATGTGTATGTATTCTATTGGATGTGTGTACTGAAGCAGATTGTTTGGCTAAGATTTGCATGTGAAGTTATGGTCATATTTAATACCATAACAACGATTCAGCTATCCGAATTGATTTTTCACGTCTTTAATAGCAGTAATTTGCGTTTACCCAACCTTTTCTCTTCACACCACTTACTGCATGGATGATGACCTTCACAATATTATCACAATTAGCATTGTAGAAGTTGCAATAAAATGTTTTTCAGTAGGGGCTCAAGTTAGGCTATGCAGCTGTAGCCGCTTGCTACTGAAGATCATGGCTTTTTTTTTGTGTGTGTGGGTGGCTGGGTGGGGGTTAAGTAGGATCATTTCTTGGTCCTCGACTCTGAAGCTTTGATCTGAATCCAAATTTAGTTAATATTTGTCTGTTCCGGACCACATATTTTTTTTTTTGAAAGAGGAGGTTGATAACCTGTTAGAGACGTGACAAAGGTAATTGTCTTTTCATTTTTGATTTTCAAAAAGTAATCTGAAGAATTATTTTGACAAAGCAGAAAGTGTTTGGAATGGACTACAAATAGAGCAGTGACATAAGATTCTCACAGAAAATAGGCAGGTTTCAAGCTTTCATAGTTAGGGAGAGGAATGATAAAATGTTGGGGATCAGTATAAATGGAGGTTGAGAGGATATATGTATGCATTTGTAAGGAGAAAAGAACACACGGGGTTTAGTTGGTAGGTGCATGAGCAAAAATAATATACACTTATCCAATTAATTTTATTAGACATGACCTACCATAACTGTCTCCTAAAGGGGCAGTTGTATTCATTTTCAATGTAAAACATTTTCTTGTGTTTGCATGCATTTAGGTTTCCGGGTTTCGCCATCGTCTCTTACTTCAAATTTTGTCTGTTCCGCAATTGGTAGGGTGAATATTTTTATTGGCATGGTGTAGATTATGCAGACATCATGAGATGATAATAATGACGTATTGGTTTGTAACATATTTCTAATTCTTCCTGCTTCATTCATCAGGTAAGAGTAAAAGGGGAGAACTGAGTATTTTCCCTAAATCATTCATAGTGTTATCTCACTGTCTTCATATGATGCCACGACAGAAAGGTGCCCAGACAGAGGCAACTAAGGTTAGCAAATTTTGTTTTGCATCGTGTCTGAGGCCAGTCCCAGTTTAATTGAACTATATCTAATTGTGCGGCAGAATCCTGAAGCATGGGTCCCCGGAAGTGGCCGCAATCCAGATACATATGTGTTAAAGGATCAGGTATCTTATGCCTCTCAATTTTTTCAGAAAGTTTTTCTTTCCAGTGTCTTTCTTTTATCCTATTTCCTTTAAAAGATTTTATGCCTCTCACGTGATCTTGTGGTTCATTTGTTCTCTATGTCCAGGAAACACGATATAGACAGCGTTACTTGGATTTGATGCTGAACTCAGAGGTTCGACACATATTTAAGACCCGTGCAAAGATCATAACTTTTATTCGGAGCTTTCTTGATGATCGCGACTTCCTAGAGGTTGATGTTTATGAAGCTGTTTTACTTTGCCTTTGCTAATGTGAGATTATGATTTTAGTTTGAATAAAGCTAGTAAAAATATAATTGTATTTGTAACAGGTAGAGACTCCCATGATGAACATGATTGCTGGTGGGGCAGCTGCACGTCCATTTGTGACTCACCACAACGAGTTGAATATGAGGCTTTTCATGCGTATTGCTCCTGAACTGTATCTTAAAGAGCTAGTTGTTGGTGGATTGGATCGTGTCTATGAGATTGGGAAACAATTCAGAAATGAGGGAATTGACTTGACGCACAATCCTGAATTCACAACTTGCGAGTTTTATATGGCATATGCAGATTACAATGACTTGATGGATCTAACTGAAAAGATGCTAAGTGGTAAGTAACCTAAAGATGGGATCCAAATGTTGTAGGGGCGAAGCTTATGTATATTTAATCTTTCATGATATTTATTCTTTTATTTATATCTTACTAACTATACATGAACAGGGATGGTGAAGGAACTTACGGGCGGCTATATAATCAAATATCATGCGAAGGGGTTGGAGAATGAGCCAATTGAGATTGACTTCACTCCTCCGTTTAGGTTTGGGAACTCTTCTGGTATGTCATGTTTTGATTTTGTTTACAGGGCACTAAGATACTTATGCTGTTGCTTCTGCAGAAGGATTGATATGGTAGAGGAATTGGAGAAGATTGCAAACTTGAATATACCCAAGGATCTCTCAAGTGATGAAACCAACAAATATCTCATAGATGCTTGTGCAAAGTTTGAGATCAGATGTCCTCCACCTCAAACAACAGCTAGATTACTTGATAAAGTAAAATTTTCCTTTCAAATCTCTTCCCGATAGCCAAATTTTACATATGCAATCTAGAAATTTGCCCCCCCCCTTCCCTCCCTCTTTTTTTTGGGGGGGGTGGGGTTGTCGTGTACTACTCTCTACTGTGATTATTGTAATGCTTGAGAATCTTTTTTTCAGCTTCTGAGCTTTGTGTTCAGAAGAATGAAGGAAAGGGGCTCTAATGGAGGTGGACATTCACTTCTGTTTTCTCCACAAGTGCCCCTACATGAGGCAGCAAAAGGCTACTGTAAAGGAAGAGGGAGGGGGGTGTGAAAAAATTGAGGCAAAATGTGAGAAAATAAAGAGAAAAGAAACCTATCATATTTTAGAGGAAAGAAATAGAGATGAAAAGGGTTGCTAGTGTTGTAGAGCTGTATTGGTGTGAAATCCTGTAGTTTCTGTGGCATTGACATGTAATATGCATTGTTGGCAAGAATGTTATCATGGATCGTTAAATATGATGTGGAGCCTCATTGTTAAATTGGTTTTGAATCAATTGCTGTATGTCTGCTTTTCGGCATGTAAAATCATGAATCGTTTAATGTTATGTCCCATATCTGCTTTACAGGAATCAAGTTTTCTCATTTCTTTTAGCACTACTGTTGCTATTTGTTACCAGTTTTTTTGCCCAAGCAACTGTATGATGTTGGTACTAATTCTCCTTTCAATTTTATGCATTTAGCTTGTGGGGCACTTCCTGGAGGAGACATGTGTAAACCCTACTTTCATCATCAACCATCCAGAGATAATGAGTCCTTTGGCAAAGTGGCACAGATCGAAACCAGGCCTGACAGAACGTTTTGAACTGTTTATAAATAAACATGAAGTATGTTCTGTCAAGTCTTTTAAATTGTATTTTACCACTCCCAATCAAGTTGTAATGTGCTTCTTCTCTGTTAAATAACTTTACAGCTTTGCAATGCATACACCGAGTTGAATGACCCTGTTGTCCAACGCCAGCGCTTTGCTGATCAACTAAAGGTATCAATGGGACATGTGCATCCTGACTTGGTTTTTTGTGTTCATCTTGTTGGATCATTTTGATTATGTGCAGCTACTTACTTTGGCATAATTAATGTCAATTCAGGACCGACAATCAGGTGATGATGAAGCCATGGCACTGGATGAGAACTTTTGCACAGCTCTTGAATACGGATTACCTCCTACTGGTGGTTGGGGATTGGGTATTGACCGACTTGCAATGTTATTGACAGATTCACAAAATATCAAGGTTTGTGCCAGAAATGACCACTTAATTCCAATTTATTTGGGTATGTTGGAGTATCCCAAATTGGCTGAAGGAAGGGCCTGTTGTCTTCCTAATTCCTATATTATCTAATCAATCCTCACCTCATGAGATAGCCTTGAGGTTAATTTAAGTCCAAGATTCATTTTCTTAACATGTTATTAGAGCCAGAGCAAAGCTAATCCATGTTCTTGGTTTATCCAATGTTGGGTCATCATGTTATATTGTCTGTATTCCAGATTTTTGACTCCTGGGCATGTGGGTTGGTTACAGTATCTGACATTTACAAAAAAAATGGATTGTCTAGTTATACAATTTTAGGCAATTCTCACCTCATGTTCTAGCTTCGGGGGGTTTTTTCTTTTATTTTAACTACGAATTTGCCATTCAGTTTCAATCAATTCCTCTGATGTTCTATTTCATGTCCATTTCTGAATGGATGGAGGGTGTTCAGAGCAGAGCCTACAGAGGCTGGTCTTTTATGAACTTAATGTTGTCTCAGCTTTTCCGCGGACTCTCCTTTTCTTGTCACTTCCTTTTTGAGAAAGCTGGTGTTTTGTATCATTTGAGTTAGATACTGAAATCTTTTGTTTCTTTCCCTCGTTATAATTTTTTTCTACAGGAAGTTCTACTATTTCCAGCCATGAAGCCACAGGATGAGCCAACTTCCAAGGAGAGGTAAAGAGTTGTCCTTTCCTTTCTTTGAATGATATACACCGGCATTAGTATTTGCTGTTAGATGCTTAGGACTAAGGTTCGTCTTGGATTGTGCTGACAGCTAACTGACTGATTTAGCTGACCCCAAATTGGTGAAAAACTAGCAAACTGATTGATCTTCAAATCAATATCTCTATTCTTGGTTGGTAGAGTTCATAGATGGCACCCAATGTTGTGGCCTAGTGGAAATTGAAGTGGGTTGACACCATGAGGTCTCAACTTCAATTTCTACCCGAGGCAAAAAAATACTAGGTTATTTTCCACATCTGTCCAGACCTTGATGGATAGACTTCCATAACATGTGCTAGTGGGAGAAGCCGTGAAACAGACCACTACGCAATGACTAGGACTCTTGTCGGAGGAGCTGGGATGCAAGGTGTAATTAGTTGAGGTGCGTGCACGCTGGCTGGCCACCACGGTTATAAAACGGAGTTACTTTGTACTTGGTACTTATGGAAGGATGTATGTCCTGGTGAATAGTGGAGAAGCATGAAGGCTGCCGGGTAGACCACTACCATAAAATAGTAATAACATCCATGATCATTAATATTGACTAAGTAGTGGCCTTGGGTGACCTACTTTTGAGGAATATTCTCGAAAATCATTTACTAGGATTCTTTGGTGGGTTTGTGGGTGGGGCTAATCTTGGTTTCTGCTTAAGCTGTAGGAAACACATATATTTGCTTGTAAATTTATTTTATGATATGTTTTAGCTAAAGATCAACTGCCAGTGAAACCTATGTTTAAAACTCCCATAGAATTTTTTGGTTACATTATATGAAGTTGAATCTATATTTAGTGGAGTAATACTGAGAACTAATATAAGAGGAATGAGTGATGCTGCATTGTAGTTGAATTGTGAGAATTGACACATGTTTTAAAAGAAGCTTGATTGAGGATATATCTTAATAGAGTGAGTTACATGATTAGCATTGTTAAATGGGAAGGGATTTGTGGGGGAATTGTCTTCTACATGGAATAAATCGGACAATGCCCAGAACTGTGGTTGGGAGCTTGCTTGGCATGAAAAATGAGCTGCAGAAGAAAGCCTATAAACCGTGGTGTACAGTTCAAAGTACCAGGCTTTTCTTTGCGGCACAATTCTCTACAAAAATCTTTATTTCCTTATTAGTAATAGTGGATAATTAGGAAAGAACAAAATAGGTGGTGTTATGCAGGGGTTGCTTTTGCAAGACAGTCCAAGTTGACTTGCTGTGTACTTGGTGGAAAGTAGTATACAGGAACTTAAAATGGATTTCACAGTGTTTGAAAGTTGTTGCGCCTGTGGAAAAGGATAGTGTCATCATTCTACGGTCTAGAGAGCCGATACTGCAAAATCGAAAGCTTGCATTTTGTGAGGGATTTTATGTGCTTTTCCATTCAGCTATTTTTAGAAAGCACATCATACTTCTCATTGAGTTTTCTTTTCTCCATCCAGCAATAAAAAACCTCAGGAGGAATCTGCCAAGCCTCAAGATGGACAAGCTAAACCTCAAGATGAACTTACAATGCAAGGTAGATAAATCTGGTAGATATGCCTGACTTCCTTTTTATTCTCTTCGACTGATCACGTCCCGGGAATTGCATTTTAATTTTTGCCTCTGCATTTAGACATAACCCAGTTCCATTGATGTTTGTCTTCGGGGTGAGAACTGCCTACTAACTTGTTCGTCTATTGCTACAGGCGTGGAAAAGCAGATGTCCAACATCACAGTGTCGTGAAGATCATAGATATATTGAACGTTGAGTTCCTCTGCTCCTGGAGTAGCAGCTTTTTGTGACACCTTTTTGACGATTTAATTTATGGTAATTGTCAATTGTTATGACAAATGCTATTCTTAATTTGATTGTATCAGAAACTTTACGCATATACCAATGAATCTGCTTGTATCAGTCAAATACTTTTAGATGTATTCGTTTATCCTCACTATTCCTTACTCTTATCCATTTGTGCTTTGCATATCCACAGACAGATGAGAGGAGGTCAAGTGTCCTGCTTCTGTTCTAGTGTTCATGTTGAAGGTTTTTGTAGAAGTAAATTTTAACATGAAAAATTAGGTCGTTATAGTGAAATATAATAATGATGTATGATTGCAGCATCATTTCAACTTATATACCAATTAGGTCGCTATAAACGACTTATTATAGGGACTTTCAACATAATTTAAGGCTTCTTTGACCACAATAACGCAAGCGTTTTTTCGCTCTTTCATATATTAGGAGGTTTTACTTGGAAAAGAAAATGTACAATACTTAACAATGCGTGAGATCTAGTAGCACTTTGTGATTCCAGGTAAAGATCGACTTAGGATCATGACATTCTTTCCACAAGATAGGAAGGGTGATAGTACAAAATGTACATCTAAATGGTTTTACATGTACGGTAATTTGGCATAATAGGATGAATTATAGTAGAGTAACTACACAACAAATCGATCAAAAAAGATCCTGGTAAGTTGTTGTAATTAAAAGTGAATACATTTTTGGTCAAAGTACTTCATAAATACATAGGAAAGTACTAATAAGAGTGATAATTGTACTTCCAGCAAAAATACATAAACAAAGGCACTATCAACAATCAAGTGGAAGCAGTAATACATGAAAAGCATAAAGTCTGACAATAAATAGGGGAAATCCAACTTCTATTAGTATTGTCTTAATTTAAAACAGCATACTTAGTACCCAAGGTCATTTCACACCAACCCCACACTACATAAACATAGAACATGGCTATACCAGAAAGCGATAATACACAAGGTTCAATTCACAGAGGAACAGACCAAATTCGTCAATATATTCAACATGGTTTTGCCTTATTTAATTACTTCACAAGGGCAGCCAGAGATAGAAATCCATGAAATAATAAGTCACTACAAACACCAGAGCTCGGCTCTGAAAACCCTAGGCGGGAACCATGGTAGCATGGGAGTTTAGACCATCAATCTCCTCCATGGGCTGAGGAGGTGTGACATCTAGATCCTCAGGAGTACCATCAGTAGAATCCTCATTCTCTTCAACACTGAGACCAATGGCTTCAAAGATGAGAGCAGTCACTTCTTGGAACCTCACTTCAGAGAGTGAGACCTCCGCAAGAAGCCTCCAGGCATTTGCCTCGGTTGCACCCTCGTAATCCTCCTTCCTCTTCAAGACCATGTGTCCACTAATCTCCCAAACAGCAGGATTGACTTGGGTGTCGAGGAGTTCAGGGCTGACTTCTCCAAGAGCTTGTTTCTCTGCATAGCACTGTTCCAATACACATATACGTATAAGTTGCAATGGTTATCGATAAATCTCTAAAAGCAACAGAGAAAATGTACATACGGCCAGTTGGGAACTGTTAACTAATTAAAGAATCCCATAGTAAATGTAAGATGTGGTTGCAAGAGTTAGACCTGTGGAAGAAGGAATATCCTTTTTCCTGAGTCGGAGATTAGGACATTGTAAGGGATGTTGTTCTCTTGCAGGCAAATGCAAGAATCTGAGACAACATTGGCCAAATCCTCCAAAGTATTTCCACCCTCAAAGACCAGACCTCGAACTGGGTAATTCAGCATCTTCGATATGTTAACTCCAGCATCAGTGACGGTTATCTTCTGAGTTGGGGCCTTCTCAATGGGGAATTGCACAGCCAAGAAATAAGCCTGAAGAGAGCAACAACAATGAAATTGAATTCCTACTTCGTTATGAAGCTCTCAGCAGTCAGCACTAAAGCAAACAATTTAAACTGATGATCCCAAAACCATGTCGATTATGGAAAGTGTTTTAGAGTCTACCTGGAAGTGAAGATGGTTGATGGTAGCAAATGCACCCAAGCTGTTGTAACCCAATCGGAAGTATGGGTTTGCTGCTTCGGCAGCCATGTGCAGTGCAAGCAAGAAGCTGTCTCTGTCGATCCTCTGGGGAAGGCACTCAAGGACCTTAGGGATCAAAAGCACATGTCCATACTCAATGGGACTGACCTGTTGCATTGAGAACCAATATACTCATTAATCGCTGTTTCTACTTGCCAAAAAAGGTTCCAGAATATGTGCAAAACTAATTAAGAACATACATTGATGGCCACGACATTTGGAGATTTCTCAGGATCAATGGGCGCATCCGGGTAGAGCTGAACTTCATCTTCCTCACTTGCTTCAAACTGGAAGAGCAACTCTTCCTGTCCAACCTTAGTGAAGTTGAACTTGCTTCCATCAAAAGGCTGCAGCACCTTATCAACTCGAAACTCAGTTGGCCTCTTCTTGAGGTGCCTTCCCTCATTAAGTTGAGCAATGAAACCATATTCTCCAGGAATCACCTATAACCATTTGTTTTCAAATTAAATTGTCAATTCACAAATGAAGTACCCTCTCTTCACATCAATCAGAATCACTAAGCCTCCGAAGCAACAACTTAAAAAATAAATGCAGAGCTATATCACAACACTCATCTTCAATTTTCCAAAAATCGACAAAAGAACTAGTTCAATTTTCAACACTACATAACGTCAATCTATTATGTCATATAATATGACATAGTCTATAAACCTGAGAATTTGTTCAACACTTTAAAATCACTTGCAGCTCATAACCAATAACCACGTAAACCTCCAAAAGGCGTTACCCCGAATATCCAAAATTACATGACCTACCATTTCTAAATGCCCTTATTCACTTCCTATTATCATCATACTCACTCTGTCCCTGTTTATCAACCTACTACACCAAAAATCGATGTGCACTTTTACTTGTCCAGATTGGAAAATCAAGAAATAATATAGTATACATATTTTACCTCAAGAATTATTATCCATTTTCCAACATTTAGATGACTATATAGTAAAATTACCACTTTATTTATTGCTTCGGAAGAGAGATGCCAAGTCAAACATGGATGGAGGGACTATAACTTCTAATAGTCCTCCATATATAGATGTCAAGCCAGGATTTCTAAACCAAGTCTATCTAATTGGTAATAACTAAAGAAAAACGTGTAGGCATCAACTAAAAGAACTTATCAATTACAGTAAACCAAAAGACAAATGAGTGAAGGAAAAAAATACCTTGGTTTCGCAAGCGGTGACATCATAGCGAAAGAGGCCTTTCTGCTGACGATCCTCCCACTGCACATCAAAATTGACCAAAAGGTGAGTGATCAAATCTAAAATTTGGCAACTTAAAATAACAAAATAGTAACCGAATAACAAGAAAAGTTGTGCAAGGAGTAGTAATCAAATAAAGAAGCCTCGCACTTACTTCTCCAAGAAGAAGGGATTCCAGGAAGTCAACCGGAGGTTCCTTTGTTTCATCGGCAACAGACTTGCGGTAGCTCAAATTTTTGAAACAATACAGCGGTAGCTTTGAACCTTCAACAATTCAAAGAAGAGCATATTCAGCAAAATCAACTAAAGGTTCAACCCCCAAAGCTCAATCACAAAGAACTTCAGTCTCCTTAGACTAATTGAACAAACACTTAAACATTAATTTTTCAAACAATTGGGAAAAGGGGTTATAAAATACCTGGAAGGCAGCAGTTCCTGAGGCAATTCCGGCCACAGCCAGCACCACGAGCACCAATTTCATCCACCTCATCCTTTTGAAAATTAGAGACAAGCGTAGGAACCCTCTTAATCTTAAGCATCATCTTTAGAATACTAGGTAGAGTAACCTTAATTTGCTTAAAATATAATTGGAAGAAAAAGCTGTACGGAATAATCTAGGGATGTACGGTAAGTATAACTATATCTAGCAGATAATGGAGATGAAAGAACCGCCGCCGGCAAGGAAGAGGAGGTCGGAAGGACTACCACCTTCAGAGGGCAGAGCGCCACGTCCGCCGTGCGGCGCAGGGTTAGTGGCTGTTACACAACCCTTACGTCGTACTGTCGGAACATGTAAAAGTGGTCGGCGGTTTACTTTGTGTATAGCCGTGATGTCTACAACTTGTTAACCTGGGGTTTTACCCTCCAAAACTGCAAATACAATAAACCTTCCTCCTAAACGCAAAACAAAAATTCCAAGATTCTTGTAATGGGGTCTCAGATTTGCTTGATTGATTGCTACTTATGTGAGAATGAGAAAAAAAAGGAGAGAAAATTTGGTGGTGGTTGTTGATGATGATAAGGTTAAAGGAGGAGGGAGATATGGGTATTTATATAAATTGGAAAAGGGGATAGGGGAGATCAGAAAATTGTGGCTGTAGCTTTGCCAATGGCGCTCGGTGCTCTGTGTGAACCGATAGTGTGGAAGGTGTAAAACGGGGCTATGGAGGCAGACAGCAAGGACCAATTGTAGCGGTGAGGAAAATCTTTTTCACTTTTTTTTTTAAGTTATTAATATTAAGAGAAATTAATAAAAAATACTTTTGTGGACTCTAAATTATTGTCTACTAAATTAAGTTGAAAATATATTTATAATAAATAATTTTTTTAATAATTTATGTAATACATAACAATATTCATAGATTCAAACTCAAATGAGATTCGAAGGGGGTAAAATGTACGCATACTTTATTACTACCTCATATAGATAAAAAGTTGAAATTCACTACTCGACGTATATTAGAATTCGAATTTATTTACTCAACCAACTAAGTAAATTAAGAGTTATTTCCGAAAGACTCTCATTTAAAAATATTAGAATCACAATTATTACTTAATCATCTATTAAAAAATTAATTATTGACGCGGTGAATTTGTCAAGTCAAATATGAATAAAGAAGTATGATGAGTAAAATTAAATAAGATTAATTTAGTTTTTCTTAATTTTATAAATTATTTTGAAAAATAAATATTTTTTATTAAAACATTTAAAACTAATAAGAGATGGAGGGAGTAACATTTAAAATTATATTGTTACTCCTCTACAATTTTTTACTAAGATGGTGTAGATCATGATAAACAAAAATTAAGGGTGTAGATCAAAATTGCAAATAAAAATAGTATATTTCTCGAATATAAGATAATCCAGGCCTCTTTGAGATATGTTTGATTTTCGAAAATATCAAAAAGCACTTCATTGTTCTAGGTCAATTTTCGAGAAGAATCTATCAACCTTATTTTCAAAGAACTGTGTAGTTGATGTTATAATTTTCTTCAATGCTTGCGGGATATCCTAAAATAATTATATAATTCTTTTATTCTGAAGATAGTTCAAGTGTGAATGAATTTTGATCCAAATAAATATGAATTCAATCCAAATATTACATGAATTTGATTCAATAAAAATGCATATATCTATAATCAATATTACAAAATTATTACCGATTCAAAAATTCATTTAGACACTTATACTAAAAATTGTACGTATTCAACTTTTAAACAATTGTGGTTGTGGTTTGTTGATGGGTAGAAGTTGAAGGACTAGTGGTCCTGTTAATGTATTTGAACCCAAATTTGGACACATTACATTGTTTTGTGTGGTCACTGGTTTCTTATGAATACTTTTAGGATAAATTACCAATCATTTGATATTCTAATTTATTTTTATTTTAAACGGTTCAAAATTAATAGTATGATTCTTTTATTTCGGATGGTTCAAACTAAATGAGGAGTAAGGTCGGTACAACTTTTTCTACGAAAGAGATATCAAGGTTGCATGGAGGACTTCGTCCTGTACGTAGGTATCACTATTTTGTCATGTGAAAACATAATTTTTTATTTATTTTTTAAGGCGATCAAAAATCATAAATCGTCGCTAACCTACTTTATTGATAGCTTCAAGTGACCCGAAAATAAAGTTGTTTGGATGTGGAAAAATATGTCCACTTTCTATAAACATTATTTGGATAGAAAAGAAATTTCTCTAAAATAGAAATTGCAACTTTCAATTAAAATTGATGTTATGTGTAAGATGATCTGGATTAACTTTCCTATTTTGGAGCCCAAGTTAAATATAACTAGAATATAAAGGACATTTTATTACTTTTCCTTGAAAAAGAGAAAAGAATAATTATTAAATCGGTATTTTCTCTATGTGAATTTTTTAGATTTTTTTCACTGTTCAAAATTCAAGATAAATGTTGAAAATTTTTTATTTTATTTTTTCGTTTAATGAAGTTTTGTATCTTCTGGGAGATAAGTTATACTACCTAAATTATATTTATGAGTTCATATATGACAATAGTGAAAATTATGGTACAAATTATGTCTTTAAATATTTTCTTAATACGTGTGCATTGACTCACGGATTCAATTAATATTGAACAGAGGAGTACAAAGATAAGTTTAGAATTTAAACACTGTTAAATTTAAGTCAATCGTTTCATTTAGAGGGTTAGTAACATATAGAAAATTTTTCCTCCTATTTCACGAGACAATTTAAATTCACATCGATATAGTGAAAGTGAAGAACCCATGATCACGATAGAACATCATAATATATTGTTTCATTTACTAAGTAAAATCTCACGAAACTTCCTTCTTGTATTTAATTACATCAGACAATGACTCGTAAATTTTATCATACATTGTCTCTTATTATTTCTCCCTAAATTTTATTTGTCAAAAAGTGTATTTACAACTTTTTACACTATTTTTTTGCTGACACATGACTAATTCTCATGACGCGAATCTATATGTTTTTAATAAATCAATATATTTATTGTAATAATTCTTTCAGAGAGTTAATTAATATCTAAACTCATTAATTTACCCTCATCAATCTACATGATCGATTTGCTTTACTATTATTTATAACATATTCAAGATTTAAATGGAATTTACTTGATTTAAGTGAACCCATAAATATAATCAAAACAAATAGTTCAGCTGATTTGGATTTAAGAGTGGGTGAGTTTAATATATGTGGATAATCATAATAAGGTGCCGATATACTTTTAGAAAAAATTAAAAAAATTTGAATTAATAAATAAGTGAAGGATAAGTGTAAATTCTTTAAAAATATTTTTCGCCTTTTCATAAAAAGTTTGAATTTAAATAGTTTTTATAAATCTAAAATGACCCGGAGAGCCAAGTTTTGTACCGGCATTGTGTCCGTATGACCACATATGTCCATTTGGTCCTAGTCGTGATTTAAAATCAAGTATTTATTATTATTTTTTAATTTATATAATATAATTTAATTAAATATAAAAAAAATAAATTTGAACAATTTTTACGAATCTAAAATGACTCAAAAAGATTAGAATAGCCAAGTTTTGTACCTGCATTGTGTCCATACGATCACATATGTCCATTTGGTCACTGGTCATGATATAGAATCATGTATTTGTTATTTGTTTCGTTTTAATTATGTAATGTAATTTAATTAAATATAAAAAAATTGAATTTGAATAATCTTTATGAATATAAAATGACCCGAAAGGACCCGAAGAGCCAAGTTCTGTACCCGCATTGTGTTCGTACGACCACATATGTCCATTTGGTCACTCGTCATGATTTAGAGCCATGTATTTGTTATTTGGTTCGTTTCAATTTCTATAGCGTAATTTAATTAAATATAAAAAAAAACATAATAAAATCTATAGAATAAAATCAAAATTTAACCTATTTATATAACATAATTTTTTGAATGCTTACACCGAATATAACAAAAACAAAAATTCAATAAAGAACAAGGAAAAAAAAAAGCTTAAATAGTAAGCACATGATGGGAGATTAATTATTTGAATTAAGGTGAAATTTTTTGTGTATGTGAAATACCATGTGACAATTTTTTTAAATTAAAAAAAAAATGTATAGTATACATATCAACACATATTAGTTAAGGTGTATTTTTCAAATCAATGAATAATAGTTTACATAATAAAATTCACATTTAAATAATTTAGATATGAAATTAAAAAAATAAATAATTTAAATGTGTTTTAAATGCTCTATTCTATTTTTTAAAACTGAAAACTATAGTAGAAGATATTATGGTCAGATGATTTGTTTCAACCAATGTGTGGAATCTTTTTCTTAATTTAATTCCTAATCTCTTCTTTCATTACCAACTCTTTAGTCTTTTACCAAATCAATGATTTTGGTCAGATGTTTTTGAAATTAAATGATTCATAATACTTATTATTTTAAAAATCAAGACATAATTAGTTTCACTTTTATCATTAGTTATAAATATAAAAAAATATTTAAATGATGAAAAAATAGTATTATATTCCCTCCGTCTCATATTATTTGAATTTTTAAGGCTTTTTCAAGGTTCAAAATATTTGAATTATTCAAAATTTAAGGTGAATGTTTGAATTTTTTTTTCATATTTGTCCTTTTATTTATTGAACTTTTGTATTTTCTAGGACATAAATTACACTACATATTTATGATTTTACAAAGGACAATAGTGGAAAGTATGGTATAAATTTTGTCTTTAAATATTTTTCTTAATACGTGTGTATTAGCTCATAAATTCAATTAAAATGAGACAAAAAGAGTATATATTGATAAAAGCAATAAATAAGAATGATTTAGTAATTATTTTCACCTCTATCGTGTTCGCATTTTATTTTACTAACTAATTATACTTGCTCCTCTCAAAATCTTGAAATCATACTGGTGGTGTTTTCCTTTAATTAAAGTACTTTTTAAATTGCTCATATTAAGAAACATCTAAATTAGTTTTGTCATAAAATAATATTTTTACGGGCTCAAAATACTTATCGTTCTTACTTAACATGTTAGACGTTCATAAAAAAAAAGGCATTGTATTTAATTTCACAAACAAATTATCGACTTTGTGGTATTCTAATGAAAAATTACAGATAATTTTCATAAAATATATGCAACGTATTTTTTAAAATATAGTAATATTTCATGCCTCAAACCTAGTTTCTCCGGTGTTTTAACTCTTTTTCTAACATTACCTATATCATTTTAAATTTGGAATATAAATAAATGCCACACAAACACCACTAAGCAGGGAAAAAGTTAGTACTAAGATTTTTGTTGATCAAATTGTTTTATAAAAAAATTGACAACAAATACACAAATAAATAACTAATTTTTTGGAATAAAATGATAATTTTCTAATGAAATATAAAAAATCATCTGACATTGAAGATAAGGTTTTCACATGAACACGTGCTTGACCTATTTTATGTCCATCTATGGCCTAATTCCAAACTAGATTTAATTTTCTTACAAATATTTTTATCGTATCTAGGGAATCAAAATATTTTTCTATGATTGTTACCCTTCACCTACCATGTAATTTCGATGAAACACCCAAAAGTTAAATAAATAAGATTTGAGTATTAAATGGTGTTATTTAGCAGTCGATGAAAGTAGATAATTTTTTTCCATTTATTTAAGTTTTTATGATGTATAGAATTATTTCATACACGTGTTTCTAGAAGATATCTCAAGCATTTTAAAAGACTTAAGTCATTAATAAACATTTAAATTTTTCCTCATTTTCCACTTAGACACCCTAACTAAGATTAGTTCTTATTGAACGTTCAAACTCTTCAAAATATATACTTATTAAATACAAAATGCTTATTTGACAAAAAATGTAAAGTATATGTAGTTCAATTGTGATGACATGGCACTAATGTGGCAAAATGACAAATTAAAAGATGAAATTTGACATATAAATAAGAAAAAAAATAAAATAATAAATTATAAAAAAACAAAAAGAAAAATGATATATTTTTTATTTCATTACCTAATTTTTTTTTTTTACATATATAAGCACTCATCCACCTACCCCACGCTCCTCCGCCACCC
>JAPFFP010000094.1:19973208-19986030 GCA_026153255.1 Solanum medicagineum | reverse complement strand
GGGTGGTGGGAGCAGAGGCGGCAGGACAGGGGAGTGGATGGGTGGTTATATATGAAAAAAATAGGTAATAAAATTAAAAATAAATTATTTTCTTTTTTGTCTTTTTATAATTTATTGTTTTAATTTTTTTCTTATTTATATGTCAAATGTCATCTTTTAATCTGTCATTTTACCACGGTGCCACATCATGACAATTGAATTACACACACTTTACATTTTTTGCCAAATAAACATTTTATGTTTAATAGGTAGATATTTTGAATAGTTTAGATGTTTAATAGGAACTAATCTTAGTTGAGGTATTTAAGTGAAAAATAGGGATAAATTTAGGTGTCTATTGATGAGTTAAGCCATTTTAAAATAATAATTAATGCAGGTACAATATAATTGAGGCACTGTAATTTTAAAATAATTATATGAGATACTATGCTAAAATATATTTCTTCTGTTTCTCGCTAGTTGTCATATTATTATATTTTTTCTTTAAAAATAACATTAAATATAATATTTTATTACAATATTCACATTAAATATACATCAATTAACATTTAATGTTAAATTTTTAAAAATTATCCGAAGAATAAGTAACTAATGTTGTGAGAGGCGCTTTTTTTTTTTTGGTCGAAGAGTTTAGTATTTATAGTAACAATTATTGCTTTGATAATTTATCTATCATTACTTTGCTTATAAAATAGCTTTATTAAATTGTTCGAGCTTCGAAGAATTTAGAATTTCTTTTGTTTAAAGAATATAATATCAATATTATAACTTTATCATACAGGCAGAATTGTGACTCAAAGGACATAAAAAATTCACATTTTATCTTATAAAATCTTTAAATAGTGTGATAGTATTAAAAAATTATTGGCACATCAAAGTCATTGTCGATGCTTAATCATTTACCTTAACAGTGTCATTCAAATTTCAAAATATATTAAACGTGGTGCCTTAAAAATATCTTTACTCTGTCTAAACAATACATTTTTATATACAATGTTTTTTACTATATAACAGAACAAATATATTTATCTTGAATCATAAATTAAATAAAATTTAAAAGTAAATCAAATACATGTATTATGCCTCACATAATGTGTCACGTCCGATGTATTTATCGAAAAATTTAATTGCTTTTGTCTTTAATAACAATATCTTCTAAGTTGATGAAAATTTTGGACTATCAAAAGTTTCTTAGTATATCTTGTGGAAATGTAAATATTTATGACAAAATTTGAAATTCCAAAGATAGATTAAATTCGTGTGATCACTCATGATATAACAACTACATTATAATATAAAAATAAATAAATTAAAATAAAAATATATATTTTTACGACATCATGCGCCACTTGTACTATATTTGTATCAGAGACAAAATCATTTCTTATTTCTTTTGAATTTATTGAAGTAAATAGCCTAATTGTACAACCATGATGTAAATTGGTTGTATTATTAATAAAAGAAAAAATCCTATCCAGTTCATGGGAAATTTCCCAAACCAATAAACGACGAATATATATATTTTTTAAAATTTAAAATAAATAAATGACGAATATATAGGAAATTTCTCAGCCATATATACAAAAAATATTTACTACTCCAATAAATCCAGCAAAGGGTCCACTTACCATGTGAAACCTCCATAGCTTTTGAAGATTTGGTAGATTTTGTCCTTGATATTAGTCGATAGTTTCATCTAAATTTGTCTTCAACATTTAAATTAATTGTTTTTACTGTAATAATATTTGAATTAGTTTATGCATATGTATATGCATTTCAAGTAATTTATTAATTGATAAATATGAAATGATATGGATTGTAACGTCATTTTTTTTATCGCCACAACATTAATTTTTCATCTGAAATATTTTTAGAACGATTGATGTGGAGTAATTCCCTACCATGCAATTAACGACAGAGACGAGTCAAGAAGCCAAGGGACACATGACAAGGATGTTGGAAAAAAGAAAATGAAATGGACATAAAAAGTAAAAGAATGATTTGAATGAATTATTTGTTTGAAAGAGGGGGGAAAATATTTATGTGAAGAAATTATGTTTTCTCATTTTTCACTTCCAAATTTCCTCATATTTTGTAAAATTTGTAATTTGTACCTAAAAATATTTAGCATCTCTTATCTAACATACAGAGAAATAAAAAGGAAAGAAATTAGCATATCTTAGGCTCTTTTGGTTACTCAGACTAGATATTACTCACGTATAAAGTTGAGATTATCTTTATATATTTCCACTAAGATTAAAGTAGAAGAGAATTAAAAATACCTTAGTGTAATTTGATACAAGTGGAGTTCTAAAGAGGGTAGGATGTGCGCAACTTTTACTTATATAATGAGAGATAGAGAGATTATTTTCGTAGACTCTTGATTCAACAAAAGATATGTCAAGGCAAATCAAAAAAGAAATAAGGAAATTAAAAATCATGACAAAATACTACAATAAAATAGTGCGATAAACAAAATACAAGAATTAATAAATAGTAGTAGAAATCTAAAGACAAGAAACTATGACTAACTAGCATGGAAGGATAAGCAAGAGAACGTGTAGCTATCCACTAATTTCTATCGTGATTTGTGTTCTCCGTAACCTTTTAATAATTGATCTTATTCCCTTGACAAGCTGTAATTGTGCACGTCATATCTTGTTTAATAAGTTATTCCTAATGTTTATCGAGCCTAACTCTACCTCTCCTGAAATCATTCATAGCCAATCTTTCATACATCCATACTGAGTATCTACTTATCTATTTTTTACATATTTAAATCATTTCAGAGTTACTTCTACATTTGAGAGAATCAAATCATCTAAAAAATATTATTCAAAAGAGATTATACAAAGGGATTTGGTCAATGTCAACTTAAAAATATTATTCAAAAGAAAGTAGAATCTTAGGGAAAAACGTAGATATTGATTCTCCGCACAAAATTTTTGGTCTTTTAGGATGACCACGTTTCAACTTTTTCTTTCACTCTTTTGTACAACATCAAAAAAATATACTTTTCTCCTACACTTTTCTTAAAAAAAATAAAAGATATATATTTTTTTATTTTAGCATACATTTATTGGCTCTATTAATAATGTTGAATCATCTCGTTAGTTTTGTGAAAAATTCACAAAAGTATATATTAAACAATTATTTATTTTAAAAATAATTTTGAAACCTATCAGTCTTTTATGTTTCATACAAAATTCGGATATATATTCCAATTACTCTTACGTAACGAATGACGATATTTTACTAAAGGGGCTTGTATCAGCAGCCTCAGATTTTATAATTTTATGCGTCGCTATCTTCTTTTATAATATAAAAAGTAACTAATTACTAATATTTAAATTGATCTTTTATCCTTTTTACAATCACTACTATAATATTTTCAGCTACTTTTAAGGAAGTATGAAAATTGAAGTCGTATTGTTTAACATTTGTTAATTAGTAATTGCAAAAAATAAACATAAAGGACATGTAGAAATTACATGAACTTTCACTGCGATAAATCCAAGGAGATTTCACAAGTGTGTTCCGCAATATATAGATGTTATTTTGTACGTAACCTTTACTCTTTTCTTGTGTAAAATAGATAAATAAAAAAAAATATTTTCAACCAAAAACAAAAATCCTGATGCCAGAAATAATTAATATATATAACCCAATAAACAAAATAGTTTGATATGATTGGAGTTAATATAATAATAATGATACACAAACGTAGACAATCATCAATAAGATCAGCATTTAGCCCCACCTCTATTAGTTTTATATACATAACGGACATCAGACACAATAGTATCATAGAAATGATATATGTTGTGTAGACAGACATGTATATCGTTGTATATCAAGTGTTGATATACATACAACATAAAATTGTTACACATATGATATACAAGTGATATAAATGAGATTATTTTCCATCAACCTCAGATTTTAATTTAAAATTCGTCAAATACTCACCAAATTTGACAAGACATACATAGAAGCTTCTCAAACGTTTGGAACATGACCCAATCATGACCAATGGTTTGCTACTACAACATATATAACTTTCTACCATTGATAAGGATTGAGATGATCTAGGGGTGATAATTGATCGGGTTGGGTCAAGTTTGAGCAGGTCATAATGGATCAAGACCCAACTCAATTCGAATTTACTTGGATCAAAATGAGTTGGGTTGAGTTTAGTAATGAATTATATAGTAGGTCAAGACCCAACTCAACTCGAATTTGCTTGGATCAAAATGGGTTGGATTGAGTTCAGTAATGGGTTATAGAGTGGGTCAAGACACAATCCGATCTAACTTTTACTAAGTTTTACTTATTTTATGTTTTCTTTTCAATATTTCAATACTTCATAAAATTATATTTTTATTCTGGCTATATAAAATATATTAATTTTTAAAAATAATTTTTTTTTACAAGATCCCTCTCGAATCAATTCGCGTTGCATATCAACAGAATTTTAGATGAATTGGATTGAGCTAATAATTGAGCGGATTAATTCAACGGGTTGGACAGGTTGAACCGATTAGGTTTAATTTTGCCACCTTTAAGGCCATCCTACCGGTCATGCCATGAATTTCATATTGGACTTGATATTGTACGTGGTGAGGTAATAATATAAACTTATTAATATTAGACACATATGATATAGATAGAATTGAGTATAAGACATAAACCTTTTAGACTTTTGAATAGTACTAAATTCAATATCCATAAAATTTAAAAACAAAATTCAAAGTTCCATACATAATTCAAAAACTAAATCCAAATATCCAAAAATATTCGGATTACGGGTTGCCCCAAACTATACCCACCACTAATTACGGGCCTATTTTCGTACATCTGCTAAATAAATAAAAAGGCCGGTGAAAGATAACTGGGCCACATTGGCATGATTATTGGGCTGGGTCTCCGCACACTCCTAGTAGTTCGGCCCACTGTAACTAGGGTTTCAAAAAGTACCATAGCATATAAAAGCCTCTCTCTCTAAAGCTTCACATCGCTGCTAGGGTTTTAGCGATCGCCATATTCACACACAACACAGTGGGAGAGAGGAGAGTGTGTGTGAGAGAAATTGAGGGAAGATGAAGACAATTCTGTCATCGGAAACCATGGACATCCCGGACGGCATCACCATCAAGGTGAAGGCAAAGCAAATCGAAGTTGAGGGACCAAGGGGAAAGCTTGTGAGAAACTTCAAGCATCTCAATCTGGATTTTCAGCTGATCAAGGACGAAGTAACTGGACGGAAGAAGTTGAAGGTTGACGCTTGGTTTGGATCTCGTAAGGCTACTGCTGCTATCCGTACCGCTCTGAGCCACGTTGACAATCTCATCACTGGTGTCACCAAGGGTTACAGATACAAGATGCGTTTTGTGTATGCTCACTTTCCAATCAACGCCTCCATCACCGGAGGTAACAAGTCCATTGAGATCCGTAACTTCCTTGGCGAGAAGAAGGTAAATTTTTGCTTAAGCTATTTGTATTTGTTTTCTGAATCTGTTTTCATTAATCAAATGATATACATTAGTTTGTTAATATGATCGTTATAATATATGATCTGGATATATACTTTCCCTTTTTTTTGGTGCTTGGTTTTGTGCCTTTTGTGTTGAATGAAATGACTCAGTCCAGATAGACTAGATTAGAGCAGAAGCAGTCGCCCATACGGTAGAGATGTATTTTATGACTCTTAAGAGCATGCATCAGATTTATATAAATACATGAATTAATTATGTGATCCTTCTGCGTAGTGTTTTTAGTTTTTTTTTTGTTGTAAATGGAATTCTGTACAGTTGGAAATGCGAAATTGATTGGCTTAAGAATTATTGTCAAACATGAGTTAAGAAAAAGAAAATTGAGAAACTGTACTTGGCAAGAAAGGAAAGGCAGTGTTCTGTCGAATTTTTCTGTTTGAGTTCCGACATCAATTTCAAAAGTAACAATTACTAATGCTGCTACGTTAAATGTGATGAATGTAGTTTTATTTAAGGTAGGTTTAGAACTTTGTGATGATTGCTGAAATAGGTAGCAGCTAGTGTAATTTTTATGGAGGTGGTAAAAATTGAGTATTTATTAGATAAAGTAATGTGATTTTCATAGTATGATTTATGTGTCTTTAGGAAATTATGTTCTGGAATAAGTGAAACAAACTTTAGTTGAAATTTCTATTTGTCTAGGTTTTGTTCCTTTGTATGGTAGTGGCCTTCGTATTCCTGACAGCTCATTGGCTTTCCCATTTGCTATAGTGCCTGGAGGTTAACTGGCTTTTGAATGTATCAGGTTAGGAAAGTGGACATGCTTGATGGAGTAACAGTTGTTCGATCTGAAAAGGTTAAGGACGAGCTTATATTGGATGGAAATGACATTGAGCTCGTCTCTCGCTCTGCAGCCCTCATTAACCAGGTAATCTCTATGTTTGATCTCTCAACATTGAACATTTATAGTTTACATGTAGTCACTATGAATTTGCATTACTTGACTTTTATATATATTTTTTTTGTTGTACAGAAATGCCATGTGAAGAACAAGGATATCCGAAAGTTTCTTGATGGTATCTATGTCAGTGAGAAGGGTAAAATTGTTGAAGATGAATGAGTAGTTTAGTAGCAGGCATATTGGTGATGATCCATATCCCAAATGCTCGTTTTACCATCTGTTTGGAGACTATATATTACAGACTTGTTTGAGTTTCAGATTTCTAGTTCTTGTTTTGAAATTTTATTGACAAATTGGCCTTGGTGGTTCTTTCGACTATCCCAAAAGTTTCAATTCTCTTTATCTGTGAATGCGAGTAATTGCTTGATTCTAAATTTTAAGGACATGATTCCAAGTTGCAACAATGTTATATGTGGTGGTTTCTTAGTTTGCATGACTTAGGTTTTATTTGGTCGGCAACATGTTATTCATAAATTAGTTTGGGATAAGTTATCTCACCATATATTTGGTATGACTTATCCCATTACTAAGACACAAATGATGGATTCAAGGATTACCTTATACCTTCAATCAAACATGGGATAAATAATTCTATGTTTTATTTTGGATAAACGATCCTTGCAGTTTTAGTTTTAATATCCAAGAATTTGGCAGCTATGCCTTTGGCCTGTTCTATTCCCATCATATCCGGTATGACTAATGAAAAATTTTGAGGATTTTATTTGATTGATTATAAATACCATAGAAAAGCAAATTCAAAATAAGATGATGGGAAGAGCTAACGAAATCTCCCGTTTTATTAACCAAAGAGAGTTGTTTCGATGTTAAATAACCTTCACCTTTACATCTAAGGTTGTGGAGGATTAAAAAGAAACAGCAAATCTTATTTCCAACTCTAAGATCGTGGAGGGGTTGAAAAAAGAGAGAAGTGTATTCCATCTTATTTTTGATTTAGTATTATTTTATCTCATCTTTTAGGTGTCGACATAGGTGTAAACTAGTTCACTAATTATAATCTTAAAACTATAATTTTAAAATAATTTAACTTGCAAGTTAAACGAACCCTTATTAATTTAGAATAGTTATTATTGGTTAATGAAGTATCGATTGCATGTGTTCCATTGACAATTTTAAGTGATTGTTGTTATTTGGTTTGAGTTAGATAAGCAGAGTAGGATCTTATGTCATCAATGACTGGCCTGGCTATGATTCTAGCTTATTTTTATTTTTCAAAAGATTTATTATTCGTGTATAATATACACCAGACACTTTTATCATAAATAATTCGTAGCTATTTTTCAAGAAATCATATAGCTTATATATTCCATTATATTTTAGGAAATGTTCAAAAGTGATTTTTCTCCAATTTTCTCGTTGAAGATTGACATGCTGTATTTCTTTCTTTCACCACACACTGCTTATTTTTTTCTCTCTTGTAAGTGTATAAACAAGCCTTGTAGCCTTTTGATAGAAATTTTCGAGATGATTATTTAGTAAATTTTTTCTTTTATCTTTTTAATTTATGAACGTCTTAGACTAAATAATTGGACAATTATAAATCTAGTGTAATCACAAGCAGAGTTTGAAAAGGTAGGAGAGTTCTTAGTATATATGTGTTATTTCTGATAGACAACATTTAAAATTATTTTTGAAGAAATTTAAAATTTTATGAGAAAACATTAAAATCAAAGTTCATAATTTTACGAGTCATTCCAACTATGCGATGACAATTTATTATTTTATCCATAAGGTTGCATTAGACCCGTGTCTAATATTATGGAAAATAATTCCTCATGTGGCTTAAATTTAAATATGTAACTGGTGGCTTAGAAGGTCCATTCTGTTCAAGCCCAAAACATTTCGTCCAAACCCAAGTCTAATAATAATTAATTTTGGGCCTAGCCCACTAAGAACTAGGGCTTTGATTTCCATTCTAACCCGTCTAGAAACTAGGGCTTTATAAATGGCAAAACGTTAGGGTTTTACAATCCATTTCATCCGGCCGAGAGAGAGAGTGAGAGAGAGGGAGAGAATCAGCGGCGGCGAAGATGGTGAAGTTTTTGAAGCCAAACAAAGCTGTGATCATTCTTCAAGGAAAATATGCCGGCCGGAAAGCTGTGATTGTGAGGGCATTTGATGAGGGAACAAGGGACAGGCCATATGGCCATTGTTTGGTTGCAGGTATCTCCAAGTACCCGAAGAAGGTGATCCGCAAGGACTCAGCGAAGAAGCAGGCGAAGAAATCTCGCGTCAAGGCTTTCATCAAGCTGGTGAACTACAGCCATATCATGCCAACTCGTTACACACTCGATGTGGATCTGAAGGATGTTGTCAATGTAGATGTTCTTCAGTCTCGTGACAAGAAGGTCACTGCTTCTAAGGAGACCAAGGCTAGGCTTGAGGAGAGGTTCAAGACCGGGAAAAATCGATGGTTCTTCACTAAGCTTAGGTTCTAAGCAAAGATTGAATGCGATTTTGATGAAATGGTAATATTTCTAGTATTAAAGAGTTTTGAGGGATGTTGTTTTTGTTATCAAAGATACTATTAGGCTGTTTTTGTGTCTGCACTGTTTTTTTTGATGGATAATTCCTAGCTCTTCTTTCAGTTATCTGCATTTTATATTGGTTTGCTTCTGATTTTGTTGATAGCTTGATATTTATATTATCGAGTCTCTCTGTTTGAATGATGGTATATCTTTTATTGCTTTAATGTCTATGTTCTATGTTGCATTATTCGAGGTTCTTCTGTGTTCTGAGTGTGCAGCTGCTGGTGTTCTAATATTTACTCCTTTAAGTTCTCTTAGTAATGTATATATTGTTAGGTAAGTTTGTTTTATTAACCTGTAGTGCAATAGATTATGGGAGTAAGAAAATTAGCATAATGTTTCAAAGAAATAGCTAGGACACTCCCCAACAATGAAAATATTATATCTAGAGTGATCCCGCACATGGGGGCGGGTCTGTATCAATTAGTCTACCACGTGTTGCTCCTATACTTGCTGGGTTTGACAATTTGCCTATATAAGTTGTCATTCATTTTGTTTTTCGAGTCCATTCCCTTCCAAGCACAAAATGATTTGTCTTTCGAGGTGAACTTAGTTGTGTCAAATCTCAGTTGCTAGTATGACTTGAGTGTAGACAAAGACTAGCTCAAGTGTAATAACATCAACAAAATGGTAAGACTCCTGCCTAGATGGGCCATCAGTATGGAAAATGAAAAACCTTACACCACCTCGTTGGATGGGCTGATTCCAACATTAAAACCTTATTCACCCTTGGAGATGCTAGATCATTTCTCCATTTGCTTGGCAGACCTTGATTCTTTATCAAGGTCTCGCCACTTTTTTGAACTGTACATTTTAATCTTTCCAACTTCATTTTCATGCTTCTAGTGGGCTATATTTGTGCTTAATTTTTTCTTCTACTCGTCTACTTTTTGGCAACTAATGATTTATATATTATAACGTGTATCATGAAACTCCACTTTGTGCATATATCTGACATACTTCCGGGTAAATGAGTGAGTGAAATCCCTCGAATAGTCCATATGTTGTCATCACACTTCTGGGTGCTCCTGTTAATCTTCGTGTGCATGATTTTTCTCATAGTACAGAAAAGGACTCCTTGACACTATCATATGGTATTTACCTAGGTCTAGATGAGGTCAAGTAAATTTTATGAAGATTCTTTGTACTCTTCTAATTTCTTTATGAGAATAACATATGTTGTAGGTCTACTTGGTCTTGTTCCCTTTCACCCTTTCATGTGCTTAACTACTCTCTCGTTGGGTTTTATTGAATGATTCTTAGACTCAACTATTCAACTGCTCTCTCTCACGCTCCACCTCCTTTCCCCTCTCGCACATGCACATACACACGTTTAAGAATATACCATTTCTTCACTTGTTTTGACTTCTTTCCAACCCTTAATCTAATGTTTTTAATACCTTTGTCATACTATAATATTTTCTGGTAAAGCTCGACCTGTGCTCCCTGACATCAAGCCTTATTAATGCATCATTCTAGTGTATGTATGTTTTTTCTTACTTGAGTGTTGTGTAAATAGTTCTCCAGGTTAAATTAAGTGATCAATTAGTTCTTCCCCATCATCATCGTGTCAAGGAACTGCGACATCCTACTGGACTGTAGTATCTGAAAAAAATTGTCTCCTCAAGTGCCCATTTCTTTGATCTGGTAATGTTGTGTGATGTCTGCATGTGGAATTTTAGATATGTATACAAATCAGTTTTCCTGTCCAGGATTGCTGTACGTCTAAGAAATGGTGTTTGTGTGCTCTTAGCTTGGTGAATTTAGTTTGTAAAATCTTTGCTGAGGTCCAAAGTGGCTAATACCTACTCCAAACGAGTCCTTAAGAAGTCCTTCCTTCTATAAGCAGGACTGGATAGGTGTTCTTTCTCACTGTGTTTCTGTGCAACTTGTGAAAAGGCTGTTTTTTTAAAAAAAAATGTCCAAAAATTTATGCCAAGTAGAACAACTGCCATCTATAAGTTAGTCCTTATCCGCGGATAAATTGCATATTCAAGTCGCCACTAATTACTTATTTTTATCCACCATTCTCACTCTATTGATGGGGTAATGCAATGTGAAGAATAGGAACTATTTTCTGTTTGTTTAGTTGTTTGGTGATGTGGAAATATTGATATCCTGATATGTGGGTTCTAAGTTAAAAACTTTTTGGTGTATATAAAAAAGAAAAACGAATCCGGGAATTGGGTGAAAGATAATAACGCCTTGTAATAGACATTTGAAACTTGAAAATTGTCATAAATTAAGACAATAAGAAAACAATTACCATCCAACTTATGGGCCAATAAATAGTCGGTACAAGACAACCGTAATTACAGAATTTTATCGTATTTTTCTGTGCAAGCGAATAGCAGGTGTTTATTATTTCTTTTTTTAAGAGAAATGAGAACTGCCATTCATGTACTATTCCTCTCCGCTAAAAAGGAAAATTGAAAATTTCAAGAATTAATATATTGCCACCGAATTAGTAAACGTAGAAATTCTAGCTCTTGAATGAGTCATCTCCTTAGATATTTGTGAGTATTTTTTACGTCTGTTAGTTTTTTCTCGTAAAATTTATATATCTGTACTCTGTACCTTTTTATTTTCCAAGTAAACATAATACCTTATGAAACCTTACTCCAATTTTTATGGTACAAAAGAAGTTATTTTCCATTAATTTGACAACCTTCTTCCTTCGTTCATATTTGAAATTGATAAATGTGAATGAACTCACAACAACGGAGTCGGACAATAATCCTCTATTATTTATTTTCTTGTCCCAATTATTTTTATCATATCACTAGATATAAATAATATTAATTATTAGCATGTGAACCAAATAACGTAAAAAGGCATGATGTTCGCACAATGACAAACATTCAAATTATAAAGTACATACATGCCAGTGTTCTTTCAACTTAGTTAAATTGTCCCTGTTACCCTTTTAATAAAATATTATGACAGTGACAAAATAAAAATGCCAAGACAAAATTGAAAATTAATTTTCAGTCAATTAAACATGTGTTATAACCACAACAACAATTTCATAATTAAAATCTATCACGAATCTTATCATTATCTCATAGTCTGATTCTAAGGAAATCGCCAACAAAATACCTATATGGATGAGATAAATCATTTTTCATAAGCACTCATTAAAGAAACAAGATTCAATAATTTTTACTTTGGTGTACTGATTAAGTAATTATCACAATAAACAAACTTATTTAATTTTTTTTCTAAAATTCAAAAGCTGTAATCTGGTTTACTGAATAATTTACTCCTTAAACTCCCAAATAAACCCCCTTTTTTAGCACCTCCTTTATCTTCTCCAGAATTATTGCTTTCTTCATTTTCTTCTCCTTCATCTCCTTCTTCAACAAAAGCTGGATGAGTCAAAATGCTCTTCAGCAATTGAGTTCCTCTCAGAGCATTCGTTAATGGCAAATGCCCTTCTGGTGTGTCATCCTTCAATTCCCAAATGAATTCATTCGGAAAAGCTCTGTAATTGTACTGATCTACTTCCTCGATTTCCAGCTTCTTCATCCATCCAACTTTGATGAAGAAATTCGTGAAATCTCTATTCGATTTTGTGTTCCATATCTTCTTCTGAACGCTGTACCCGAATTTGTTGTTGCTGTATTTTCTCCATAGCAAATCGATTTCCTTGAGGTCAGATTCGGGGATGAATTGGACCTCGGAGAAGAAGACGTATCCTCGTTTAATTGCTGCTTCTCCGGCTAAAACGATGAGCAGACGGCGAGTTTCCTCGTCGGCTTCCCGGAAATTTTGGGAAGATAAGTGTTGTTCGAGGACATCGAAGGGGGTGGTGGGGGGGGGG
>JAPFFP010000094.1:19929928-19966428 GCA_026153255.1 Solanum medicagineum | reverse complement strand
CTCAGAATTAGCAAAGTATAAGGGAAGCAACCAGAGTTTTTTTACTACATTCTCATCAATGCATTTAGTCTTGACATACTACCAATGCAGATGACATTCTCAGTCAATACATTCACCACTAAAATCATCCCAGCCCACAAATGGGGAAAATTGTTTAATATGGAAAAAGAGAGTCCGAAACTTCGTGTTAGTCAAAATGAGACCACCAATAAAAAACAAAAAGGCAAATATTTTAAGATTAAACCTTTTACAAAGAAACAAATTCAATAATCACTACAAGTACATACTTAACCACAAAAGGACACCTTTTTCCCCATGAACTGGAAAAAGAAAAAAATTCAGTAATAAACCAGCACAAAAAAGGACTATTTTTTCCCATGTATTTCGAACAACCAACCACCCATTGTTACCTTATTCACTGGAAATACAAAACAAAGACAGAATGTTGACCTATATTAGACATTCCTTCTCTACTGCTCATTATAATGCTTAAAGATTGAATTTTTACCATCAAAATAGATCAATAATGTCCATAACTAAAGCAGATAATGAAGTTTCTAGTAAATAATCTGTACCCGAATTAATAAAATTAAAGAAAACATTGGAAATTATTGACTTGAGGTACCTGAAACGGATTTTGTTCTGACCCAGAAAGGTAGAAGTTGATGAAGAGATTGAAGAAGAAAGACTTTGCTGAATAGCTGCCATATTTTTCCCTTCTGTTAGAACAAAATCCGTTAGCTCAGTGGTTTAGAGACCTCAAACTCAAAAGCTGCTTTAAAAAGAACCCTAATCTTCCAGACATTTAAAAACACATTTGACTAATGGCTAATCATAACTTAAATATTTGATTACTTTGAGTACATTTTAAATTGTACCTAAAATATTATTTATTGCTGGATATTGGACGAATTACCAAAGCAGTCCTTATAGCTCAGTGGTAGAGCATTAGTCTTTAAAATTGAGGTCCGTAGTTCGATCCTGCGTGAGGGGCACTTCTTTTTGTTTTTAACATTACCTACTTTAGAAATATTTCACTCAAGATGATGAAGATGACCAAACATGACTTCGCCAATTTTCTATGGCCCATTTGCTTTTATAATTTACATTTGTCCAAATCAAATAGAAATATCTGTTTTTACTAAAAGTTATTTAATTTTTTTAATTCAACTTGATTAATATCACTTCAAAATACATTTTCCTTTTATCTTATTTTACGTGACATTTTTTAATTTGGTATGGTGTTTAAAGAAAAAAGAAAGACTTGTGAAACTTGTGGCCTAAAATAATTCTTAAATATTTGTATACTTTAGGATCATTTACCAAAGGTAAAGGAAGAATTTTAAAGTAAAAATTTCAATTAGAGTAAAGTGACATTTTTTGGGAGACGGACTTAAAAGGAAAGAGTGTCATATAAAATGAGTCTGATAGAGTAATAAAAATAAGTACATTTATTATCAAGTTAACAGGACTTACCTTTTGGGTTGAGCTCATTGTACTGGGCTTGCCTAGTACGGGTTATCTCTTTTATGTGATTTGCGAGTTATTGTTAGGAGCGCAAGTTTACCTTGTGTGCACTTAAATGATAACGATTGTGGATTCCTTTGCTATAAAACAGGGTCAATATATCAATATCAAATCTTTTTTTTTATCGAATGTCCTTGAAGGAACTACATCAAATCATAATAAATCATTCAACAAATCTGCATCAATTTCAAATAAGATAGTGTATATTAAATATATTTCACAACATAAAATTTATTTCTATTAGATTGATATTATCCGTAAAAATGACCTAGTAATAGTTTCATATTAGCTCCTACATATTACTTATTTTATTTTATATTAAATTTTTGTATAATAAATAAATTAAAGTTTGGTAGTATTATTCTATCTAAAAATTAAAACAATCTATTTCCTCGATAGTGGTTATTTATTAAACTCTACCAAGTGTACGAGAGACTAGAATGTAAGAAAGTAAAGTTTTTGGGTCATTTCGTAAATCACAGAAGTCTTGGGTACATTTTCAAAAATCCTAAAATTCGAGGAACGTCAAATCTAACAAATTAAGAACCAGCTCCATTTTTCATTTCTACGGAACAGGTTTACAGAAACGAAACGAAAACCATTAGAGAGATCAGGCGAAATCCCAAGGGCATTTGATTTGAATATTCGATAATGGATCTTAACCCAGTAAGTTTCATTATGTGTCACCTAATGTACAATCAAATCGTTATCGTATAGAACTTGAAATCTCACAATTTTTGTTTTTGTCGATTAGTTGCATTGAGGCTAGGGTTTTGTTTGAGCTCGTAAGTCTTTTAATTGATCTGTTGATTTACTCGTTTGTTTGGGTTTTCGTGTTTCCACTACTTTTCTACTGCATACGCGGATCTGTTTGGGAATTTGAAAGTTCACTTTAGTGAATTTGATCCCTGAGTTCTATATTAATCCAAAAGGTGTAAGCTTTGTTTTTGTTGGATGAATTATTACTGTAAATATAGGTGAAATTATCGATTAGTAAGAAGTATTGGTGAGCTAGTTTTGTTGTTGCTAGGCTCTAGGATATTATGGAGTCATAGTCACAATTTGGTGACTTCAGTATTGGATGGGTAGTGCCGCTTGTTGATCCCCTTGTTTACCAAGCAAGATCGCGAGAAATAAATCTAGAGTGCAAAGGTTAGGTGGTTTTAATTTGGGCTCAATGACAACAACAACATATCCATTGTAATCCCAGTCTGGGAAGGGTGGTGTGTATGCTGACCTTACCCCCAAGGTAGGTGGAGAGATTCTTTTCAATAGACCCTCAGCTCAAGGAAAAATATTAAAGCAAATGGCTTAAAATATAGAAGGATACCAATTCATCATTTCCTTTCCAAATATTATTGTAGTGCATTAAACTATCTTATTAATTGTTTATGTTCAAGGTCTTAGTGAATACAAGAGCAGGCATCGTGAGTATAACCTATTGTATTGGTCTAATGTGTCATAGAACGTCAGGGCTCTAGGTCTATATCAAGATATCTCCTTCATTGATTCACATATATTCATAGACTATGTTATTTTGACAGATATTTTCTACACTGAATCATCCAGTGGAGTGACCTTTTATTTTGTGTTAGAACATAGGTTTCTTTTTCTCCTAGTAGATTTTGGTTGAAAAAGATATTATAGGTCCATTTGGAATTAAATAAGCATGTCATAGAAATGATCATCATGTTCAGTTCACAATATGGCTTAAGTACTGAAATGATAGCTTAGTGAATTCCTATTAAATGTAGGTGTATATGCAACATTAATGCAATTTTTGATGTGTCAGTTTGTATTCAGAGCAGCTTGTGCCTTTGACAAATGTATTCTTTTGTTCTATCTCCTCCTTGCCTATTTTTTAGGATGAGATGTATATTTTGTGTGCTTTGGACAAATTAGAATGACACAAACATTTAATTGTGTGATAAAATAGGAAAAAGAAAACCTCTTGTTCTGCTGCAGTGAAAGAAATATTAAAAAAAATGAGGTGAAAATAAAGAATATTGGTTGGTTTAACACATAAGCTAGGTTCTTTCATATATACTTCATTGGCTATAGGGCTGAAGTCTCCCACCAAACAGATGCCGGTTAATTTGATCCATGTAGTCAACTGTTAGTTTGTTGGTGTAACTTGGCTGTGCTACTTGGATTGCATGTGATATTTATTTATTTATATACTTGAACAGATAAGAAATTGCGGAGTGTTAATTCTGCAATCCTTTTGCGAATTTAAATATGCTATTTTTTGTCTTTGTACAGCATATTTGGTTTCACCCACAAGTCGTCTTTATTTCCTGTGTTTGAACTTTCAACAAGAAGTTCTTACTCTGGTGAAAGTTCTTACTGTTGATATGAACATACCACACCTACTCATTATGCGTGGTTGATGCATGAGTTACTCGGAATGATTTTGCCTAACGCGTTTGTAGGTGGCCTTTTAACTTCTGATGTCTGTTGCCTAGTTAATGTATTTTATCTCATTGAGAGACGGCTTAGTGTTCCTGCTTTGCTCTTTTCTCAAATCCATGTGAGCATCATAATATGATAAATTCTTCTAAATGTTGAAATCCTAATTTGCTTCAAGAAACAGGTTTTTTAATTGGAGATGTAGAAAACTCGTATGGCTAATTATATTAGCTTGGGAATGAAGCATGGTGATTGTTTTGTACAAAATGGACTGTTGTGAATATATTGATGCCAACTTAATGCAGATTTCTAGTTTGCTATTAATTTTAAATACCTTGCCTTTTCAAAAAAAAAAGTAAAATTTTGACATCAGTAAGTGGGACAGCGTCAGTTGCGTGATCAGTGTCTTTAAGGTTTAATTAGTGTAGTAAAAGGTGCAACTAGCACGCTTGCCTTAGAGGATATAATCACATGGATGGAAGTTGTTTGAAAAAACTTGTAATTTCTCAAAATCCATATAGACTTCAGAGGAAAAAAATGATGGAAGCAAAAGATTCATATAGAAGATACTAACTGGTTGTAATTAAAAGTCAGTTATATTGGTACACTTACATAGCTCCAGTTCATAGTAGTTCACTTTTTGTTCTTTTACTTCGTTCAGAGATTTGTGTGTTAGTAGAAAATTTGGAGAACTCTATTGTTAGATGATCCTAAGCTACTTAATATTGGATTGAAATTGGTCTAAGTGTAGGGGAAACAGATCCATAGAGCTAATTTCAACTAGTGTGGGAATCGGTGATACTTGTGTTGTTATTGTTGTAATCTTTAAGTTCATTTCTTTTAGCTCATCATCTTTGGAAGGTGGGTAGACGATCTAGGAGAAGCAATGTAGGTGAAAAAAGGGTTTTTTATTGGATATCCCTGAATTTTTTTTTAAAAATAATTAAAAGAGGGTTAACTTTAATGCATAATACTCATAGCTTAGAGGTGTTTGCGGCCTTCCAGATATCCTACTTTTCTGAGTTTCTCTGTTATTTTATATAATCTTCCCTTCTTGTTTCTCTCTTTTACTACCCTTGCTGCTCCTTTCCCCAGACACCCCTAAACACTCTCTGCCACAACGAAAGGAGGGCTCACATAGAAACTGTTGATTGATTCTTTCATAAAGCTAATTAAACTGTCTCATTCTTTCTCAGCCTACAGGGGAGGACTATGCACACCCACAGATATGTTTTTTCCATGTGCTCTTCAAGGTCTAGCTTATTTACATTGTCTTCTATTTTAATTCTTAGGTTCTAATTGTGTTCATTAAGTTTTAACACATTTTCTTTGCATTGACAGGCAGCAGCATTAGCGTTTTATATTCTATCAGCTTTATTTGTTGATAGTTTTGTTATCATCTTTGTGGTAACTGTTCTTTTAGCTGCTCTTGACTTTTGGGTGGTTAAGAACGTTAGTGGACGTATCCTTGTGGGTTTAAGGTGGTGGAATGAAATAGATGACAATGGTGAGAGTGTGTGGAGATTTGAATGCCTTGATCAGGAGGTGGGTAATCTTGTTTCAAGTTCCTTATCATACATCTTTACCATCAAATGATCACTTTATTTTGGAAGTGCTGGCCCATTTTGTCTTAATGATTAACTTTGTTGGCTTGAACAAACCATTTTACTGCTCTTCTCCTTTCAGTCAATGGCTCGCATGAACAAGAAGGATTCCTGGCTGTTTTGGTGGACTTTGTACCTTACAGTAAGTGAAGACTCTATCATACTGGCTGTTTATTCTAATGTTCAACACGACAAATTCAGCACATGTAACAACAACAACAAACCTAGTGTAGTCCCACAAGTGGGGTCTGTTTGCAGCTTTTACTTTTTCAGGATTCAGACTTCAAGGATATTCTAGTATATGGTGTAGAGCTTCTTGTGTTTCAATCTGTACCTTATTTTGCAAAGTGAAACAGTTAGCCATGATGTGTTGCGCACCTGATCTGTGTACTTTGCTGTAGGCTGTTGCTTGGTTCTTTCTCGCGATATTCTCCCTCATTAGGTTCCAAGCTGATTATCTTCTTGTCGTTGGAGTTTGCTTGACTCTCAGCGTCGCAAATATTGTTGGTTTTACTAGATGCCGCAAAGGTGTGTACTTACTCTAACTTTGTATAGATTTTGCCTCTAACAGTATCTTTACCACTGGAGTTTTGCTTCGTTTCGGTGTTCCAGTTTCCATGCAAGAGCATAATATGTATGACGGTAGATTTTATTAGGTTCCCTCATTAGTTTATGTATTCTTTTATTTGCTTGACGCTTCTGTCTTGCTCTCACTGGGTATGTATGTTGTTGCTTCTGTCTTGCTTTGCTTGTTTCAGTTTTCATTTTTGTGATTGATAGTCATATCAGATGTCTGTGCACTATTCCCTTTTGAATTTTGCTTTCCAATACACCTTTACTGTTTAATCTTCATAGGTTTCTTTTTTCTTTCTAAAATCCAGATGCTAAGAAGCAGCTTCAAGCATTTGCAACCCAGACTCTCACTTCTCGGTTCTCCTCTACTATACAGTCTGCATTTAGTGTTGTTTGAACAATTAATACAGAACAAGCTAGTCGTGGGAGGAAACTGGTCGTCAGTGTCCACCTCTACAAACAATCGTGTATTGATTATATATAATGGTGGTCTGTATACGCTGTGAAATTAAGATGGCACATATCGGAAGGATGATTAGGAGATTTTGACATGGTGTTTATCTGAACTCCTCCTTTGTTGAGGTCTTGTACATGGAGAATATGAACGAACTGGAAAAACATTTTTGTTCCTTTCAGTTTTCATGAATCCAATTGCTTCATTGTAATTTTTCTTTTCCCACCACGCACGGCTGGTGAATTAGATAAATGGGGCAATAGGCATAAAAGTATCTGAAAATTGCCATTCAAAGTTATGCAGCTAGTGCAACCAGGGGGTTATGGGGGAGTGGTTCCATTTATTTGCTGCGTTCTTATTCGTTTTCTATCTACTTTGATGTGTTACTTGAGCCCAGAATCTTTCGGAAACTACTTTTTTACCTCAACAAGGTAGAGTTGAGGTTGCATACACTCTTAACCTTCCTAGGCTCATATGTGGGATTTTATTGAGTGTATATGTATAATTTTTTAAAAGAGGATGTTCACTGTAATTAAGTGACTTAGGGTGTGATTATAATTATAATTATCTATTGAATAATGGACCACAGAATCTGGAAAAATGGCACGAAAATAGAAGGAAACCATAATAGCATGTTAGTGTTATTTCACAATCGAGATAGGTGAGTATCAAATATACACAAATTTTATTTATAAAAATATTATTTTTGATTTTTTTTTAAGATTGCAAAAAGCAAAAGAAATAACATCAAGATATCAAAATTCAAAACAAATAGAGTAATAAATAGCAAAAAATAAAATAAAATATATATATATATATATAAAAACTTTGTGATTACTAAATAATACTCCTATTTCAAAATAGTTAAATTGGTGTAACTACCAAAAACTCAACAATAAAACATATACCAGAACCCCTTTACAATAGAGACCAAAAACAAAAAAGTGCTTTATATATCATCATTGTGCGCCAATCAAGAATGGGTAGATTGAGAGGCTATGGTTTAGTGTGAACTAAAGGCTGAGGTAAGTGTGGATATATAACTGAAAATTGTGGAGGGATTCCAAGTGGGGTCTCTGTCTTATCTCAATTGTAAGATTGAGAGGAAGCCAGAACAAATCATAATCACTAGAAGAAGAAGAAGAAATGGACAGCAACAACAAAATCATCATAACCCTTCTTCTTCTTCTTTATCTTCTACTCCAATTTCTTCTTCACACTGAGGAAGGAAAAAAAGGCACCAAATCAACAACATGGCTAGTTTGGTTGCTATTCAACCCAAACAGCCTTCTTTCTCTGTCCTCCCTTCTTCCCATTCTGAATTCAATGGCACCAGATTGATCTCCTCTTTTCAGGTACTAATTAATATCCACTTTACCAGAAAGGAAATGGTGGGGTTTTTGTGGGGTTGGGTAGAAATTATTTGTCACTCTATTTGAATACTGTGAATCAGTTCTGTTGCCAAACCATGACTTGGGGTTTAGTTAGTATTTCATAATTTGCATAAAAATCATACCTTTATCTGTTATGGTTTCAAGAAGATTATAAAAATGTAATCTTTACTAGACATTAGGCTGCGTTTTGAGACAAGGGTTCCAGGTAGTGGTAAGGTCTGGTACATTCTACATTCCTTGTTACTAGACATTAGGCTATAATATGTGTCTATTGTGTGGAAACATATTTTATACCTACTATATTCCACCACCACATGTAGGATAACTCTGTCCAATAAGTCTCGGACAAATAGGAAGAAATCACTTTTAGCGTATTTGAACTTGAGACCTCGTGGTTCTCAATCCAGTTTATGGACCCTTGGGTGCTAGTGTGGTAATGTTATCTTTGTCTTTTAAGGTAATCTTTGGATTTAGCAAGACAAGAAAAGTATTAACTGTTCAGAATGCTGGCAATTGATGCTTATTCGTATTCTATATATATCAAGAAACTGCCGTTCTTGCTTTGTTGCATAATAAGTTGACATGATAGGTTTTTCTGGTTTACTTTTGTATGATGGTTGTAGTATAAGAGGAAACCATGCCGGTCAAGAGGAGCATTGCAAGTTACAGCCTCAGGTGAAAAGAAAATCCTTATAATGGGAGGCACTCGATTCATTGGTGTCTTTCTATCCAGACTTCTTGTAAAAGAAGGCCACCAGGTAATCAACACCATCTAATCTCTCTTTAAAGTTCAAATCATTTTACAACTTCTACATTGTTATCCAAATTATTACCAGACAAAGATTTTAACCTTTGATGTTTGAAGTTGCCTTCAAAATTCACAATCATATGATGATTCACAAATGCAGGTTACGCTCTTCACAAGAGGAAAGGCTCCGATCTCTCAACAATTACCTGGTGAATCAGACCAGGATTATGCTGATTTTTCCTCCAAGGTATGTTGGATATTCAATGAGCTTTAAAGCTCTAGGATTTCATGATTTGAGTTACTCTAAGTAATGAGATTTTTTGTTCCGACTGCAGTTATTGCACTTGAAGGGTGACAGAATGGATTTCGATTTTGTGAGGAGTAGTCTTTCTGCAGAGGGTTATGATGTTGTGTATGACATAAATGGTACTGTTGGTGTATTATTCTATATTTCAATGTATTCCTTGTTTCCTTCTTGTTGCAAACAATTTTTTCTGGTAGAAGTATGTTTTTTATTTCCCCCCCTTTCTTGTTCTCTTATTCATGAACCGTTCGTTGTTCTTCAGGACGTGAAGCAAATGAAGTGGAACCAATATTGGATGCATTACCTAATCTAGAACAGTAAGCTGTGAATTCTCTTAAATACTTATCATGAACTATTTGACTTGAGGATGGATTTCTGCTACATTCTCTACCAGGAATCATTACTGTTGTACCATTATCTTGAAATATTTTACAAAATTTGCTCATGAATTGATGGCTTTCATATGACTTAGCCACTCCTGACTAGGTAAACGTTATTTGAATGATTGGATTGTCGTATTTCTTTTTATCTAATCATTTTAATTTTGCTATAAATCTCAGGTACATATACTGCTCTTCAGCTGGTGTATACCTCAAAACTGATTATTTACCACATTTTGAGGTCAGTGTAGTATCATATGATAACTTTTTTAGCCTATTTTCAGTCTACTTGTGATACTAGATAGTTAAAAAGAATAGGAAACAAGAAACAGCTGCCATTTTGGTTAGTAGACGCATTTAAAAGCAACTTCTTTTCAGAGATTATAGTCAATATGCCAAATTCAGGTTCTTAAATCGAATGTTTGAATGGAGGCACTAGCAGAGAGATTAGACTCAACGATTTATTCATCTCAGAGATGTAAAAACAGCAGCTTATCTGCTCCATCCTATTTGCATCTTGCTTAGCCTTTCTTCTAATTTTTGTTCTTATCTTGACTTAGTTCCTTTATGTAGTTCTTTTTCCGAAAGCTAACAAAAATATCTTTCCCAATGTCAACAGGCCGATGCAGGTGACCCGAAGAGCAGGCATAAAGGAAAGCTCGAGACAGAGAGCTTGTTAGTATCACGAGGTGTTAATTGGACTTCTCTAAGGCCTGTTTATATTTATGGGCCACTTAACTACAATCCTGTTGAAGAGTGGTTCTTCCACCGATTGAAAGCTGGTCGCCCAATTCCAATTCCTAACTCAGGGATACAAATAACTCAACTTGGACATGTCAAGGTTAGTCAGCACAAATTAGAAGAGTAGTTCACATCCTATAAATTTAAAATTTTCACTTTCTAGTTTAAGCTTCAGCCAATGTTGTCACCTTAAAAGTTCCACGAGGACGTGTTTACTTAGGTCGTATAAGTATTCAATATTTACAAGTGGCCCCCATTTAGTAGATACCAGGAAATATGTGTTACAAGCAGGATCATCATACTCTTGGTTCAATTTCAAGCAATACTTGAGTTAAACCGCATTATAACATAATGATCTTAAAAATCGTCTCAAATAGAATCACAACCCTGTGTCAACGAGATAATTATCTTGCTTTTGGTTGGATATTGGCAGGATCTTGCAAATGCTTTTGTTAAGGTTCTTGGAAATGAGAAAGCAAGCAAGCAAGTATTTAACATATCGGGAGAGAAATATGTTACATTTGATGGATTAGCTAGGGCTTGCGCCAAGGTAATTTTTGGGTCAATGTTAGCTTATATTGCTCGGAAAAGCTTTGCATGATATACAATTGACCGTCAATATTCCTAATCCAGGCTGGTGGATTCCCTGAACCTGAGCTTGTTCATTACAACCCTAAGGAGTTTGATTTTGGCAAGAAGAAAGCATTCCCATTCCGTGATCAGGTAAATACTGAAGAAAGCATTCCCATTCCCTAGTCATCACTAAATGTTCACCACGCCTTATCTTAGTAGTTAGTACCTTTCTAAAATACACATCAGTAAAAACCTCTGCTTCCTACTCAAGTTTATGCGCATATTTGTGAATAAGAAACACATTTTAGTACAACCAATCATTTTCCAAACGAAATAGTACTAGAAATATTGTATTCATAAATGATATATATAGTAGGTTTATTTCCCTAGTTGAAGTTGTTAGTAGTCTGTTAAATATCGGATTCTGGTTCAGCATTAGTCTATTTATGTCTTCTCATTGGTGTTAACGTCGAGTTTCTACAGCATTTCTTTACATCGATCGAAAAGGCAAAGTCTCTACTAGGATGGAAACCAGAATTTGACCTGGTGGAAGGTCTTACAGACTCTTACAACCTAGATTTCGGTCGGGGAACTTTCAGGAAAGCAGCTGATTTCTCTACAGATGATCTCATTCTTGAAAAGAAACTAGTTCCCCAGAGCTAGGATTTCTGTTTTTCCATTTTTTAAGTTTTCCTCCAAGAAGTTCACAAGTCATTAGTGGCCAAACCATTTGAAATTTCCTTTGTATATTAACTTCATTCAATGAGATGAAATGAATAACAAGTATTGTCATTCAACATTTTGTGTGTAGTGTGGTGTTCATATAAATAACTGAAAAGGGTGAAAGATACCCTTAAAAAGAAGGTCGCCCGGTGTACTAAAACTTTAGCATTCTGGGGACCTTGCGGACTATATACCTCAATCACAATATCTCATCTCTCTTTGCCACCTTCTCGTGGTCAAGGGTTTGTAAAAAATACTCTTAAATTTTGCGAAACTGACAAAAAACATCTATGCTAATATTTTAATCAAAAAATGCCTTTGTTGCTCTTAGTTTGACCCAAAAATGTTTTAATTGTTATTTAGTTAAGTCAAAAATGACTTTTTCCGAATAAAAGTATATTTACTTTTTAATAAGTAATATTTTTCTTGTTTGTTTCTTTTAAAACCTTTTTAATTAATAAAATTATTTTTTTATTGCTACAATTTGTTTGTCCTAACTTTTCTTGTCGATTTCTTTAAATCTTTTCTTTTCTTATAACTTACTAATTCAAAAATTTCACCTAATATGTTAAGCATATCAATGTGACGGAATAAATTGAGACAAAGAAAATAATGCATATATTTATTTAATTACAATAAATGCTGAATGTCAGTTATGCTTTAGAGGAAAGTTTGGAGGAAATTAATGGAGGACATTATTTATATGGTCGTCGCACGGGTGCGAATATTGTAAGGGCGAGAGCATTAGCACGTACAGACTATATTTTTCGCCAGCTTTCAAAATACATTGCCTTCGTATCGATTTGATGTAAACATGATATTATTTTTATGTGTCTTAAAGAATGTTATCTTATTTTAATAAAAAATAATTTATTTTAAATATTTTTTTATTTTTATAAAATAATTCTCAATCATATAAATATTTAACATAATTTACATCATAAATTTTAAAAAAATTTTATGTCACGTAAAAGGAGACTAATGAAAAGTAATAAATTGTTTTATCATATAGTTGCTGGCTACTGGGTGTACCTAACTATGACGCGTTTTGGCCGGTTTTTTTGCTGGCCCGGTTTCACGGTCCCCAACATATATAATTTATTATTAGTTTCTTTTTGACTTTTTGTTTTAGATCCGTTACCAAACGTTCACATTTAAATATTACTCTAAATATTTATATCAAATCAGCTTAACTTATCATAGATTCTCTTTCGCTGAGATCTATTAGAGTAAGATGATATTCTTTTTAAGACGAATAAAATAAAATAAAGAGAGTAATTATTTATTTAATGTAAGTATATGATATAAATAAACTTTTACCAGATTAAATTGTTGCATGCCATGCCATTTTATGAGATGCTTGTCAAGATAAAAACTTACAAGATATAAATTTGAACGAATCAAACTTGAAAATGCATGTGTCATATGAGAAAACAAAAGTTGCCCCCACTATAGTTGGAGTGTCGGTTTTGTTTAGCTTAATTGGATCCATTTTCATTCAAGTAGGGACCTCAAAAGAAAGATCCGTTAGCGTAGGCCATTTTTTCGGATTTGATTATTATTATTTTAGACATTATTGTCACTTAAAGCATTGTGATATGATAGAAGGATCCTTTTTCTTTAAAAAAAAAGAAATTGAATTCAAGTCTTAAAATAAGAAAAAGTTCATTTGCTTCCTTTTTAAGAATCAGATTAATGATTGTTTGAACATACACGTGATAAGATTAGGAATGAGATTATTCGAGAGAAGGTGTGGGTAGCCTCCGTGACAGAGAAGATCAAAGAAGCGAGACTTAGATGATTAGGATATGTACAGAAGAGGAGTATCGACAATCCTATTAGGAAATACAAGAGGTTGAATTTAGGGATTATGCGGAGGAATAGAGAGTAGATAGGATATAACAAAACTTCATATCACCGAAGACATGATCTTAGATAGAAAAAAATGGAGGTCACGTGTTAGGATAAAAGATTAATAGGCTCATAGGGGTAGGATGTTGTTGTCTTGCCGTGTGATGTAGTAGAGATTAGTAGAATTAGTCGCGTCCTTATATATTGTGTTGTTACTGTCTATTATTTATTTTGCTTTATTTTATTTATAAAATTGTCATTGTTTTCATTTTAGTCGTTATTCTATATCTATTATTTTTCTTCTTTTGAGGTTGATACATTTGAGTCGAGGGACTTTTCAAAAATAACCTCTATATCTCTATGAAGTAGTGATAAAAGTTTGCATATATTTTACCCTCTTCAGACCTCACTTATAAAATTTTACTGTTATTATTTTAATCCACTTTTTTTTTATATAATATAAAAATTAAATAGCACGCCAAACCTTAACATTAAAGCATGTTAAATATAAGTCTTGGTGAAGTAAGCTTATTCCACAAAATTTTAAGACCAACGACCTGTTTTTTCCTTCTGCTCAGAAGAAAATTGATTCATAAATATATAGCTTACACGACAAAAATTACAAACTCCGTCCCCGTATTATATAGACATCTTTCTGTAAATATTTGTCTCATATTAGATGAGGACTTACTAAGATAGAACTAATTATTTTTTTCTTAAAAATCATATAAAATAAAAAATACCCATATAATATGAGACAAAAAGAGTATATTTTAATCATTCATGATTAATAGTAATAACTGATATAAGATGAATATACATATTATATTCACAAATTATGATTTTAGTTAGAGGTATGAGTTACTTTACCTACTATATTGCACAACAAGATTAGTCACTCTAGGCGTAAACGTTCAATAATAAGATTTAGTACCATTTCTCGGAGCTTCAATGTGAACATATAATATTGGGCGACTAAAAAGATATACCTTTGTTTTGCTTAATTATGATATAGTAATTTAATTAAACGTAAACATTTATGAATAAATTTTTATTTTTACCTCTCAGATTTATTTTTTAAAAAATAAGTACTAGTAAGAGAACTATGAATGGTTCGTTCATTATTAATAAGTTCCCAGTTGGATAGCATTTAATAGAAAAAAGATTTAGGTAAACGGAATCAACCAATAATTACAACGCGTTTTTGAGAATCCAACACCTTATATTATAATTTAAAAAAAAAAAAAAACACTTCCTATCCTCAACTAAAATCGAACGCGCAATTGACAGATCTAATTAAATTTAAGACAGCTCTAATATCCTCTCGTATAATACAAGTTTATAATATGTTAAACTCAGCTTACTCTTAATTAATCTCAGTAGTCCAAAAGATTACGCACTTATTCCGTACAAATCAGTAAGCTAATTAAGTGGCGAACGTTATGGCGACAAGTTTAACTGTAACATAATGATATGCAAAACAAATTTACACAAAGTCACTTGAAAATTAATTAGAGCTATGAAAAATATGAAATTACTTTATGTCGCTTTCGCTCGTTGCTTAGAAAGAGTCTTGAGCGATTGATAGTCAACAATACATGATAAATGACTTATTGTAACAATTATAAGTGATTTGATGTGTTTATTTTTTTTTATATGCTTAGATTATATAGTTTTTATGTATTGAATGATATCGAATGAGGAAGGGTGAAAGAAAATCAATTGACACATGGAGCGGTGCAACTCTTTTCTCTGCAAGTAAAGAGGTTACAAAATAGCAGGTGACCAAAAAGCTCCAAGCAAATCCTTTAGAGAGTGTATGGCGAGAAGTGTCAGATTTTTATGGATCATAAAGCTGAGGAGCAAAAGGGGGAATCAGCTCGACGAGGGGTTCGTGTTTGATTAGCTTAAGGCAATAGCTTACTAAAGCGATGATCAGTAGTAGCTGATTCAAAAGGATAATCAGTCACACTGGGCTTAAGGCACGATCGAGACTCTTACGGGAGGCAACAATAGGGAATCTTTAGCAACAGGCGAAAGCCAATGCCACATGAAGGTAGAAGACCCAAGGGTCGTGAAGTTTTTTTCCCGAAAAAGAAGCAATGACGATATCTCGAAAATATCATCAGCTAATTCTGCGGTAGCAGCTGCAGTAATACATAGAATGCAAGTGTTATTCGAAATGATTGAGCATAATTGAGTTACTTGATGACACAGAAGGAATTAATATTTTAACTACGATTTTTAGAATTTAGCAAGTATGGTGCTATATATGTTGGAAAATAAATATCCCCTTTTCTAAAGGAGTTAAGTATTTTTTCAAAAAAAATTTTAATAGCTTAATTATTTGTTCTTTCTAAACCTCCATTTTATATATTGTCCTCCCACAGCTACTCCTAATTTGTCTCCGATTTTTTCTGAACAAAAAAACGAAATGCGGTTCCCAGCCATTTTCTTCAGAATTGTCTTTGTTTACAATCTCTTCAACTCAATCCTCCTCTCTTTAATCCCCAAAAAGCTCATCTCCTTCCTTCCTCCATCCTGGTTCCACCAAAAACACCTCCATTCGTGGTCACCGGCGCCGCCACAACAATCGCCGGTCTCCATTTGCAACGCCGTTCAATCACACCAGAAGAGAATGGACGCAGACGAACTCCGCCGAATCTTCCAAATCTTCGACCGAAACGGCGACGGACGGATAACGACGAAGGAATTAAGCGATTCGTTGGAGAATATGGGAATATTCATACCAGATCCGGAGTTGAAGCAGATGATTGCGAAGATCGACGCGAACGGAGACGGCTGCATTGACATGGATGAGTTCGGTTCGCTTTACCAGACCATCATGAACGAGCGCGATGAAGAACAAGATATGCGTGAGGCATTCAATGTGTTCGACATAAATGGGGATGGATACATTTGTGTTGAAGAATTGAAATCTGTTCTTGCTTCGTTAGGGCTAAAACAGGGAACGGTAGAGGATTGTAAACAAATGATTAACAAAGTGGACATTGATGGAGATGGAATGGTTAATTTTGCAGAGTTTAAGCAGATGATGAGAGGAGGTGGCTTTGCTGCATTGAGTTAGTTAATATCATATGTTTTTGAAAAATTATTTCGTTTTTTTTCTCACGATTAAAATAGAGAAGCAAAAAATAATTCCTTTTTAAATTTGAATAGGCTGTGACATGTAAATATATAAAAAAATGTTACTGCTATTATTTTATTTTTTCAATTGTTAATTGGTGTTTGGCTTCTCTTCTACCTCAATAATTATGTTGATATTATATTACCCAAGGCATCTCGTACCATGAGCTTTCATTATATGTTGATTTAAAAGAGTTATATTTTCGATATTAAAACTTCAAACTCGTGGTTCTGGATCAATTTAAAATAACTTTACTCATTCCTTTAAGAATTTTATACTAATAAAATGCAAATTATTTTAATGCTTAAACTTTTGTGCTCTAGATCATTTGGAATAACTTTACTTGTTATTCCAAAAATTTTATGATGAAAAAGAAGTTCTTCAAGGAAATTCTAGAAACGGATTCAAAAAATTTTCGAATTAGCTAAAGATATTAATTGTGTTTTTACAACTCTCGGATTAAGTTGTCTATTTTTTTTTAATTTATTGGTACCTGATCAATTTGCCTCAAGAGCTTCAATTGATTGGTTCAATGAATTCGATTCCTATTTATGATACTCATTAGACCAAAACACTCTCGAGTAGATTTTCATTGTTGAAATTCGAACTCTAAATTTTTAAAATATGAAGCAAAAAAAAGGTTTAAGAGTAGAGCAGAAATTTTAAAATAAGAAAAAGTAATAACACGAAGAAGTTGAGGGGAGTTCTATATCTACCAGCGTAGCAAAAAATCTTTGACTTCAACTTCTACTGCCTAACATGCATATATTTGCAAGATAATGTGATTAGTTAGAAATTCGAGCTACTTTTAGGTGTGTCTTTAAATACGTGTATTCAATAACCTACCTAGTAAGTATATCACATGATGCTTCATCAGTATAATTTTTTAAAATGCCCAATCAAATATTGTATTCATGACATCATCCTTATAGTGTAAATAAAACATAACCTTGAATATTTAAATAAAATTATTTAGTAGTATTTGTTGGTGGTGGAATGTGAAAAATATTCCATGAAGTTAATTTAGGGGGAAGGGGAAACGGGGAGGGGATTATAGTGTGGTAAATCGAATCTTCACCAATAAAGTCGAAGTTCAATTAGTCAATCAATGAAGCTACTAAAATTCTCCAGATGTACGTAAACTGACTCAAACGCCATGATTATTTGCTAAAAGGAAAGTGTTTGCCCCCATACCAGACATTATAAATGAGTACTAATTTATTTTGATGGGTCCTGCCATTATGAATTGAAAATTGAGACTAATTCCTGTCAACTTGGATTTGTTTCCATGAGAGAACACGAGAATTGGAAAGAGTTTGTTGTGGTTGAAATACTTGAAAGGCCTTTAAAACAAGTAGACAAAAATTGGACAAAATTAGTAAATAGTCACTTTTAATACATTAATATCAAAATGTAGCTATTACTATTTTTAAAATTATTAATATTTAATCAATTCTTTTTATAGGAAAAAATTTTGCATAAAAATATAATCCCGCCATATAGTATTAAAATTTTTGATGCATGATGTTTCAATTTTTTTAGAGTAATAAACTTCGAAAAACTCGAGAGATTTTTAAGTTCGAAATCAAAAGTCCATTGAAGTTTTCAAACATTTGTTGAAATTTTATATCCCACAAAACATTCTTAAAATTTGTACTTATCAGAAAATACAAGTGCAGCAAGGAAAAAGATCACTAAAAAAACAACACCAAACACATTAATACATGCCAACCACCAATTTTAATTTCACAGACCAAACAACTCCTTACATCAGTGACCTTACTACGTCGTTTATTCCATCTTCTCTAGAATCCACCCAATTCTCATATTTCTTCATTCGGATTTAGTTTCTCTGGGGAATTTACTCGGATCCCAAGTCCCTGGTAATTCCTCTCCCCTTGCAGATTTGCTTGTAGATTTACTTCAATTTTTTTCGTATGTGGTGTTCCATTGATTGGATCGTCAATTTTGAAAACTTATCATAATCAACTCTTACATTAGCATTAATAACTATAATTTACTGTCTTATTTAAATGTACATTATTTAGATCTCATTAATTTTGTGTAATTTGAGTGAGCTAAGTTGATTTTATTGGGAAAAAGAAATTCTTCCATATGTGTGACTGTTAGTCGAAAGAGTTATTTGGTACCTCTTGTGGGTGGGAGATAATAGTAGAATTAGTGGAGTTGCGGGAAAGTTGGCCAGACACAACAGTCATGAAAAAGAAAAAGGTCTGTCTTTCCATAATAGTTAAGGTAATAATCTAACTATTGATGTTTTAGGAGCTGTTTAAAAGTTTTGTTAGATGTATTTCGATGCTTTGGACCGCTTGGTGCACTAAAGCTCCTGTTATGCGTAATGCGTAAGGTTTGGAAAGGGCAGACCACAAGGTCTATTATACATAACCTTGCCTTGTATTTCTGTCGAGGTTGTTGAACCAGTGACTTCCTGGTCATATAATAGCAACTTGTATTTCGCTGCTTTGTAGAATTTAATCTATTAAAATATTCATCCTGCAAATTTCGAGAAAAAAAAAGAATGAGGATTCTGGCTTCCTGATTTATTTTTAAATTAAGCTTTTCAAGTGTTCTTTTGATGTTGCAAGTTGTATGACTTTGGATGTAGGTGATATTCTATATGTTTTGTTTTGGCAAAAACAAACAATATGTGTGTAATTTTGGACATGAAATGTAAAAATCGAATTCGGAGGGGGAGAATGAATTTATTGCAGGGGTTTATTAACTTTATTTAAGATTTAATTCTTTTTTGGGGAAGAGTCAAGCATCGAGTTTAAATGGTGTAACCTGGTCAGTGATGATTCATGTAGCTGGTGTTACTTGTTTGGAACTAAGGCGTTGTTGTAGTTTATGATTGTCAAACAAAGTTTCTGCTATAAAAAGCTGTTGGATTGTTTATTCGTTTTGATTGAATGTATCCTTTTTCAGTTACAGCACTGAAACAGCATCTTGAACTGTGAGCTATGGACTCAAACCTGGAAAATGTAGCTTATTCCCCCAAAAATATATTCATTCTATCTGGCCAAAGTAACATGGCTGGTCGTGGTGGAGTAGAAAAGCATCACTGGAATGGCATTGTACCAAACGAATGTCATCCTGATCCTTCTAGAATTTTCCGTCTTAGTGCACACCTCCACTGGGAGGTGGCACGTGAGCCACTCCACCATGACATTGACACCAAGAAGACCTGTGGTGTTGGACCTGGAATGTCATTTGCAAATGCAATCAAGGACCGAGTGGAAGCTATTGGGTTAGTGCCATGTGCTGTTGGAGGAACTGCGATAAAAGAGTGGGCACGCGGGCAACACTTGTATGAGAATATGGTAAAGAGAGCAAGAGCTTCTGTGCATCATGGTGGAGAAATCAAGGCATTGCTTTGGTATCAAGGAGAGAGTGATACATCATCTCAGCATTGCGCTGAGACCTATAAGGCTAATATGGAGAAGTTAATACATAACGTTCATGCTGATTTGCATCTGCCATCTCTGCCGATTATTCAGGTTAGCTAATGTAGGTTGCTTCAAGCCTAAATGACTCCTGTTTGAAATAAGTAACATTGTTATCGCGCATTTCTCAACACTAAACATTGAAACCTAGAAAGTAAGTGTTCTCGATGTGAAATTGCGAGTCCAGTTCGGCAATTGTAGTTGGGAATTTCATGGACCAAAGTAGCTGAACATTTTCACATGTTCTCCAACTGTCCTACAGGTTGCAATTGCATCAGGAGATGAGAAGTATATCGAAAAGATTCGAGAAGCTCAAAAGGCGATTGACCTTCCAAATGTTGTCTGTGTTGATGCCATGGGATTGCAACTCAATGCAGATAATCTCCATTTAACCACAGAGTCTCAAGTTAAATTAGGCCAAATGTTGGCTGATGCATACCTTACCCATTTTGGACCACAAGAACCTTGTGTTGCTTCATCTTGACAAATTTGCTATCATATGTGTGTGACTAAAAAACTGTTTACATATTGAGAGTGCTCATATAACTAAAATATACTATATTATTATTTTGAAGTAAGTTGACTCATTTTCTGTCTTCCTTGTTTTGATTGTATATCAGTTATGTAACAAACACTATTATGCTGACACAGTAAAATTTGTTGACCTTGTGGTCCGACCCTTTCCTCAGCCTAGGCACAGGAAGCTTAGTCCAAATGACCATACTTATTATTCTATCCGTTCATCTAAGGGTCCGACTCTTTCCTTAGCCTAGGCACCGGAAGCTTAGTCCAAATGAGCATACTTATTATTCTATCCGTTCATCTCAATTTATATGATACCTTTCGATTTTCGAGACTCAAATGAGTATTTCCTTGGCTTCATTTCTTCATGTGCCTTTTCAATAGTTTTCGAATGTGTAAATTTAGTTTAAAGAACTTAAGATTTTACGTCCAAATTTATGGTCAAAATTTAAAAGTTTCACCCAACCCTACCACACAAGTTAGAACAAAGGGGGTAACAACTTGTGCAACAACAATTTTCTGGAGTCGAGTGCATATTGTCACGAACTTGGTCGTAATTCCAACGAACCGTGCGGCTTAGCAAACTCTTAATCCTCAAGTTGCTAGTCAGCCTAACTCCCAAAGCTTAGCAAGACTTAGAAAGACTAAGCTTAAAGAAACTTACTTGGAACTTTGGAGGAACAAAAAAAGAATTCTTTATTAGAGAATTCTCGAAAGCTTTACAATGCTTGATTACTTGTTGAATTCTGGATGGTGAAAATGAGAAGCCTAAGGGGTATTTATACTAGCCCCTTCCCTAAATGGACGGCTAGGATCACTTTGATCCAATGGCTACAATTGCTAGCCTAGAATCTTCCTATAAAATATCTTAGATATTTACAAGGTAAGAATTCTCTATAATAGCCTAGAGTCTTCTAGAAGCTCCCAGGGCCTTCTTGCAAATCTACATGTCTCCAGGGAATTCTAGAGAATTTCGGAGTCTTCCTTCTAGAGAACTCCACACGTTTCTAGAATCTTCTAGACTGTTCTAGAGAATTCCACACGTCTCTGGAACCTTCTAGACTTCTCCACACATCTCTAGAACCTTCTACATATCTCTAGAGAATCCCACAGTTTTCCATATTGTGGTGGATGCCTCTAGATGATTCCGGGCGGCACCTTGGACGAATTTAAGCGGTACATCACAATATGCGTGGACTGCTTGGCATTTGAGTTGTCTCTGTCCTGCGGGAAAGTTTTAATCATAAGTGAACATTAAACTTCTTCCTAGACATGGTTTTCGATTTATGTACACCTCAATATAGGAATGTGCATGAAATTCTTCTGGTTTCGTCGATCTGTTTTATCAACAACATGCCAGGGGTTTGAAGAGGGTGATGTGTAGATATTCTTGTTGATTTGTTTTTTTCAAACTGTATATAGTCTTTAGACAGAAGAATTGTACTTGTCACAAATTGTTTAGTTGTACATGATTTCAGTCATATCACTTCCGATGAATATCTTAAATTGGCAAATGATGTTTGCAACATGAACCAAGGCAATAAAGCAAAAACCTCAATGGGTACCCCTTCTACAACCAAAAGATACATAGCTATCCTGTTGGTTTATGCAGGTAACGGCCTCCAATGAATATTGTTTGAACTGAAGCATTTCTTCAGCGGTTGTGGAATATTACTTCAAACTCAAACAAGAGATATCAGTCAGGTATAGTCCCATCGCTCATAAGGAAGTCAGAACTACGTGACTCTTCAACTCATTAACCTCACGTGCAGAGTCCACCTCTATCTCTTTGCTTCAAAACACTCCGCTAGCTTTATAAATTATAACATGGTTGTTTTGTTCATCGACATCTTGGTGTATTGACTTCTATGATTAGTGAGGGTGAACTACTTATCTTATGTCATCTGCTTCTTCCGGCTTTCTGAGACATATTCATAGTACTCCTCTTCACCATAAAGTTTCCTGAAAGACGAAAAATATGCAGTAAGTTTATATTAGTAACCCTAAAGAAGATCCACCCAGAGGAAGGGGAAATATATGTTCGAGGACAACTTGATATAAAAGTAATTGAATCTCAGGTATAGTTGACATGATTTTATGTCAGCGCTGGTGCCTTGTAAGCAAATGAACATGCAAGACAGATAATACAATCAACTCCCTACTTATAATTTCAGTCTCTGACTAAGCAACTTTTTAAATATCGAACTGCGCATGTACCTCAAAACATTTCCCATTTCTCTCTGTTGAAGCAGCCACAGAGAAGTGTCCAAAATTCTTAACCAGTGGTACATATACAGTATAAACCCTCCAAACAAATAAATGTTACAGCACTGATATCAGCAATACCCAATTCCACCCCAAACGAAAAGGAACATGTTCCACCACCCCATTTGGCAAACAAAAGATGATTAGCAAATTCTTCATACTGTTCACACGTGAACTATCTAATCAAAACCACAATCTTCCTCCTCTTCCTTATTAGGAAGCTCATCTTGGATAAGCATTGCTTCACATATAGCTGTCTATCCAAGGAAGAAACCTCCAGGGATGAAAGCTTCCAAATGCCCTCTCAAACTCTTTTTCAATCACTTACAGAGGAGTTGAAAAAGGATATGACTACTTCCAATAAGTAACTCTTTTTTTTTCCAAATGAAAGAAATAGCCCTCTTCTCCTCCTGTTTTCATTAGCTCCTACCGAATATAATGCTATTTACAACAACAATGGCCCCGATGTAGCATATTCCACAACTAATTAGACTAATCACTGTTACTTGGCTAGTTATATCCACCCACAGCTTATATGTGAAGAATTGTAACTATAGGAACTAATAGTGAGGGTTGTGGACTAATGAACCCCGCCAATGTTGGGCAAACTCATAGTGGAAAATGGTACAAGGATGAAAGAAAAGATTAAGAACCTCATGCACCTTTTCACAATTTAAATCCTCGTTTTCATTGAGAAACTTTTGAGCAACTTTTAGAATGAGCAGACTATGTAATTATGTAGAGTTTTCAAAGGAAGGGGGTGAGGGTCAAGCAGATGTCATACATTATACCAGACAACAATATCGAAACTACCCATATCAGAAATCAGAACACGAACAACTTAATTTGGAGACTAACTGATCAGCAACTAAATTTGATCCCAACACATGGAACTACAGGTGGATAAAACAACAGCAGACAGACAAACTTACGCTAGATCTGCCAAGGTATCTGATTTAATTACTGCTAGCCCCTCCGGTTGTCCAAGGGAAGAATAGTGCGCTATCATTTCCTTCAGGGTGTGCTTCGTGCTTTTGATATCATTATCCCACAATATACTCTACAACCAAAGTACCCAGACCTGTTACTTACATTTGCAGTGAAAAGCATATAGGAAGCCAATGACTTCATCGACTTCGATTTTAAACAAAAGCTTAATATAGTTTAGTCTATTTCGTTTATATGCTGGATGGCCAAAGTGGCTACTTAATTCAGAGTCTATTTAACAAGTAATAAGAGATTGATTCACGTCTGGCTCACAGGCCGAGTACCTTTCTCACATACTCTCTTTTGACATCTTCCCATGGTATTTTTCCCTCGGAAGAGAATATAGAAGCATTCCACATTGCTCCTCTTGCAACCATCACAGATGAAGCACCTATTGAATAAAGTTGTTATATGTTGCAAACATAAGCAGAAACAACCACGTAGATATTCATAAAAATAGATAGAAAAGCAATCATCAACTTAATATAAACAATGATCATACAGATTGTTCAGTGTTTGATGTGTCAAAAGGAAGCATGCTGTAAAAGATTAATTTTGCATTTCTGGGGCAACAAGATCTCTATGATTATGACTTCTGAATTGAAGGCTATGTTTTCCAGATCCTCCAAAAATATAACCTCACTCCATGTCAGATCCCCTCCAAGTATGATGCATTTTGGGAAGATCCGACATGGGTGCCGAGGCTTTTCTGGAGGAACCAAGCAACATAGAGAAGAAGAGTTAATGGGCCTGAACTGCAAGCATCTACAATGACTTTTCTAAGCAGTGAAAGTAACTCTACGAGACTTGGTTCAAGCAACTTAACCATCAACAACTTTGCATGAAGCTAGTATTCTTGCAGTGCTGTGCTAAAAGTCCATTTTAGTGAATTAACGTGTCTGTTTCATTAGGGAGAAGGAAACACAAAAAAGAGACAATAAGGAAAGAAACAGAGCCTCCATTTGATAATATGTACATCCCGCACAGTTTTGCCCCTCCAAGCTCTTACAATGTAATGATAAAAGCTGGAAAAAAAATGAAACCCACATAGAGTATCTTTCCTTCATCTTTAACACCTAAAACTGTCAAATGCATCCACAGTTCTTTACAGCAGAAGTAAGGAGTAAGCAGAAGCAAGAATTCAAACTTTTTTCTACTTATTTTATAGAAGTAGTCAACTCATTGATTGAAGGGAAATTGCTGCATACATCTTTTACAAGAAAGAACCATCATGTGTCTAAGCACATCAAAAAAATATATAAGCTGTTTGATTTCATCTCCTTAAACCTATAGACATCAAATGAAAATCACCCTATACCCATATATGGATGGCAAAGATACATTCATAACATAGATATTTTTGTCATATTGTGTCAAACACTCAGATCTATTAATATCTAAAAACCTTCACCTAGAAAGTGCAAACTGATTCATCAGAGAACAATATGAGAACAAAGAGCAATTATAAGAAGTACAAGCACACCTGTTGCATCTCTAATACGTTGAAAATCCTCATATTCAAAAACATCACCATTTGCTATAACTGGAATAGAGAGAGCGGCAGCAACATCAGCAATCTCATTCCACTTTGCAGGATCTCTTGGCCTGTCTGGAACTTTCCTATAGTTCAATCAACAATCATGCCGCATTTGCTAGTCAGTGGAAATACTAATATCACTTGACCTCACGTAAAAGCACCAAATAGGAGAAAGCTCAAAAAAGCAAAAAGTGACGACTCTTTATCCAAACAAAAAAAGAAAACCAGAAATGAGCAATGACCATGTCCAGCAGAAGCAGAGACATAATCAGAATAGCTGCTGAGAGAACGATCAAATTGCACCCTCATAAATCAATTCTAACATTGTTTCCAAATATAGCGTATTCAATTTCTGTATTTTAAATCATCTAGCACTAAATACACATAAACGACAGCCCAGACATAATTCATGGGAAAGGCAATTATGTGAATCAAGCAGTCAACCTACCAACCCACCCACCCACGAACGATGAAAGGAAGATCAGAACTAAAAACAATCCTGTTTTCTGGACATGTGGTTACCAAATTCATGAATTGGCGTGTCCAGAATGAAACTTCAACATAAGTTTAAACACAAAAAGTGAAAGGAAAGAGAGGTCGGGGAGGGTAGTAAAAACATACTGAACAGTCAACACTTTCCAATATAACCAAGCAGACTAAATGGTTCCTTCCCCACTTCTAAGGTGCTGTTTGATCAACAGCAACCCCCACCTCATATTGGCAAAAACTCCAACAACTTCATGAAATAATTGATCCCAAAAGAAGTCAATCTGAATATTGAAAGGGTTGATTGGATGACACAACACAAGGCTAGGTTTAAAAAGAACATAAGCAGCAGATACACAGAGATAACATACCTTCCGTGAACAGCAAGGGCAGAGACACCAGTCCTCTCAATCCGTCGTGCCAATTCCACTGTATCCTGCGGAGATTTTAATAATCTAATCTTGCACGTTACTGGTATATCCAAGTTTCTTCTTAATGTTGTCAAAATCTGAGTTAAGAAGAAAGGAAACATCATGAGCAGGCATGCACTTCTATGCTGTATTAGAAGGAAATCCTACTACTAGTGTGAACAAGAACAAATGCATACATCGTGGATAAGCTCCGGTTTGCTCAACAGTGCAGCACCCATGCCTCCACTAATAGAGAATGATTTGGGGCATCCCATGTTTATGTCCACTGCTGCTACATCTTTACAACTGAGAAAGGACAGACCATCAAATATTTCGATCAGATGCAGAGACTGTTTATCAAGTTCAAGCATAATTAGTTGTTTAAACTTTCATGCCTAGGTCAGAGGACCTGTTAAAAGAAAAGGCAAACAAACTCAGTTAAGTACGTTCGAGTTCCTTCGCAATCTTAAGAAAGACAGTAGATCATGAACCTTCACAAGAATGCAATTCATGGAATTATAATAAAATGTTTAAAGAACAAAATTCATAATAATGCAACTTGTGCAGTTCAACATTAGCAAGTTCAAGTCAAACAAGCTTGTTACTTTAAACAAACATCAGCTATACCCACAATCCATAGCACGTCAGAAATGTCCGTAAATACCGCTAACAACATGGTAACTCAATAATTTAGACATTCATTGCAGAAAAAGATATGACAACATCGAGAAAAAGAAAAGCAAAAACACTCGCGTTCATCCTCAAGACAGTCAAGAAAATTAGTAGAAGAAATCGAACAAGACCATTTCGAATACTGATGTACAATATCGAAATCAGGAATATATGAAATCTACTTATTAGTTAACATAATCCAACAAGACCATGTTAACCTTGATGTACGATATGGAAATCAGGAACATATAAATTCTACATCATCCTTCATTCCTCCGAACCTGGGCACGGACATACATTTCCACCAATAGGATCTATTGTTATCAAGGAAATGTTCACAAGAAGACTTCTGCAGTGCCATTTATATTCATAGTGATAATGGTACAACTTATTAGGACCTCCATACTGGTGGGAAGTAGTTATTAACTAGTGGCAATTTGCTCTCAATCAATGAAATTCATTATTTTTTGTAGGTGTCCTTTGCATGGAATCCAATTGTTGCAATAGAAACTGCTTGATTGGTTTATAAACTCAATCTTAAGAGTTCTTACATAGCCAAGATAGATATTCTAAATAATGCATCACATTACTTTAAACAAATACCACCACAAATGTCAGAAGACTTATATTGACAACAAAGCAAGTGGAAACTGGAAACAAAAAGTTTAAATACTTATCAACTAAAAGGAGACAATTTTAATTTTATCAGAGAGAGCAGAAGGAATTAAAGTACAAAGATTATATAAGGGAGGAAAAGAAGAAAGAACTGAATGAAACATACACAATTTCAGCAGCTTTGAGAGCCCTCATGGCATCAGAAGTGCCCATCTGAAACACCACTCGATTTCTTTCCTCGGGGCACGTTCTGAAAACAACATTATCAGTTCCCTTCTCCAATAGGTCAGTAGTCCCTAAGACATCTAAGGAATAAGCGATGAAACTCATGAGAAATATTTTAGATGCACCGAGTTTAGAAACTTTGTTTCTTTTGCCATCTCATATGATACTAGGTAACCTGCATTGAAAGTCATGTTTCACTATAATATTTTATCTTTCCGTTTTTTATTTCCCCTAAAAAGATAAGTGGCTTTAAATCCTATTTATCCATGGTCATACACCTAAAAATATACAGCAAAATAGCAAGGAATAGAACATAGCCGTTTTACAATAATATATTATCTTTCTACGACCAAACAATATATACACTTTCTCAAAAAACAGTAAGGCATAAAGCATTCGCAGTATAATGACTTTGAGTAAATCTTCCACACTTGGAAAGATACTGAATCACTTACAGGATGACATATAGACTATGTCACTGCACGCGGCCTAGATAATAACTGATAAATCCATGTTTGGTATTCTAGAGGCAATCAGCACTAACACTAAAACATTCAGCTTTACATTTAAAAGTTTCTATATATCTCTCAAATATTCCATTTTAAGCTATTGCATCCAGGTAAAGCTTTCTCATGATCAAATATCTTCAATTAAAAGGCTCTTCTTTTTACATAAAGAGAGACCCATAACATGATGAAATTCAAAAGTCCTCATCCTTCATTCATTAACATAAAAATATCAACAATGATAACTGAATAATAGAAGTATCCAAATTGACATATACAACACAATACGATCAAGGTTATACTCATCAAATAAAGATTTTGCACAAAACAAGACATCCATGTTCTTCCTTGGTATTGTTAGAAAGTGTTCATTTCATCCTTTCACAGAAGTAGTAAATCTCTACTCTACATATTACATGATACTTAATGTATATGGTTAAAAGAGAATACAGACAGAAGATGGTGAAAAATATGAATCAGAAATTACCATTAACTCGCCGCTCACATTTGATGATCTTATGATCAATAATCTCCTCTCCATAGGTTATGTCTGCACCATATTGGGCAGCGAGCATCCTGAATGGCAACGTACCCTGACAGAGAAACAATGAAAGCATACGATTCATAGGCATCTAAGAACAACACATAATAAAAAGAATAGACATAATAAGAGCAGTCTTAAGGCTTTTAACCACACTTCCTAGTGAAATTAACAAACCCTGGAAGGACGGAACAAGTTCCGGAGAGAGAAATACACATGAATATGAATAAGAAAGCAACCACAGAAAGAAAATAAAAAAGTTAAAGGTACCAAAAAATGGAAGCAGCCAAAAAAAAAAAGAAGGAAGAAAAGATGCTCCCATTCCATTTCAGTTGAAGAAACTTACCACTCTGACCATTGGAGCCAAGACAAGCTTGTTTCTGTACTCCATCTTTCTGACGTGGTGGATAAGTCAGTATAATACCTGAGATAATAACAAATGCTAACCATATTGAGGATCTTGAAGATAGAGTTACAGTTTATGTATAGCTGTAATGCTTCTAACAGTACACAAGTCCTGTAACCAAGATTTAGTGGTAACATAACTAACTCGGAGAAAATAGAAAAGTATAGTAAGGGTCTTCTCTATCTCTAAAAAGGTGAAATCTATCATCTTTTTAACCACAGCGGTCTCCTGCTACCGTCACATGAAAAGTGCCCGGTAAAACTAGCTGTAGCTAGAATTTGAACGAGGTATCTCTAGATTCTTACTAGCCAGCTTGCATGCCAATCTACTGGGCAGCCGGCAAAAGCTCACACACAGACTAGCTGCTAAACCTGCCATAGCTATAATTTTCTATGTTGCTCGTACTCTCCAAAAATGAAGTCGCACTGCGTCGAATTTGACACGCACTCGCCATTTCAAGGAGCCTGAGCAACATATATAATTTGAACCTGTTATCTTCAGATTCTTACCTTCACGCCTCAACCATTCAACCATCCCCTTGGGGAAATATATAACATAGAGGAGCCGTTTGGTGTGAACTATAAGGTATCATAATCTCGGAATAGAAAGCAAGATTATTTTATCCCGCGTTTGGTTGGAGGTATCAAGTAATCCTCGGATTATTTATCCCACCATTTATACTTTAATGATGAGATAAACAGATAAGTATTTCATATACACATGGAATAACTTATCCCAGGATAACATATTCCAACATAATTAATCCCAAGATAAATTGTTCCCAACCAAACCACTCCAGAGTGTATAGCTACAGAAAGTGGCTAAATCATAAAGATGATCAAAACTAAACCTGGACATTCGAATTATTCCAAATAATACTGAACAACATATTCCCAAATCTATTACAGCAACTTCAAATTGTTAAAGATTTCTAGCTTCAACATACACAATGCATATACTGCTTTGGATCTTATTCTGTATGGACAATACTACCACAACAACACACCTAGTGTAATCCTACAAGCGGGGACTGGAAAATGCAGGATAGCAGACGTTAACCCTATCTACGCTCTAATTATTCTAAATAATATATGTTAAACGGCCAACTAAACCCCAACCCATGTATCAGCAATTGCAGTTTCCGACTGACAACTAGCGTTCAACAGATATACTGTATATATAGATTCGGACTCACGGTATATAGCCAGTAATACAGAAAAGAAAATACGAGGAAACGATAATACACCTCAAATTTTATCTGTAAACAGACTGAGCAGGAGAAAGAGCTGGTCAACGGATTATAATAACGTTGACTTTGCCTGAGAAGACCAAAAACGCCGGCGGCACCCAACCGCGGCGGAATATCTGACTGTTGCAACTCGAGCGGCGGCAGTGTCGGGATTTATCTTATTAGAAATAAGCTTTAAATTTTAATTTTCTTTGGAGAAGTGGAAACGAAAATAAAACTAAGGCGGAAATATTTTTATAATAAAATATATTCGATCATTGGACTAATTTTTGTGTGTTCGAATGAGTATATTGATTTGTCAAAAAAAAAGTTTTTATTATTTGCATGGATGTCAAATTCCCTTAAAGCTTCAATTAATTTTGGAGATAGATCATTGACAAAAAATTCTCCCAAGTGTATTATAATTAATTCAAATTTTATCTAATTTAATAGTTTTAACATATTATTTGCATCCAATGAATTTCTCAAAATTATATTATTTCATTCTTTTTATTTATTTTTTGAAAAGAGATATAAACATTTGATTCATTCATCATTTCTCATTAATTTGATTATTTATTAATGAAGGGAGAAGTTTATTTGTTTCTACATAAGTTTCATATGTTATTATCATCATAAAAGTTCATTGGATATATTCAATCATAAGAATTTACATTTGCCAAATAAAATTAAATTTCAAGATTATTAGAGTTAAAAGAAATTGATTTTCAAGAATAATTAAAAATAATTTACTAAAATATTGATTGAAACAAATAAATAAAATTTTATGTGTTTTATTGAAGGTTTGATGTGTGTTCAAATTTACACTAAATCTAATTGTATTCGCTAATGGATATTACAGATTATTCGAATAAATCAGATATTAACCATTCAAAAATGACAAAAAAAATTGTTTTAAGAAATAAAAGACATCCTCACTTAAAAACAATAGGACAATTTAAAATGATTGACCACATTGATCTAGTCTTTTGTTGGTATGTTTATTCACTTAAATCAACATCAATATGCATCTTTATGTTGGCCGGTAAAATTGTATCTTGGAGTGCCATACTCTTATTGCGACTTCCATTGTGGAGGTTGAATTTATTTTTTATTTAAGACTATTTACATAGCGTGTCATTAAAAAGTTATATCTATTAGGTTAAAAAAAGTTAAAACTCAAAACTTGATTCTACAACTTAGAATTTAGCCTTTGAGTTCGAAATTTCATCACATTATGTTAAAATTTTCATAATGTAAAAGTATTAAAATTATATGACATCGTGTTGAAGTTTCACATAACTAGAAATATTTGGACTCTAGCAAAGCATATTGAAGCTTCACATGTAAAAATTTCGAACTCCAATATATTAATCTAGTGTTTTATCATATTTTAATAATAAATAATTTTATTTAATTTTTTATTTCTATGTTAAAAGTAACTATTTTTAATATTCGCTTAGTATATTTTTAGTTCTCAATTTTTTTTAATTTATTATTTTTAATATTTATTATTTTGACAAATCAAAATAGGATAAATTCCTTTTCCTATTACACACTCAATTTATTATCATTAAATTAATATCACTAAAAAATATAATAAGTAAAATGGAGAAAATATATTGAAAATGGTCAAACATTAAATGACATCGGGGAATGTAGCAAATCATTTCTGAGTTATCGAAGAATAAAACTTTATTTAAATTTAAGAATTTGAATAAGAACTATTTAATTTTTATATCCATCGATAAGATTTTTGATAATAAAAATCCAAGGTAGTATATTAAAATAAATGGGTAATTTTGTTAACTTGAAACATCTGTTGCTAATATAAAAAAATAAGTATTACTAACAGATACTTTTCGTGAACAAAATTTTATTTTTTTTTATAAGCATACTTGGCTATAAATTATAGGCACACAAATATATCAAAGTTCCTCTCAAATTTTAATGTTAAATGAGATAATACTAATTTGTTTTATATTACTTGTTTAAGTTTTAGTGGTTTTATCCTTAAATTGTTAATTTGTATAATATGAAAAAAGAAATCAAAATATTAAAATAATGAAAAATATTTTGAACTTATGACTGTTATTAAACATTTCCCTCATTTTTAAGAAAAATTCTTTGATAAATATGTGATGGAAAAAATCAGATTAATAATAAGATATAAATATGACATGATAGTAGAGTGAACAGTTGCACAATCACAAAGTTGTCTTTAATATCATGATACATTCAACTTGTCAACTTTATTAGCAAAAAATGTTAAACTAATTATTCCATGATTAAAAACTTAATTCTTGATCTCTAACAAATTAATAGGGTATACATAGTAGAAAGCACCTATAGTCTGAGACTCAGAGTGCATCCAACATAATAATTAAGATGGGATAGGAAATTTGACCCACGACAATGATTGTATAATTATTTTAATAAATAATATATTATAACAGTTAAAATTCTTATAATAAACCTTTTGATTGAATAAAATTATTTTTAAATTAAATCATCAAATCAGCCACATAAAAATTGTTCAATGATGTATTTATTGCAATGAATTAGAAAAATTGATATTCTTACTATTTCATATCCCAAACATCTATTGAATTCACTGTGCATCATGACATTAGTATACATGCATTGTATATGTTAAATAATTCTTTTTAAAAGTTTGCTAAATCATTTTTTATTATTGTTTAATATATAGAAGATCAATTCGTTAAAACCCAATCTGCATTGCAATAAGTAATTATGGGCTAGTGCCTACAAATTAAAACCTTGAAAATACAATACATACAAATATACTGAAAAAAATGAGATTTAATTAAAATAATATATGTTTCCAATCACAACAAGTTCATACGCATATGCTTACAAGAAATAGTTTACAAAAAATACTTATCAATATACACTCTTGATGAATAATTTGTATTAAATTGTTACACCACATAAATCCCGTCTTTCTTACGAGTAACTAAACCACAAAATTAAATGTGGTTAATTTCTTTTATTGGTAAAAATGAATATTTTTATATGTATAACTTTATGAATGGATATTTATGCATAATCACAAATGCCATAGAAACAATATCCTCCTGTCATGCACCTATTATTGCAATAGCCACAATGCCTCTTGTCAAAAGACAAATTCACACATTCACCTCTACAACAAGTCTCTGTGAAAGGACACTTTTTCTTGCAAGCACCACAATTATGATCGTCGTACCCTAAATCCATGCACTTGTTGTTGCAACATGTCGAGTTTCGACCGCCTTCCAACACGTTGCATATTTCGTTGTCTTTGTGGCAGTGAGCCGCGGCCCTAGGGTTCTTGATCTCTTGTTGAGCGAGAAATCGACTTTTCTTTATCACTCGTGAAACTTTCTTATCCTCTTGAAATCCTAGATTTTCAGGGTTGTTTGATTTGTGCATGGTGAGCAGAGACATTGTGAGAGCCATTGTAATGGCTAGAACAATCATGAATCTGATCAACTTCATCATATTCCAATGTGAAATGGATCGATAATATTAATGGTGAAATGAATCTTGGTTTTAATTCGATGTTGACTAGGAGGAGGAAGAGAAGTTTTTTTTTGGTTTTGTGAATGATATAAGATGGGAGACATATAGAGGGATTTTATACTTCATATATAAGGTGGAAAAATGGTGGGGGGAGTTGACTTTAGAATGAAAGGGAGGAATGTGAAGAAGAAGCAAAAAATAGGTCGACTTATAAAAGAAATGAATTAATTATAACTGATTATTGCGAAAAACTACTCGCTCTGGTCTTTTTCTGTGTCATATTTTCTGATTGCATTTTCATTAAGAAAAAAAAAGGATTAACTATTTTGTCTTTATTTAATGTTCATTAATTATTTTTTTTAGTTCTTCTAGTTGGCCAAATATACCTTTCCAAAGTTCATTAACTATCAAGGATAAAATAGAAAGAACATTGATTTTGTGAAATGACATATATTAAGAACCATATATTTATAGTAAAGACGAAACATATTAGGGTACCATTATATTAAGTTAATGTCATTGCATCTACGGTCACTAAAGTCTTAAGTAGTGATATTTATACAAAGTGTTGGTTATAATTATATTATTGACACAAAATTTTCTATTTATTGTATTGTTAAAGTAGTTAACTTCAAGTAAAAATAGGTTATTTACGCGTCAATGTTGTCGTTAATTAAAAATCACCACGTTATTAATTAACGTGGACTTGAGGTTTGCTTGAAATGTTTATAAAGGCAAAAGGAGTATAACTCGTTTACGTATGATTGAGGAGTGAAGTTTACATGTTTTTTTTCTTGAACATTGAAAATTTAATCGTACAAAAGTAAAGGAAAAGCCTTTGTTTCTTGGCTATTGTATGAAGCAAGTTTGATTACAAATATTTGACTTTTAGGACCTTTTTGAATATAAAAAGAAATTTTGAAAATAAACTAAAGCAAAATGCATGTGTGTTGTTGGAACTTGACTCGTCTTGAGTGTAGAATTAGCATTTTGAGTTATGATTCAAGTAATGCACTTTTTTTGAATGGAGTAATAATTATGTTCGAGTCAGCTTGCTTGCATTTTAACTATTTCACTGAATATCTTAATGTGTTGTGCTACTCAACAAAACACAAATATCAACTATTTTTATCCACCTAAATCGACTTAGTTAGGTAAGCGACCATCGTTTTAATTTGGTGACATGCTAAATATAGGGGTAAATATAACTAAGTTCAAATATTTGGGGTAAAGTTGAATATAAAAAAAAAAAAGGTTCATTGAATTCGAAAAGATGAACATGGACAAGTTTCCTTATTACAAATTTAAGTCCATGCACTCTCCCAATTGGGATTAATATTGTTTAGTTTACACAATTAACTTAAAAAGTTTGGATATTTTAAGTTACATAAACTTTATATCATATACCCATTTTTCATATAAAGAATTAGCCTTTTTGGTATGTATTATAATATATGGTCACCCTCCTAAATTCGTATCCTTTAGTATATTTATTAAATTTAAAGTTTAATTAAGCAAAAGTTAAAAACTTATAATTTGAACATCTTCAAACTTAAACCCTAATATATATTGAACATATTTAGAACGTAATTATATGTAAAAACAACTCTCCAATATCTACGAAGCAGGGATAAAGTCCTCATAGACTTTACACTTCAAATTTCACATGTTAAATAATCTCTAATTGTTTACAATAGAACTAGTTGAATCATGAAAGTTTAGCATTGTGAACATGCATTCAGCTTGAGATTACATTAACATTTGTGTATAAGTAACCATACATTGCACTAATAAGCAATCACCACATTCAATAACCTGCATTGCTTTCTTCTCAAGCTCATTAAGCTCCTGAAGTAGCTTCTTCTTGTTACTTATAACTATTTTCTTCATCTCAAATTCTTATCACGATTATAAGATAAATATTAATTGAGCTATAACAGATAAAATCAAGTTCTCTCAATTACAAATGCTAACTTTAAGAATTCAAGAAACACCAACTTCAATAAGGTGCACAAGTATCATCAAGAACCAACCATCCTAATGATCCTAACAAATGCATATGGTTAGGATCCTGAACAGGCTCCTGATTCGTGCGTAAGATTAAATACAGATATCATGTACCAGGGATTCAATCTCGAGATTCCCAAATCAATCTATGCGAAAAATTTGTTCAAATCTCCTTGACAAGATCTTCCTTTCTTAAATAATGTTTGGTGACTGCTCCCATCCGCTTCACTGAACTTAATGAAGCCGCTGCCCAGCCAAAAGCACAAGCTTGTATCAGTTTTCAACTCATGACCTTCATTCACACACCTTTGGCTTTAATTAGTCCTTCATAATCACCTTCTACAGGGGTATAAACGTTAAATAACAACACTAGTGCTTGAGTTTCTGCATTTGAAAGACGATGAGCTAGTCAAATCAAGATTCAGATAGCAGTGAAAGTTCTTGAAAAAGTGTAAACATGTCTGTCTTTACACATGTAAGATACCGAAAGCACTATTTTTGCAAGTCTGCTAGCGACAACAACAATTTCCAGGATGAAGCTGTAAACAAAAGATTTAACCAAAACAAACAAATATATAAAGAATACAGCAAGATAGCATAGTGTTTCAATTTGATAATCAGCAATTCCACTTATTCCTCACGATGCATCAGAAACTATTCCTGTTTCTATACTTC
>JAPFFP010000094.1:19899790-19917604 GCA_026153255.1 Solanum medicagineum | reverse complement strand
AAAAACAACACAAAAACACAGCAAACAAGCAGCAGGAGCTAGCGACAAAAAAAAACGAGCGGGGGGGGGAGGGGGGGTGTCGCCTGGACAGAGAAGAGAAAGAGGGTTTGAGGGTTCAGGCAGTGGCTAAACAATGGCCATTGTGAATGTGAGATGTTGAGAGTTGATTGGGTTCAACGAGCCATAAGAAGTCAGCGATGTTGGCAGTACCCAATGAAATATAGACACGTTTTATGCATCTGTGGAGTCGACTGTGCTTTATTATTTCTTCTGGACCCAAGAACCGTCCGGGCTTAAAATGTGGACCGGGTCTGCCTTGAAGCTGTTGTACTACTAGTTTGGGTGTCAGTGGTTCATTTTGAATTAGGAGTAAGCAAAAATCTAAACACTCGACAAAATAAATTGAAAAAAATGTTATTGATTTATTGTTATTAGATTATTAGGTTAATGAACGTATCTTTTCTTTGTTTGAATTTATTTTTTAGAGTGTGATCATATTTAGTATCTAATTTTACGTAGTATTAAAGCAGCATCCATCGCACTCAATATTCTCCCCTCCACCCTTCTTCAAATTAAAATTGTTCACGCACTAAATACCCAACACTGAGCTTGCGTGGAGTGTTAAAAGAATAAAAAAATAAAAATAATGTAACTAAGCAAATATCTACTCGTAAATTAATTAATATAGTTATATTTTTTATAATTGTAATTCGCAGCAATGTTTAATAAAAATGTTTATGCATTATCATTCCGTTTGCATAATTCGCAGTGCCAATTATATAAATTCAAAATTGTATAATTTAGTTCCTAATTGTGTAAATCTAGAATTTTCTTAATTGTATAGATTTAAAATTTGTATATGTTTATCATAGTTTGTATTAATTATCATGTTGATATATTTTATTTATATACATTCTAAAAAATTCCTAAAATGTATCAATATATAATTTCTTATTTCTATATCCTTCTATGTACTTAACGAAAATACTCATAACAAACAAAACTATAGTTATTAAGTATAATTAGACATATTCTAGCTAAATAAGGTGTATTAAGATATGTATTAGTAACTTTTTGTGAAAGATTAATAAGATGGGTGGTCTCTTTATAAGAGTTAGATAATTCTTTTTCCTTTGAACTGATATTTGAAGTGTGAATTAAGTCTAAGGCCTAAAATTTACGTAAATATTTAAATTTAATTCTACAATTAGTGGAAAATAAGCTAGTTCAAAATGCATGGATGATGATAAATAGTTGAAAACTAAAACATATGCTCTTGTTGATTAAATTAATAAATGCTTTCAAAAAATGAAAAGTGAATAATGTGTGCTTAACTACAAGAAACTAAGTATGTTTTTTATTTTTAATTTTTAGAAGTACGAAAATTGGTAAAATTAACTATATGGTATGATGTTGTATTATTGAAAATTGAAATCAACATTGAATTTCATAAAGATATGTATACTTTGGTCAATCTAAAGGATACCCAATGGTCAACAAATCTTTTTTGTGGGTCATCTAAATAGACATGCAGATAGATAAAATGATTATTTTCACCGAATAGATAATCTCTCTACATTTTTTAAAATAATAATTTTTTTCAGTAATATTTTAATTTTAGAGTTTCATATGAGATGTATAAAGCCATAAAGTTAAAGAATATTTATGTATATTTGATATAATTTTAGTTTAGAATAATTAAATTATTAAGAATTTTTTATCTTTTTAAATTCTATATTAAATCAAATTAAATTATTCTTTTTTAAATAGATAAAGTAATTATAAATATTTATGATATCACCGACAAACAAGAAATGAAGAGAAAGGCAAGTTCTCTTAACTGATACTGTAGTAATTGATTAATTGAAGTTTGTCACCTACTTTGAGATCAAAAATAGACATCACGCTATATAACATTTAAAAGTTGAAATAATACTTTAAAAAAAAAAAGATTTTCATCATGTTTAGAAGTGGAGTAAGGTCATAATAAATATGTATTATTATATTACAAAGGAAATTAAAAGTCTCTATCATTCAATATAGATCGATGACTGATTAATTTAAATTATATGATATATATATATAGGTGTTAGGTATATATTTTTTAATATTATTAACAATGATAAAAATCGATCAAGACATTCAAATTATTTACTAAAAACTTGTTTGAATTAGTTTATTGTATGGGCTTTCATTATTCCTCCCATTGCTTCAAATTTACTCTTTTGTTTTCTAATGAGCACGGATTTGCATGTCCCCTGCGCCGTATAAAACGTCTTATGTTCGATATATAAGAGTTAAAAGTATTTAATTTTTAATACAAGTTAACCATATAGTTAAATAGAATTTAATATGAAAAATTATAACGAACAACAGAATCAATCGACCCTAAAAGATTTAGCATCTCTTATTAACTTAAAAGGCTTTGAACAAAAGAAAAGTTCATTTTACTAATATCCATTTCGAAAAATACATTTCTTTTATTTCCTTTTAATTAAATGCAAATATTGAACTTAAATAGTGTGGCTTAAAAAAGAAGTTGACTCTAAATATCCTACTAAGAAAGCAAATTGTATTTGAAGATTAGATCTAACAGTATGAAGAATGTTGAATGTGCTTTTATTGACAAGTCAATTCGCCAACCATCATTTTTTGAATGCACATGCACACAATAAAATCATTTTTAATATAATAAATTGTAAATCACGCTAGAAATAAATTATATTAGACATACACAAATCTTGTTTAGGTTATGATATTCAATGTTAATTTCAGTCATTAACCATTTGAATTATTATTAAGACATATGAATAAATTGATTAAAAAAATTTCTTATTTGATTCTCGCAATTTGAATTGTAGCATATGAGGTAAGAAATACGGTATTGTTTTTCTCACGTATGAAAGTTTTAGTTCCAATAAGAGCAATTCATAGACTTAAGTTAATTAAAAATGCGTGAAAAATAATAACGGAGCAGGTAGATTTAATTACTTTAATTAGAATGAAGGTTAGTTGGATTTGTGTAATCATCAAAGAAATAAAGAAATGTAGACAAAATTTGGTGAGACACCCTGCCATCTAATGATTTGACTTTGCTTTGCGTACGAATTGCTACTCCCTTCATGATATTTTTTTTATTTAGTATAAATTTTAAAAAACAAAAATATATAAAATTCATAATTTTGTATAGTAGTAATAAATTATTTTATTAAAAGTGAAAAATAATTAAATTATTTTTAATTATAATAAAGTGATGGGCGAACAAGTAATGCCATGCCATTATTTTAGTAACATGTGATATTAAAAACATATATTCTCCCTCGTGTAACTCTATATTTGTGTAGAACACTTTTATTTAATTTAAAAATTGCTAACCAAATAAGTGAAAATTTAAAATTCATAAATTTTTAAATACATCTGCGTCGTCATCGTGAATTTTCTTGCTAATTTCTGAAATTGTATAGTTGCAGTGTCAATGTTTCTGAAACAGAATTGTACTTAACAATTTAATATTTAATCCTAATTAAATTAATAAAAATAAAAGGGGCTGTTCTTTTGGTACTTGGTTTTCATAAGAAAAATTACAATCACATGATAGGATTCACGTGGATTTAGACTTTGATTCTTAAGAGGAGATCTAATTGACGGATAAAAATTATTTCGAAATTATAATTCTTATCATACTTAAAAAATGAGATAAAATGATATCAAGATGAATGAGACAAGATAGGATATTAAATAAGATAAAATGAAATATTCAGAATTAAGATTACTGTTAAATTTATTTTATATTTGGTTAAAAATATAAGATATATCATCTTATCTCATGTATCAAACGATTCTTAATAATATTGTGTAAAGTAAGTAATACTATTTTTCATTCATTTCAAATTATATGTTATAATTTTAATAATAATTATCTTAACCTATTAGTCATTTTAAATATTTAAAATAGAATAAATTGGTTTTTCTTATTTTATTCTTAGTGATAATTATTCGTGAAAGTCATAGATAGTTAAAAACTATCAAGTGATAAAAAATAAATATTTAATAAAAAAATATATTTAAGAACTTAAATAAGGAGGCAATGTAAAATATATTGAGACCGATGGAGCAGTACTTTATTTGATATTATTATCTAAATAAAATACAAAACTTAACAATTATTTATTTATTAAAAAATTGCATTGGTACGAGTGGGGCATTATTAAATAATATGTTGAAACAAGTAAAAATTTATTAAAAGTAAAACTATGGGTTGCTATCAGCTACCAAAACAGAATCCTTGAAAACCACTCGTGGCCTTTATAATATTTCTCACTTTATACTTATTTATTTAATAATTAATCAACAACAATTTCCTTTTCTTGAATTTCAATCTTAGTTTTCATTTGTTTGAGATTGGTGGGCGGTGCTTCAAAATTATATTCTATCAAATAAAAAATTAAAAATTTTACAAATTTTTTTTAATTATCTAAATCTGCATGTTAAGGGCATACAATGAGACGGAGACGTAGCCATACGAAAGGTACGCAAGAAGAAGAACGCCTTGTTTAATTTTATAGTAATTATTATAATAAAATTAAAAATATTTTAATATATAATATTATAAAAAAGAAAAAATATTTATACTATTATATATAAAATCAATATGATTAATCTCTCAATTTTAGTTGTAATGATATTTTTATTTAACATAATAAGATGTTCTTATTATATTTGACTTATCATAATCAAATTATTTGAGATTAATTTGACCTCTCGTCGAAAAACTTCATGTTTTTCTTTTTTATAATATTTTTTTCATTTAAATAATATATAAATGGTTTTTAATGAAGTAAAATAATTTACTCTAAATACCATGAATCTGTAAATGATTACTATAATCCTCTACTCTTTTGTTTTTTACATTAGAAAATGCTAAAAATCTTTATTTATAATATTTTTTCCATTTTTTTTTAATTATTACGTTATCTTTTTTGAGAGTCAATTTGACCAACATTCAAAATGAAATAAAATTATATTAATGTAATATTTTAAGGAAATAATGTAAATCGGATATACTTTGACTAGAATTTGAATAAATATTTTTTTTGTAATTTCTACAAACTTTATTTAGATATAAGATTATATAAACTGAAAAACATCAATATTAATTTATTTTTCAACGTTTTGGCTCTACAGTATTTTAGTTTGTGACTCATGGTGAATAACAAATTATTACTTCCTCTATTCATATTTAGTTGTGATTTGAACTCATTTATTATGAAAATAATTATTAATATCATAAATTTATCATTTTATTTCTGTTATAATTTTTAAAGATATCAACTCAATGATAACAAATTGAGAGTATAATAAAAAAAAAATTCTACTACTTTAATTTTATTAAAAATGATAGATAAAAAATAAAAGTAAAAATAAAAATGGAATTAAAAAAAATTTAATAACTAAAATTTACGAAAAAAATATTATTATTTTTTAATCTGCTTAAACAAACTCAAGCCACAGTTAAAATAAAAAAAAATGTAATGACTAAAATGAAGGAAAAAAATATTATTATTTTTAACCTGCTTAAACAAACTCAAGCCACAGTTAAAATGGGATAGGGAGTAGTAATTGTTAATTTAGTTGAATCCTGATCCCATTGAATTCCATGTTGGCATTTCCCATTCTTATTAATTATAAAAATATCCTGTTCTAATTAGATTCTTTTTAGTGATCTTTCTGTCCCAATGCTTAATCCTACTCAAGCACAAACAATTACACTCCAAATCAAATTAATATTCTCTTCACAATAGAATTGAATTGAAATAATGACATTTATGAAACTTTTTAAACAAAGTTTTCTCTCATCATTTCTTTCTAGAACTACCTTAATTAATTTTTAAAGCTAAAAATTACATTCATTTGCTATTTTTAAAATAAATTTTTGATATTCAGAAACTATAAGAAAAGTATTATGAATTGTATATTAATATATATTAAAATATTAATCAAAATTCATATTGCTTGTAACATAAAAAGAAAATTTTAACAACTCAAAAAGATCGAAAGAAATAATTACGACCGTCTCTCAACAATTGGAATCTAGTAGAATATAATGAACTTTCGTACACATTTTCCCAATTTTAAACCAAAAATAACTAATTCATCAATGCTCTAGACTCTAGTAGATTACTTCCTCTATCTCATTTTAGTTATCGTGCTGTGATTTTCAAATTGATTAATTTTTAAAGTCAGTTTGATTAATTTTTAAAGGCAAATTAAATTAAATCAATATTGATATTTTAAAATAAAAATTAAGATATTGAAAAACTATAAGAAAAGTATTATTGGTTTGTTGGTCAAAATTTACATTATTTAGCTTTAAAAATAAAAACTATGATAATTAAAATAGAATGTAGGGAGTAATTGAGTAACTTAAATTGTTTAACTTTTAAAATGATTTAACACCCTGGAAGAGTTACTCCTTCTGTTTTATGTTGAGTGAATTGTTGGGTTATTTCACACGTATTAAGAAAAAGAAATACAGACAAAATTTAATCATATTTTTTCATTCTTACTCTTTTTAAACTTTACACACTCATTTAATGCACTATTTATTTCTCTTACAAAATTCAACCTTAGAAACTTAATTAATGAAGGGTAAAATTGAAAAAAAATTTCAATACATTCATTGAAAAGTGATAATTCACTTATTTTGAAACATAAAAAATTTATAACAATTAACTTAATATGAAATAGAGAAATAATTATTAATTATTAGTTGCGTAATTAGGATATAATTTTGCGTTGTTTCAACAACCTTTACCTTAAACTAAAAACAAGTCAGGTAAAAAATATAAAAAAAAATTAACCCTTTCATTCTCTCCCTTTTTTATTTTTTACTACTAATTTATCAAAATCTTTATTTCAATACTATAATATTTCTCTATTTTTCAAAAAAAAAAAGTGTTAGATATTTTACTTGTCTACAATCAAGTAATTAGAGGCCCTACATCCACATAAAAGTGACGTGCCATTGAAGAGTAATAATCATTAACCTAAAATTAAAGGAATAATATTATTTTTGGATAATTAATGATATTATTTTTGGATAATTAATAAATATTATTATTTGGATAATTAGATATTGCTCTCCCTTTCTTTTATTTTTTGGATAATTATTACGAAAATTGTTATTATTATTATTATTTTTAAAATCCCAGTCCGTAATTAACTAGTTTTTTCTTCTTCTTAAAACTCTTCAACAACCTTCTATATAAATCTCCTAAAATCTTCCATTCTTCTCCTCCTCCTCCTTCTTCCTCTCTCTCTCTCTCTGTTATATACACCTATAGATACATATTTTCTCTCTATCAGTCGTCGCCATGGCAGTTAACGGGAGTGCTTCTTCTTCTGGATTGATCGTCAGCTTCGGTGAGATGTTGATCGATTTCGTTCCGACAGTCTCCGGCGTATCCCTTGCCGAGGCTCCCGGATTTTTGAAAGCTCCCGGAGGTGCACCGGCCAACGTCGCTATCGCGGTGACGAGGCTCGGAGGGAAGTCGGCGTTCGTCGGTAAACTCGGCGACGATGAGTTCGGTCACATGCTCGCCGGGATTCTCAAACAGAACGGCGTACAAGCCGAAGGGATCAATTTTGACAAGGGCGCCAGGACTGCTTTGGCGTTCGTGACTCTACGCGCCGACGGGGAGCGTGAGTTCATGTTTTACAGAAATCCCAGTGCCGATATGTTGCTCACGCCCGCTGAGTTGAATCTTGATCTCATTAGATCTGTAAGTTCCTTCGTCATTAAATCTTTTCTATTTTAATTTCCCACCCAAACTCGCATTGGATTTCATGATCTGTGCGTGTTTCTCACGTGCCATTTCGTAAATTTGTGATCTTATTTGGTTTGTTACTGATATGGACGAAGAAGATGGTGAGTTTGTTGTCTTGTTTGACTCAACTCTAGTTTAGTTAATTAGAGTACAGTAATTAATAATCGAAAAAGACGTAAAACTTAATTTTTATTTTTAGGTGGGTTGGTTGCTGTCCTTTTTTGACTTTACTGTAATTTTGTTTTCCTTAATAATAAGAAAAAGAATAATGTAACATATCATTATTTACATGGTGGTAGGTGGTTATTCTGTGCGTTAGATCAATGTGATCCGATATTTGATATTAGTATGCCACACATACATTTCAATGTTCTTCCTTTAAAAAAAATAGAATCAACCAAAGTTGATGTCATGTATGTATGTCAATTTCAAATGGAAAAAAAGCAAAAAAAGGGTATAAATATGCTTTATCAGGTCGGCGGGCCTTTTGTAAGCAAAATTGATCCCTATCCACTTTTTAAAATTTTGTTTGTTTAAAGAGACAGCTAGAATTTTGTCGATTAGGAATTCTGTTATGAGCGGAAATTGGGGCAAAGGAATACTGTAAATGTTGAAGTTAGTTTTATGTGTTGTGGCAAAGTTACAATTTGCATGCAATTAAGCGGCAGCTGTAACCGAGGTTTTGGGTTCGAGCTCGAGAATTGAGAAAATTCACTTCTGGCACATTTCAATGTGGGTACTGGACATCTCGAAAATTAAAAAATAAAAGGATTTAGTTGTAAGTGACACGGATTTTTCTTGAGAGTGGGTGAGTGTTGTCCGTTAGCTTAGGCCAATTTTTCCTGCCTTTCATGTGTTATATCTCAAGGAGCTAACTTTGTCTCCTTTCCTTTCATATCATTATCACTCTTTTGTTTCCATGCGGCTCTTTGATTGTATCGTCTTATAAATAATTAAAATATAGTCGATATGTTCAAGATATTTGCAACAAAACCAAATTGAAATTAGTTTCGTAATTCAGAAGTAAAATATTGTTATGTGAAATTTTATTTTAATAATGAATAGATGGGGCCAACAGGATTCATGAAAGTCAAAAAGTGTTTAGTGACGATATATACTAGGAGGAATAATATAGAGCGTATCACCTGATATCTATCTTAGAGCAAAGAGTGCACCCAATGTTACAAAGGGGGTAAGTGGGAAGAACATTTAAAATTCATGTCAGGTGTCATTATCATGGAGTCAATAATTGTAGATCAGCCCCAAATTATTATTCAAACTAATTAATTTTGTAAGCTATGTTGGTGTCAGATTCTTCAAAAGTACATGATCAATTTACGTTTTGATAATAGCTTATTGTTTCTGTGATTAGGCTAAGGTGTTCCACTATGGATCAATCAGTTTGATCGTGGAGCCATGTAGATCAGCGCATTTGAAGGCAATGGAAGTAGCAAAGGAGGCAGGGGCATTGCTATCTTATGACCCAAACCTCCGTTTGCCGCTGTGGCCTTCGGAAGAGGAGGCGAGGAAGCAAATCAAGAGCATCTGGAGCTATGCTGATGTGATCAAGGTCAGTGATGTGGAGCTCGAATTCCTCACTGGAAGTAACAAGATTGATGATGAGTCTGCCATGTCCTTGTGGCATCCTAATTTGAAGCTCCTCTTGGTCACCCTTGGGGAGAAGGGCTGCAATTACTACACCAAGGTATATCTTTCTTTTCATTATTTTATTTGATTGCTTGTTATTGAATTCTCCGTTAGATAGCTGTAAAGTGGTAACAAGGGGCTGTTGTTTAATTTGTAATTAAAGTCGTACCAAGGAGGACCTACGACACCTTTTTTTTTATGTTTGTGGTGCCTAATTTTATTTCTTCAACTTGTGGTTATGTGACATAATTAGAACAATTTATTTACTTGTCGCCGTACTGCTAATTAAAGTGTCCCCTCATGGCCAATAAGGGCGCTTTGTCTTTTTAATTAGAATCTGTGATTTCAATATACCGACAGGCTAAATAGTGTTATTATGTGTTTACTTATTGTTTAATATAGAAACTTGGAGCAGGTCATACTTGGAAAATTTTAAAGTAGTTTGTTGATGTGACTTTGCTTTTGGGGCTTTGATATTTTTAAAAACTCTATCTCTATCTTACCCTCCCAGACTCAGGCTCACTTGTGGTTTGATGATGTGACTTAGTTCTTTTTTTTGGTGCGTAGAAATTCCATGGAAGCGTTGCAGCATTCCATGTGAAGACAGTTGACACCACTGGAGCTGGTGATTCATTTGTTGGAGCCCTTCTAACCAAGATTGTTGATGACCAAGCCATTCTTGAGGTAAAACTATGGTACTAACTTGTTGCTCTGCTAATTAATTACTATAATTAACTAATATTGTGGAAAAATTGCAGGATGAAGCAAGGTTGAAGGAAGTACTAAGGTTTGCATGTGCATGTGGAGCCATCACAACGACCAAGAAGGGAGCCATCCCAGCTTTGCCCAATGAATCTGAAGCCCTTACTTTGCTCAAGGGAGGAGCATAGAAACATGTTGCTATCATCCTTCTCATTTTTTCTTTTTAGTAGCATTTTCAGTTTTGGGGTTTCGGATTTTTAATGTTTTCTTGTGATAAAGGCACTTATTAATAAACTAAGCTTTCTTTCTATATATTTGTCTGTCTACTTCTCCTTTACATCATTTATGTATTTCACTATCCACTTGGAGTTAATACTAGTGAAATCAAAGAAAGAGAGCAACTGGAACCTTTGAAATTTCAAATCAAGTTTCAGAAATGTTAGATGTCTTGGTTTTAGACATTCCAATCATAACAATGTTGAAGTTGAATTAAAATTAATTATTATTTATTATCATTAAGTGTTTGTTCATAGAGTTTTAAATATATTATTTGTTTATTTCAAAAATTTATGGCATCAAAATTTGAGATGGAATTGTGCTTATCTATATTTTCTACAAAAAAAAGTATTTGAAATGTTCATATTTGAAAACATTTACTATAACTTCAAAATTCACTGCATAAAAAAAAATAAAGTGTAAACTAATTGGATTAGCTCACCAATTCCTTTAACACTTTGTTTGGATGGTTGTTATGTATTGTTTTAATTGTATTGTATTGTATCATTGTATCAATGACTACAATATTTGGATAGATTGTATCGTTCTTCGTCGTTACATAATGTCATACATCCATGATATGAATGATAAATTTATAAGAAATTGAAGGACATGTGGTGAATTTCATGAAAAAAAAGATAAATGATATAATAGGATTATTAAATAAATAAATAAAGTATAAAATAAGAAGATGATATTAAAGTAACAATACAATACAAACGTGTAACAACCATCCATCCAAACAAGGGTAAATGATCATTCTCCAAAATTAGATCCTTGAAATAGGAAAAACAAAAACAAATTTCCCCCTAAATTGGGATGAGAAAATTATACAAGATGAGAATTAAATCCTTATCAATAAAATAAAATTTTGAATAATCAATTAATTAGACTACTAAAGTTTTAATATTATAAACAAATAAGCAAAGATGAGAATTAAATCCTTATCAATAAAATAAAATTTTAAATAATCAATTAATTAGACTACTAAAGTCTTAATATTATAAACAAATAAGCAAACACTCAAAATTATTTTTTAAAAAAATTCAAGAAACAAGGAAAACAAAACATTTTGGAAAAAATAATGGCAGGTGAATGAAATTAATAAGGAAGAAAACAAAGTAGGGAGGGAATTAACGCAATGTGTCTCTGGTAGCTTGGCAAGTGGGTCCTATATTGTCTATTTATTAACCAAATAATATCTACACATACATGATTTGGAGTGACTCGCAAGTAATAAAATTTTTCGTCCAAAGAGAGACAAGAATGCTTCAATGTGTTCTAAGTTGAATTTATTCGAACTCCCGTCTAGCTTTATTTGTCCACTTAACAAAATTATGAAATAATTTTACGCTTAATTCTTAATTTATCTTTATGATTAATTATAATAATTTATTGTACCCCTACTAGTCACGGGAAGTTCATATAAGTCGATAGGTCCTTAGTATACTATCGACTTCTCACACTTATGACAACATTTATTAATTTTTAATCTCTGTGTCAAATTAATAATTAACAAGACAGAACAATGCAAATCCAGACCCGAGGCGCAAAAAGTAAGCAAGATAAAAGGATATCTTAATGAACATAATATCTGTTTGACAGTATGAGCACACTGCAAAAGTAAGCAAAGATAAAGATCATCTTACGCAGAATAATTTTTCTTCTACTTACTGAACATACAGTATGAGTGCAATACACACAAGCGCGCACAAAGTTTTAACAAGGAACTCCTTAAAGTTGAAGTTCAACCAAGATCTGGGACAGTAAAATACTCATCTTCATCTGGGATTTCAACTCTGGGCTTCTTGTGAGGCATGTGATATTTGGTTGGCCTGCAAATATTTGTGTTGCTCGACAGAGGGACCGATAGCTCGGGTACTTCAGCTGCTGTTTGTTCACCAAATAGATCAATGCCTCCCAACCATTCAAATTCGCCAAGCTCAAGTAGCTCCTTCTGTATAGGTTATTCATTATATATTAGATGAATAGACAAGGACAGAGTAAATACTGAATCAAGGGTCATCACAATTTCACATATTAGACTCAACTTTACGCTGACTTCATATATGCATGTAATCGTGAGATAAAATGTCTTCTATGTATCGAGAAATGTAAGGGTGTTGTCTTACATATTTGAGTGTTTCTAATTCAAGTTCAATGCATAATGAAAATATAGGGTAACTTGCAAAATGGAAAAAACAGGAATAAGTTTGTTTACCTTATCACTCGACTCAAAATCTGGAAATCCGAGTAAATCATCAACATGCCAAGATGGTGATGTGATACTGGACAATTGCTGTGGAGACATTTTCAAGCCAACTTGTTGGGAATTCTGCTGAGGTGGTTGTGGCTCCAGTTGGGTTTTTACTGCATCCTTATTGCAGCTTGAGCTCAAGGCTACACGGATTCCAGTGGCTAGGAAACGTTGGTGGTTCTTGGCAAGGCTGCTGGCTGAATGAATTGCTTCGTCACATTCCTTGCAAAAGAGAGCTCTGTCCTCAACACAGAAGATGAAGGCGGCTTTATCCTGCATACATCATAGTTCAAGTTTAAAGTAAGCAATAACGAAGTCCCCCAAAAATAATCAGAAAATTTCTGGAAAAGAACATTGATGTTTTACTTTCAATCTTTTTCTCCCTGCTTTGTTTACATCATTTTGACAGGTATAACCATGTTCAGAAAAATCACTTTTAATTCTTAATTCTCAACACTTTCCAAATTAGAATTATCACTAGACTTACATATGCATATTCCTATTCATATATAAGGTATAACTATGACATCTGCAATAATATAAACATGTAATTTCTTTAGAGGTTTCCGGTCCTTAAAAGGGTTGAAAACATGATCTTTCTTTGTTCCTTTATAAAAGGACCCTTTTGATTCCAACTTCGAGACTTGGTGGTTAACAAGTCCACTCATCCACTTTACTCCACTCTTAACATTAGGTTTAGCTTCGTAGAGAGGTACAAAGTGACCTGCACCTACAACATATTCCGTGTTGTATTACCTTTGAAGTTGAACCAAATCCAAATGTAATTGGAAACTCATAGTAATGAAATCATTTTCTACGCCCAATCTACATCTATAACTCTTTTCTTGTTTGAGATACATGGTCTGGTCAGTCTCCCTCCCTCCCTCCCTCCCTCTCCCCTTCTTCTTTCCCCAAGAATTCCATTATCATAATGGGTCGTTTGGTTGGCAACATGTTGTCCTGGGGTAAGTTAGCCTGGATCCCACCGTATATATGGGATAACTTATCCCATCGCTAGGCAAAAATAGCGGAATAAATATTCCAAGAATTATCTTATACCTCCGACCAAATATGGGATAGATAATCCTACGGTTTATCCCAAAATTATTATTATAACTTATACCTCACCCCAAACGACCCCTAAGTATCTTAGACTGACTGACCAAGAAGATTAAGTAACTAGCAGGAGAATTTTGAATCAAGTGGTCTTAGACTAATGATCAAGATCACACCCTTTGAATACTATGGCCTTAAAACATGTCACATGCTGGAACTAAAAAGGAATAAGACACATAAATTGAAACAGAGGGAGTGATAAATATAAAACAAGAAGTGCAAAATTATCTGTATGTGAAATGGGAATAGTTATAGCAAATCTTACCACTTCCTTAACATAGTATTATAATAATCTAAGCAGAATCTAATCAAAAGGAACATGAGAAGTTGGAAACACAACTACAAGATTGAATAATAGTAACACAATCTAGACTAAAACAAATTATTCCACGACTTACTTGGCAAATATCACAAGGAGGAAGCTTGTTGGAGAGGCACTGAAGATAAAGCCTCTGATGCTTACTTGCCAATTTATTAGCAGCATGAACTTCAATATCACATTTTGCACACAAAGCAGCCTCATCAGCACAGCAAATCACAGTAGCTTGAGCTTTCTCACACACATCACACTGGATCTTCATCTTTATTACTCAACACTTCCCTCCTAACACTAATTCAAGACATACCCTTTTGAGTTCCCCACAAGATAATGAGGACAAATAGTGTCTTTAAGCTTTTAGGTAGAGATTTTTCAAGATTCAAAAAATACCCAAAAGAGTCAGTCGGACAAAAAACCTCAAGAAAACCCAAACTAATCAAAAAGAAAACTTTCAATCAAAAACAGAAAAATCTCTGGTCTCTTGTGGGAAAATGGGTGGAGGAAGAAGAAGAAAAAGGAGGAAAGATGGACAATAAAATGAGTGGAAGAGGGGATTTATGTGGATAAGGGATTTGGATTTGCGTATAAAATACTTGATGATGGTTGAGACAACACAGTATAAACAGGAACCCACTCACTCCCTTTTTGTGTGGCTGTTGGATTGCCGTTAATATTAGGTGGCCACAAATATTTGGGCATTATTTATTTCTACGCCTCCTCCGTGGACGACGGGTGTTGGTCAGAGTTTGACGCATATATCAATGATATTTTTAGACTCCGAAATTTATGAATTTGAGATGTTATTTGTTTTGCGAAATTAAAGATAAATTTTATCGGGGGATTGTTAGCTTACTTATGTTTTTATGAAATGAAGTATTGATTCGCTGAAACTTGTATGTTTTTAATAGTGAAGATAATGAAATTATTAATATGAATATGTGAATATATCATAAGAGACAAATTGATATTAAGATATATGGGGTAGGATGTATAACTTTCATAGTAGATAAAACATGAGAAATGAAACTAAAATAGTAGGAACAAGCTCGATATACTAAAATTTTTGTTATGTAGAGGATTCGAGAAAAGTCGAACTACAAAGTTCTATTATATACAGTCTTACACCTTGCATTTATGTAAGAGATTTTTTCAAGATTTGAACTCTTGAACTACTAGATACATTGCAACAACTTTACCAGTAAAAACTAAAATGGTAATTTGAAAATATGAGAAAACAAGATCTATATACACCTCATCCTATTCAGATCTTCAAAAAATGAAAAAAATATTTGTTCCAAAGGTGCTTTTACATATAGATCATGTGTCGAGCCTAGCAAGTAGCAAGCAACAAGGTGCAAAGACTTTCTATCTTTTTTACTTCCTTCAAGTTAACAAAGGATAAATTTATCTTTAAACGTGAAAGCTTATGTAATTTCATTTTCCACTATTTGTTTTCTTCCATTTTCATTCACACAGACTTAAATCCAACCACCACGTAGCACTGGAGTTTATTCAAACTTTCTTCGGTGAAAAATTATATTATTTTTATATGATAAAAATAATTTTTATCATATATAATAAATATTAAACTCCATTCAATTAATTCATATGTTTATTTCTTAAAATTTAGAACCAATTTTAAAAAAATCCTGAATACTGGATCGATCAATATATTTGGACAAAGGGAATTCAATTATCGTTGTTTGTGGGGTTGACAAAGTAAAATGTGTCCCTTTTGAGTGCTGAGTTGTAGGTAGCTGGACTGTAGCGTCACTTTCACTTTAATGTAGTCATTGAATACAGTTTCATACTTCGTACATCTGGCAAACAACGGTTAAGATCATTCTTGAATTATTGTTTTTCATGGTCCAGATCATCCAAAATGTGTGGTTCCAAATAATCCTAAACAAATATTATTTTCTTGCTGTATTTAAGTTTAGTGGTAATCGAGATCCTTCTAACCCCTCTTTTGATTCCACATGTTGAATCGAAAAGATCATACAAAATCAATCACGAGTATTTTAGTAGTGATATTTAATTGAAGGAAAAATTGCAACAATATATATTTTTAAATCTAATTTATTTTTATTTATCTATTTATAAAAATATTTATACTTTTATCAAATTTTATATCATATTCTTAGACTTTATTTTTATTTTTAAATATTTTTGACATAATTTGATAAATAATAGTTAACATTTTTAAATAAAAATAGAGGTGGATACATAGAAATAAAATTTCATCTAATAATGTATACTTTTCCAATTTTCACTTAATTGGATGTGCAGTTTAAAGATGTGAACATGTAACACTTTAAGCATTTTGTTTCCTAATACATTCCTATCAAATGTTCCCAAAAAAGTATATAATATTGGCTATTCATGGTTGTGGTTAAAAAGTCAAATTAAATTGCAATTCGAATTAAATCAATTGAAAAATTTGAATATTTGATTTGATTTGACTAGGTACTTGATCGTATTGAGAACAAGATATCATCACAACTATAATTTTATAACGATTATCTTATGGAGTTAATTTTTATTTATTACAGGAATTTAGATGATGTGTTTCTATAACTTATATTAGTGTGATTAAGAATATGTATGATGGAATTAAGATTTGAGTATAGACGATGAGGGGGCATTCAAAACACTTCTCGTTCATGATGAATTTGCACCACACATTCGCTATTAGCCTATTTTTACTAGCCTCGATAATGACACAGTAATGTGTCACAATCAAGAGAAAGCGTCTTGATGCATGTTATTTGTAGATGACATAGTACTGATCGATGAGGCATGAAATGATAAGTTTGGAATAGACCTAAGAGTTTAAAGGCTATAAGTTAAGCAACACTAAGACTAAATAATTGAAGTGCAAGTTCAATGACGTGATTGATGAGGCAGACGAGGATGTGAGGCTCGATGCATAAGTCATCCTAAGAGAGAAAGCTTCAAGTACTTGGAGCCAGTGATCTAAGGGAATAAAGAGATGAACGAAGATATCACATATCGTACCAGAGTGAAATTAATTAGTACTAGCCTTTACGACTTGTTGGTCACTAGAAGAAGGTTCATATCTAAAAGATGAAAGTAATATAACCAAAGATGTTGATATGGATGTGTAGTCAAGGCATATCAAAAGTGATAAGATTAGGAATGAGAAGATTCAAGATAAGGTAGATATGTCCGCATAATGGACAAGATGAGATGTTGAGCTGTTTCAAATATATGCAAATGAGATGTGGAGATGCCCTAACGAGGAAATGAGAGGATGAGAGGGAGAGATAAGCTTAAGAAATCTTGAAAAGAGGTGATAAGACAAGACATAATACATCTTCAAGTTATCGAAGACTCACACTTGATTAGAGGTACAAAGAGTTGAATATCAAGTAGAAGAAGAGTAGGTCGCAAAGAGAATTTCATTTTTTGTCTATAGTATTAGTTTCAGCATTACAAGCTTATTCTTAAATCTCTAATACTACTTGTTTGTTTTTTTGATTTTTCTTATCATCTTATTGTTTTCTTTTCATCTTTTAGTAAATTGAAGGTCTGTCGAAAATAATTTTTCTATTCTTATATGATAGAAGTAAGTGAAAAGTCCAGCCACATTTTTGGACTTTGAAGGAGGTTGCTTCTTCAAATCAAACAATGCTGCAAAGAAGCAAAGT
>JAPFFP010000094.1:19873193-19892197 GCA_026153255.1 Solanum medicagineum | reverse complement strand
AGCAGAATTGGATATACTGAGAGACAGAGGAAGATTGTATTATGAATCTTTGGTGAAGAGTCGGTGGAAAGGAAAAGTAGACATCATTGAAACTAAAGGGGAAGATCATGTTTTTCACATATTTAATCCTAATAGTGAAAAAGCACTTCATTTGGTCAAATGTTGGGCTGCTTTTATTAATGAAAAGTAATTGTCTGATATGGTGCTTTAGAGTAATTGGTAAAGTTAATATTGATAGTAAAATTCTTGCGATCCAGTCTTTATGAGATAACGTTTTTGCTTTAAGCTGTTGTTTTCATGACAAATTTGTACATACAGCAATAATAAATAAATTGCATCATTTTCATTTTGCGTGCAAGATTGTTGAGTCCATGGCTTACACTCCTATGCCTTTTAGTTTGTCGATAGATAAACTTGTTCTTTCTGTTAGGACTACTGCCTATACATACGTAGGGTACAAAGTCCAAATATTGAGGATTCTCTTTATTTTTTATAGGCAATTTGAGTAATTCAATTAAGATATGAATCAGTTATAAACAAACTATTTCGTGGGAAGATAAGCACTGTTATATCCGTAGTCACCGTAAGATATCATAACCATATCGTATAACAGTTGCGATCACAGAGTAAAACGAAGTACTAGGTCTCATTAAAGAAACAGCAGAAAGAATTGTTTCTATTTCATTACTAAAAACACAATTTTGGAAGACCTCCAAGAAACGAACTTCAGAAGACGACAGTGTCGAGCATGGTTCCCAATGTCTGGACAATGTTTGATGACATCAAATTCGAGACATGTTCTTCAAGATGTTTCTTTGCATCTTGCCTTCCTACATTTGCAATAGCTAGCTTTTCTGGGGGCAACTCATCCTCCTCCTGCACTGCTTTATTATACTTGACAGCAAGGTTTAACATCTCCTGCACATGAGAATATTTGAAAAAGTCACTCAGCATGTCAAGGAAAATATTTCCTAGTTTCTCTCTCTCATGAGAATAGTTGAAAGAGTCGCGCAGCATGTCAAAGACTATTTCCTAGTTTCTTCTCTCCTCCTGTGGAGAGAGCAGAGATGAACAAAAATATCGGCAAGCATGCTGCACTTATTGTCATCAAAGTTGGCACTCCATGTAACAATGCTGTTGTATTTAAATACCACACAAACTCAAGATTACCTGAACCGTCTGCTCATTGGTTCTGGAATGAGCATCAAAACGCTGGAGTGTAAGTCCATCTGTCCATTTCTTCTTGTGAAGATTCAGTAGCATCTTCTCTTCAAGTTCATTCTTTCTGTAGTTTATGGCTATTGAGTAGTAGTGTCTGTTCAAACCATGGATCAATGCCTGCAAAATGCATCTGTCAGACCCCCAAAAAGAAATTGAAACTGAAAGTACTCCATCAGCAAAGTTTATGCAAACAAAATTGGAAATATAAAAAAAAGTTGTTGGACATTGGTTCTTGTACAGCGGGTTTTAATTAGAAAATATGAACTAACTAGACATTTTAAAACTAGTGGAACTTTAGTTTACTAAAAGAACTGGTGCAAGTCGTGTAGAAGATATTACCACGTAGAAGTATCACCGCCAATGGATGACTTAATATCAGGAAGCAACACTCGGACTAAGCGTGTGGTGTGGGGGAGGAGACGGAGTAACATCTTTCATAGACTATATAAAAATTAATAAAGGCACTTACTTGAATAGATGGTTTGTTCAGATGTCCCAGATTTGATGTTGTCTGTCGTGGCTCTTGGCCAAGCATCATAGTTTGGGGATTGATCAAGCGAAAGGCGTCAATTACCACCTTCCCTTTAACACTCTGAATAGGATCCACCACCACAGCCACTGCTCGTTGATTCAGTGCTTCAAAACTCTGCAGAATAGAACATTCATTAGTTATTGGCATACTTCACATTAGAACCATGTCAAGATGTTCTGATAGGTATCAAGACAAGTTGATAGGTTGATGGGCTCATCTGCTTTTACCAAAATCCAATTGAACACTTGACTACTCGAGAGTGCGAAGTTGTATAAACTATTTACTCTATTACTCACTATCCCCTTTATCTTTTATCTAGAGGGAGGAGGGAGGGAGAGATGGGAGAAATCTCTCTTGCCAAAAGTTTTTATGTTCTTTTCTTTATAATTCTTGCTGCAAACAGAAATTTGTATTGAAATGAACTGAAACAAATTTCTGTTTGCAGCAAGAATTATAAAGAGAAGAACATAAAATGATCATGGAGAGCATAACAAATTACAGCTCTAGATTGCAAAATACAACCATATGAATGTGGTCTCAGTCTCATGAAAAGTAAAATTTCTCGTGAGAAACAAAAGACGGCTTTCTTACTCAGTGGCTCATGATTAACACAGACCATTTCAAATATCGATAGGAACCAGCTAACCATGAAAATGGAGAAGGACAAGAATAACCTGCTGAGTATTGATGTCGACACCAGAAAGCCAGCAGCCAAATCCAGGATGTGAATGATACCAACCAACAACCATCTCAGGTCTATATAACATAAAGGAAAATAGCATTTTAGGACACATCAACAGTGTCAAAATACAATGAAGATTAGTATACAAGTTGATTAGGCAACATCACAAAATAAAGGAGATATGAAAGAGTGGTGCATCAGGAAATGAAGGAACAGACAACATATAAGATTTATAGTAACAATAAAAGCTTTTTTATTTCCATGTTTTCGAAAAGCAGCAGAACTCATACTCTGGTTCCCGAAGAAAACAACCGTTCTCCACAACTAGATGATAAGATAAAGGACTAGGTTCCTGAAATATCTAATTTTCTACCTTGTGTTACAAGCCATCTAAACTGGTTTATTTCCAATCATTTACCAGATTTTCTAATTTCAGCAGATGACTCCTAAATATTACATGGCTGACCTTAATCTTCTTATCACTTAGCTGCTAATTCATCATGCCTAATTTTTAACACGATAGCCCCTTAACTGTGTGATGCAGCATTTTTGAAGGTTGGTTTTAACAAAAGCTCAAGGAACCTAACCCCAAATAATCAGTCCCTTGCCAAAATTGATTAAGATAAAGCCTAACCACTACATTCTCAACAAATATACAGGATCTTTACCACAAGCTCAAAGACCAAAAATCACAAATAAAGTTGCTTTCAAAGTTGGTTCTTACGTGACACAGACCTCAACAATTTATCTATACAGGAAAAAATGAAGACTAAAAGCTATTATTGAAAAAACACACATAAGTCTCACACTCTAACATAAGGTAAAAACTAAGTCTACATTACAACTGCAGCTGCTCTGAAATTGTAAAACATATTGAAATGCAAACAAAGTGTAGCTTTTTAAACCAGAAGAATCTTGGTACTTAAAAGGATACTATCTCACAGCATTCCAAATTAGGTGCCAAACACTGTCTTATTCCCATTCATAAAGGAAGTGGTTCACACAGCATCCAGATAATTAACCCTTCGCTATCAAGTTTAACCTCATCAAAAATTGCACAGAACACATGAAAAGGCTCAGTTTTCTAATTCGCAATCAAGCATTCCATTATAGAGTTACACCAATTGACACGAGATAGAAACACAAAGGAAATGCAAAAGCCCCCAAATTTACCCAAATTCATATACCTGGAAAGCATGTTTCACTTTTTCAATTTGTTAGGCAACTATAAACATAAACCATAGGAAAAAGAAATATTATCCAGCTAAAGGAAGAAAATTTAAACTATAACTAATCCTATACGATACCAAAAAGCAGTAATTACCTCCCAGTCTGCTTGAGCATGTCAAGCATATTGGTCTGGAAAACATGATCAACAGCTTCAACACTCACTCCAGTACCACTCTGAGGCATTGCAAAGACATCCACTACACGCACTGTATACTCATCGACGAATTCCCCCAACATCAATCCCATAACTTCCATAGGAACTCCAGCCCTCCCTGCACGTTGCCATCACGAAAAAACGAAATTACACAACACCTACACACAGAGAGAGACAAACTAATCCAAAATTGAAACTCCACAGGCTCTCTAAAGCGACATCTCGTTTTACACACAATACCATACACATTTTCTAAAACGTTCCCCGCATGTATACATTGTTCGAGCTAAAAGCAGTTAAACAAATATACATATGCAGCTAGATCCACATAGCAAGGGCATAAAGAGCGAAAATGGTTTGGATAAAAAAAACCCTAAGTTACCGTGTTTAAGCATCTTGAGGAGGGCAAGAGAAGAGATGTAAACTTGCTCAGAAGAGTCCAGAGTTGGAGAGTCAGGTGGCGGGTGGCCTAACGCGCCGCCAGCTCCGGCGAACATCCGCTGCAATCTTTCCATTCCAGACATGCTCTCCGACTGAGTTTTGCTTTTGGGATTTCTTTGAGAACAAGACTTCTGCGACTGTAAATTTTCTTTGATCTGAGAGGAGAAGAAGGGAATTTAAATAGTGTAAAATAATTGCACTAAGACCCCTATACTTTTATATTTACACTACACCTCTATAATATGACTCAATATTGAATACACCCTTCATATTTTAAAAATCAAATTCATTAGAGAAGACAAACATTTTATTCACATAATTACGCAGATAATTAAACATATACTAGTTAATAAATTGACATAGTTATAGTTTGAATTAATTACAATTTACAGCAAATTTTTTTTAAGTTGTAATTACATATTGAGTTTTGAAGAATTGTACGATTTATACAAACGTTGTGCATGAATTGTCTAATGAAATATACAAATACTTGACAAAAACTATGAATTGCATATCAAATTAGATAAACATTGTGGGAATTATACAAATACTACTATAACTATAGTTATAGAATGTACTTATTAAACTATAAATACGAAGCATAATTAAAATACTTTGAGTGATTATATGCGAAGATTCCCGAAGGATTAGCTATGTTGACATGATCAGGCCCATGCAATTCAGTACTTATTAAAGAGCCCATACATTTTGTTGGAAATTATAGAAGAATGAACATAAACAATCACCCACCTAATTATTTAAATCAAACATAGCAAAAAAAAAATAAAAAATCATACCACTATTTATCTAAATGACCTAAATTTATAGTGATAGAATACATAGGGAACCACTATTAGGAGAAAATTTTAACTAATTGACTATTTACTATAATTTAAATAATAAGATTCATTCAGCGATTTCTATATTTGAAATTGAGATATTATTGTTATGGATGATTATTCGTATGCAATATCAATTCAATGATAAAATCATCGAAATCAGTGATTTTAGGCCCTATATTCTTATGAGTCAAAGATTGATCATACTTTAATTAATAGAAATTTAAGGGAAAATGCACAAGTATTCCTCCCTCCAAACTATAACCAAAATTCCAGAAATACACTTAAACTTTAATTTGGTCATATTACCCCATAAACCTTTTTTTTCATAATTTAATGTCCCTTCTTTGCCTATGTGACATGTGGGGTTCCCGCGTGTATTACACACAAAAACTTAGGCATGTGGTTAAGAATAAATAAGATGCATTAAATTGCGAAAAAAATAGGTTCAGGGTGGTAATAGGACCAAGTAAAAGTTTAAGTGTATCTCTGTGATTTTGGTTCTTGTCTGGGGGGTAGTTGTGCATTTTAAATTACAATTTGAATAACTCAAAATATTTATCTAAAGTTTGCTTATAAAAAAAATAACACACAAACTTAAAAATAATAATTATTTTATATCTCCAAATTTTATTATATAATCCGATCTATTAGTTTTAGGGATATGTTCGAGCTAAAAAATATCAATGTGTATTTTTAGATTAAAAAATTAGCGAAAAAAATTTGAGAGCGATATGTCACAACCCGCTACTTGACTTCAAGTCGGGATAGGGTGGGGGCAGGGGTTGGGTGGAGCGGGAGGATGCTGGGGGTGGGGTGGACGTAGGGGAGGGACGGTATGGTGTAAAAAATTGAGTTTTTTAAAATTGAGAAAAATAAGTTGATTTGGAAAATATTTTCCAAAATATTTAAACCAACCAAACATGAGAAAATGAAGAAACATTTTCTCAAAAATATTTTCCACTATACCGAATACACCCTTAATCCCCAATGAATATTCACTAATTTTCAGAATTATTGACTATTTCATTTTTTAATTATTCACGTGCTATATTTTTGTATTATTACTCCATAATTAAAGATAATAGACATTTTAAACTAGTCCAAATACAACAGAGGGACAAAAACTCCAAGAATGTTATTCAATCAAAGGAGACTTTCTTTTCAAGTAGTAATCATGTTTCACCCAAAAGAGGTGAGATGTGTACAATCTCTTCACTCTTAATGAGAAGATTCTATTTCAAACTCATATGAATAAAAAAGTCATGTTAGGAAGTACATTCCTCTTAAAATGAGCTTACACAATCCAAATTAAATTTAAATTAATCAGATTCAATATAAATATCCAACAATATTAACAGAAACATCGAGAGAAAAAGAAATAATTGCTAGGATTTCTAGCAATGATAGCTGAATTAATCAGATGGGACCACTTATTATTCACAAATTCACCCTTCTAAAAGTATCTTTCCTCAAATTCCGAAAACATAGGAAAACCATCAATTTCCATAATCACAAACCCTTAAAATCCCTTAGCCAAAATTACCCTAAACAATTGCCATGCCCTAAAAAAGGAAAGAAAAATCCATCATCATGGCAATAAACATAATAACAAATTCTTTTCCTCATTTTTTCATCATTGTTTTGATAATTTTGCTTTCTTCCCCCCAATATTCAGATGGTGAACAACAATCAAGTTTCATAAACAAAATGTTTCCCATAATTGAGGTAACATTAGCCAATGACAACAATTTCTCAATCTATTATATGTGCAGAGATTTTGACACAATTAACACCTTAACAAAGCTTCCTCCAGGAGATAATTACAAATTTAACATATCACAAATTGCTTTCCCTATGAGATGGTGTTATTTGTACATAAATCCACGTACCCATGGGTTCTTTTGGGCTTATAATGTGAGATCCAAATGTACAAAATGCTTTTGGAGTGTTACAAATTTTCCTTATTTGTATAAAGCCGATCGTGTGAGGTGGGAACGTGAAAAACTTTTTGTTCCCGTTGGGTTCAATATTAATGATTATTTGATAAGGGAAACGTGAGTTGAGGGTATGTTAGAAACAAATTCTTTACCTTATAAAGATAGGGGTAAGACCTCGTACATCTCATCTTTCTGGAATCCCACTTATGAGACTCTACTAGAAATGCTGTTGTTGATGAGAAACATGTGAATTGAGATATATTATTTTATGATTACTTTATAAATCATGTACATGGAAAACAAAAATACGGAGGGGAGGGGAGAGAGGGAGGGGGATTTGAATATGTTTGGATAGTAGGATTCAAAGGTTCATGAAGAATTCTTTGATGTGAATTGAGAATTTGAGATATGTAGACTATATTATAGTCATTTGTAAAATGTCATTAAGATGAAATGATATTCATGGAGTCCTTTAAATGTACAAGCTTTATTTCAGGCTTATACATTAAAATGAATTTTTTTGAAGGTACACTGAATAAGTATTTATTCATTATTAATTAAAAATTTTAGATTCGATCTCTAGTTATAAAGTCTAAAATTATTTAATGTGAAATAGTTGAATTTCATTACGAATAATACCGAATGAATTTCTTTTTTTTAAAAAAAGTTATGCTTCAAGTGTGTAGGGCCAAAATAAGAAATGACATGTGTTATTTTTTAAGTCTATATTAGCGAGTATATATTTCAAGTAAAATTATTGAAAAGATTGGGGTAACAATCCTACGGTAGATATTTTGAACAGCAGCAAAACTCAAAAGACTAGTATGTTAGGCGAGAAAACATATTCTGGCTATAAATCAAATACTCCCTCTCTTTCGAAAATAATAATTTAATTTGATTTAATACGAAATTTAAGTAAAAGAAAAATTATGTGGATAAACAAACGTATACTAATTAGTTATCATAGCTACAATTTGAGTTAATTACGATTCGTGACAAACATTTAACTATAGTTACAGTTTGAGTTTTATATAATTTGCGCGATTAATTCAAATGAAGGGTGCGATTATACAAAAGTTGTACACGAATCAAGAAATATACAAATATTATGAATTATAGAAACGTTGTACACGAATTATTTAGCAAAATATATAAATGTTATACAGAAACTGCGAATTGTAGAGCGAACTATATGAATGTTGCGCGAGTTATACAAATATTGCTATAACTATAGTTATGAAATATAATCACTCAAAATATAACTATGAAATATAATTAATATATTTTTGAGTAGTTATATAGGAAGCTTTTCCACAGTTTTACCATTAAGTCCATTCCTCTATATTTTGCAACAAGATTTTGGCCCGAGCCCAAGTTAGTTCTAGCGGGCTGGATTAACGGAAAATAAATAGACCCAAATTCGAACTCAACCCAGTCTCTAATTCTTCCCAACGTTCCCGCCGCCGCCGCGCTCTTCATCTCTTTCTGCGGAACTCCACCGTTCTCTTTCTCCGACGGGATCAAACCGTATGCTTCTCTTTTCCTCTCTTTGGATATTCTTCTTTTTGTATCCTTTCTATTCCTATTTTGTATATTTTTGAAGGTAAAACACAGATTTTAGTGAATTTTGTGTTGTACTGCTGTGTTTGTGAAGCTTCCCATATGATATTGTAGTTCCTTATGATCCTTAAAAATTTGAGTATACGTTCGTATTTTTCTCCTCTTGTGGTAATTTCTCAAAGTTGTGATGTAATCTAACTTTGGATTATTAGTCGAGGTGATATCAAGCTGACCCTGACAACATCTAATTTGGATTGGAGTAGTTGGGAAAAGTTTTCTGAGAATATAAATGACAAAAGAATGCCTTTGTTAAGTCATTCAGTTGAAGAATTGAATTAAATCCTAAAACCATTTTTTTTGTGTTCTGAAGGAATAGGATAATATGGAGGCCTACATGGAGGATTGTAAAGACTTGGTATCTCAATTGAAGCAGAAAGATAAGGAACTTAGGCTAAAGAGAAGGTAAGTCTTTTCTTCTCTCTGACATCAGTTTAACTCTTCATTGGAAGCAAGCTACAGTTGAATTTTCATTATTTAATTTTAGCACTACATTGATGACCCTTTCCAATTTGATAGTTACTTTGTTTAATACTCCTCTGTCTCCTTTTGTTATTGTGTTTGAGTGGTTCCATTTTTTTCTTTTGGGTATTGATTATGTTTGACTAGGTATGGAGTTTGAGATGAAATTGGCTTTTTATATAACTAAGAAAGTTTTGAGGGTTGGTGGCTTGATGCCTCTGTTCTTCTCTACTTGCTTCATGTTATGTTTGTGTCATGGTTCGGACTGCTGATGTGCTTACTCACACATGGGGTTGCACTTTTAGTACTAACCAAAGCCTTGCCCCGTTTGAGGTGAAATTGACTTGCACATTATATTACTGATAGTGGAGAAAATATTAAAGTAAGAGTGTAAAAATTAGTTTGATATGACAAAACAACAGCAACAGCATACCTAGTGTAATCCCACTAGAGGGATAGTTGAACAACAAAATGGGAAATTCGAATGACAAAACATCAAAATATAAAATATGTATTATTTCTGTAGATTTGTGCACAGACCTTTGTGAGGTTTTCACACTGAATAAAATTTTCTAAGCATTTATTTTTGAATAAACTTGATGAATCTTATTTTTGTAAATTTGTTTAGATTTGAGAAAATTGTGTAGAGAGAGAATATTCTCAAACATTTTAGGATGTTCTAAAGTGGTAGAATGTCACATAAAATTTGATAGAGGGCGCGATTTTCTTTGTATCACTGATGCACCACAAAGTTTTTGTGGGAATATTGATTAATATTTAGGCATATGAATTAATTTTTCAGGTGGTTAATGAACTTGCATTTGTCCGAAAGAGAGCAAAAAGAGATGGAAAGACTCAAACCTCCCGGTGATATGTGAGAACTTTCTTTCTCCTTCCAGTCATTTTTTTAAATAAGAAACTCTTTTTTTTCGGGTCTCTTGTATAGTGTTGTCCTGGTTAGTTAGAATATCTACTCCCTAGAGAAGGCATTTTAGCAGTTGCACCGCTTTTATCTTACAATATTGACTGTTCCATTTGACTGCAAGGGGTACTTGAAAGCGTTGTCTGTCAATTCCCTTTGACATTTCCTTCTTCTGTTAGCTTTGACTAAGTTAAGGAACAAACAAACTGAAGATCACTAGGTAAAAGTTTTGTTCCACATCTACTGAATGTTGAGATTCTTCAATTGATTGCTTTGTAGACTATGATGTAATGAATCATATTTCTAAGCATATAATACTTCACAAACTCCAGTAAGATGCACTTCCTTAGCAACTTCCATGCAAAAATTGCAGATCTTATAAGTGATCTGTATTTCCACATGTTTAAGATGCATTGAAATAAAATCCTTGGGACCTTAACACGAAAAACCAAAAATGAAGCGCACAATTTTAAACTTTAAAAAGAATAAACAGATATATGAATTTAGTAGTACAATTACAAAATTACAATGCACCCAAGGGTGTGTTGAATGAAGTTGGTTGAGAATCATGAGATATTAGGCTCAATTCCCGGCAGATATAAAAATCACTTGGTGATTTCTTCTCATTTGTCCAATCCTTGGTGGACAAAGTTATCCGATGTCTGTCTTGGTGAGAGGCAACAGGTACCCCGTGAAATAAGTCAAGATGCGGACAAGTTAGTCCAGACACCATGCTTATATAGAAAGATGATAAAATTCAGTTATTCAGTATCTTTTTAAACAGAATAAAATACTGAGAATGATCCAACTTTTCAAACATCCAAAGAACTGACCCCTTATCATTTGGATCACTTTGCATGTAATTGTTGGAAATGCGCACTTCTATGAAGCGTGTGGTCTCACCATTGACTCTATAACTCATCACTTTGCATTGCATTATCATTTTAAGTGATGACTTCTGATAGAACTGCTTTTGAACTTCCTATGCTTTGTAGTGTCTGTCCCCCCTGATAGTTTGGCATAAAAGTTGAAGAAGCTGTGGAAGAGTATTTTGTGTGATAATAGCTGCTTTGCATAGTAAGGTAGAGTGTCACGCAGTAAAAATTTGAGGTGCATAACATAGTTTTGTTAAGAAAGTTGCATCCCATGGAGGATGGGGTCCTGTTGGGTGTGGAGGATCAAATTTCATTCACCACCACACAGGAGTACCAGGGACGAGTAGTATTATGTAAAGATGGTAGAAATTTTTACATATTTAGAGAAGGCTGGAAAGTAGAATGACCTTCTGGAAGCAGAGATGATGTGGGAAAGTCCTCCGATATGTAGCTCCTGGGTATCTTAGTTATTTCCATTTTCCAAGACATTTTCAACCTGCAGTCTGCAGTAATTGCCCATATCTTGAGAGCAGGGAGGAGGAATTGTATGTCCTATGTTCGGGTAAATATATGAGATTGGTAAATCGGATAGCTGAACAGTCTGCTTGGATCAAATACAAGCTGAAGGTCTAACCCATGAATATGAGCTGCTTTTGCAGCCTCGTAGATAGATTCTCAGCGCTAACTTAATCCAAATGTTAATGGAAAATTACTTATTGATCTAAACAAGGTTCTCACCACAGACAGAGAGGTTCAAATGGGAACGGCAGAGGGATGGTTTGTTCACGATGAAATTGTTCTATAATGGGCTTGTGAACAGGGGATTTTGCTCCTTGATATGACTGAGCATCCAGAAAGTTGAGGGAAGTGTGGTTTTCCTTGACAACAGCATGGGAACCTTTTTGACTGATAACTGCTAAGAGTTTGAGAAAAAGGTAAATCTACATTAGTTAGCCTTCAATTTGCAAAAAGATGTGACTGGACTTAAATCATCTACTCTTTGACTACAAAATTGCTTATGGTCTATTATATGTGGTTTTAAGAATGATCGGAGTTGAATGGATGATGATACAACCATTGAAAATACGTTGTTTGATGGAAATTTAGGAGGAAAGGAGGATAAGAAAAAGAGAATGGAAAATAGTACATGTGGTTTTTCTTATTACTGAGAAATCCTTGAGGACCAATGGCATATGGTTCGAAACTTGGTGGATAATAGGCCCGACCCTCTACTCTTCTCCACACAAACCAGACTTTTGTCTGCATCAGGTTTCAGACTCGTGATGTATGCCTAACCCACACATCACGTGCCACGCTCACCACCACTAGACCAAGCCCTGGATTAAGCTAAGCACGTGTGAACCATTGTGGAGCTCTTGGAAAGAAATAGAAAGGAGAGTGCTCAAAGGTTGAATTTTCCTTTTGCGTATAGATTAGCGAAACTTGTTGCTTTTTTACACTGTTGGAGCATGTATGATATTTCAGTGGGTATTGGTTCAATTCTTTGTGCAGAACTATTAGATCTCTACCTTTTCGTATACAGTTTTTTTGCTGGATTATTCCCATCATCATAAAATCATAGCTTCACCAGGAAAAAGGAAAGAAAGTAAATTTCTTTTGAGCTGACAAGATAAAATATATGAACCCCTTTATTTTCCAGCTAGTTATTTAGAAGCGGAAGCAAATGAAAGACATGGAAAGTATTAGACTTGATGCACACATCTATTCAGGCTCATACAATTTTAAATGTTGTAGAGATGGTGTAATTGGCACTTCTAAGTTGATATACAGAATTATGAGCAGCACTGTCTCTATTAGAATTGAAGATGAAGCAGCAAATATATCCTTGACTTGGCTCTTCTAAAGCATTGTGCTTTCTTGACGAACATTGTTTACCTACACTCTTTCTTCATACTTATTATAAGTATACAGTACCTTAGCGCATTGGTTTCTCCAATAAATGATAATTTGTTTATGCATATTGTTATCTTGATTCATGATGAATTAATTGCCTGTTGTTTTTCAAGTAATGTTTTGCACTTCAAACTAAACCTCGTCTCTTTTGTCTGTATCTGCAGGAGTTCTCCTGAATCATTGCTTAGAGAAGATGATGTAAGTGTTCCTTTTAATGCTTGCTGATGTAATCATGTGCTGCAACTCAAAATTGATAAAAAATTCCCAACTGCATATCTTATTTCTATTTTTTTTCTAAATCCAAATGACCGGTCACGTGTAATTTTTGAAGCAAAGTAGATCATGCACTCCCTATTTCAGAAAAACCTGTTCTTTGTTTGTATAGACCATTATCTGTTGTTGTTAAACTAAATTCCAGTGTTTTCCCCACTAAACTTGTACGCTTTCTTTGTGCCGTAATTCCAGTTATATTATGAGAACATTCGAACTTCTGTTGCAAAGGCATTGGGAGTGCATAAGGGTCAAAAGACATTTCATGGTGCTCCAGCCACATTGTTCTCTAATTCAGCTGAGAGTTTGAGAGACATATATTCCATGCTTGATAAGATGAACAACAGGGGGTTATACTGTATTGCAGAGACTGTAACTGGCGGCTCAATTACTTTTGAGAAAACCAATTGGCAAATAAGAAGGATAATCAAGCAATTTCTTCCCAAAATTCTCCATAAGCATGATGATTCCAGTCAACATCGAATTAAACAAATTTCTCTACTTCTCAAAGATCCTCAAAATTTTCACGTTAATGATGGGGCTTTTTGTTCTACTTCAGAATCCTTTCGCAGTTCTGCTATTTATGTTCTGGATAGACTTGAGGAGTTGTCTCTTCTAACTTTGAGTAAAATGCATAGGAATCTGAGGAATGTCACAGGTTACGTCCCTATTCTTCGTCCTCCTAGAATATGTTGGAACATTAAAAGTTTAGTTGAACAAATCAGGAGAATTTCATTAAAGATGTTATCAGACTATGAAGAAGGGGATGAACCACCAGAACCCCTGGCTAAGGCTTTGTCCGTAGCAGCCTTAATGCTAAAACCAGTACTTAATTATTGTCCCTCTCAGAGTTTTTTCCGAGAACTTTCACCAGATGTAGAAGCATTGCAGAATGATATAGAAAAAGCAATCAGGATTCTAGATGATAAAACTAAACTAAGTTTTGCAGAGCTGGAAAATTTGCCTCTTGTGCTCTATTCTAATGATAAAGCTGCCAGAGGAAGTGTTCGTTTGCGTGTGAATGTGAAGAAACTGTTGACTGAATATCTTCTCGAATGCAGCGACTTGCAGTCTATCCCTGAAAGTTTACTAGAAAGTCTAGCAATTATTAACAAAACATATAGGCATGCATATAGCAAAACCTACTCAAACAAGGAGGTAGAGGACGAAGTAGAATGTGTGCTGACTATTAGTGCTCAGATAAAACAAATTATTTGGGATTTACTCATTGAATGTGATGTCGATGAAGATTTTGCAAATGCTTACATGGAGAATGCAGAGGAAAGTTATTATGAAGGTGCTGATGAAGATGAACATTTTTCTGATCTTCCTCAAATTTGCATGTCTGATCCTAATGTCTCATACAGCCAAGCAGAAAGTGTCGGCGAGATAAACCAAAGTGATTTCAAGACACCAATCACTGCTAGCAGAGATGATGGCTCCTCTCTGCTTTCATCCAAACACAAGGTTAGCGTCAAGCTTGAGTCAGTGTATACCGATGGAGTAGATTCAATTCATTCCAATTGGTTTGACAATTCCTCGTTCTTAGAATCAAAAGCTTCTGAAGCCGAAAAGAATATGAGTGGTAAAGATAACCATTTAAGAAGCATAGGCCAACAGGAAGGAAGGGATTCATGCTCATCTATGTCAACCAGAGATCAAACTAGTTTTGCTACACATTTGTCGCTTAAAAGAGGATCAGGTTGGAATGGTATGGAGGAAAAAGGAACTGCCAGAGACTTGGGATGCACGCCACCAAAATTTACATCAACGGAGTGTTCTGAAGAAAAAAACGTATCACTTCACAGGCAAAACTTGAGTAGAAATCAGTATCTTCTTATCCAGGAAGGTTCTGATGAGACAAGTATGGTTGCTTATAATCTTGTCGGCTGTATTTTGAATAAGTTTGCTCAGCTAGATGGGTTACAGTTATCTGAGGATGATGTATCATACCTCCAAGGCAATACTGATCCCAAAATATTTGAAGGTACTTAGACAGTACTCTCCTTGTGCTTCTTTTAGCGTCTTTATGGTATAAGAAAGGAAATGAGATGTTAGGTTAGCTCTTTATGTATTTTTTCTTATTTTCTCTTTGTTCTTTTTTGCATACTCACAACTAGCTTAGAATTGAGGCCTAGTTGCTGTTACTTCTTTTTTATATTCTTTTTGAGGGTGAGGAAGAAAGATATAAGAAAGGAGGAGGGGTATTGATATGATCTGAATCTTGTACTTGAATGATTAGGATTAAGCAACAATTATCTTGTGAAGGAGAAATGGAAGAGAATGACATAATTGCATGTGTGAGTTCATTCTCGCATTTTGCGAAGGTAGATATTCTTTGACACTGAATGTCAATGGGTTTTCTAATGCAAACATTATTGGTTGCTTTGCAGCTTATTAATTTTGGAGAGGAGGGGTGAAGGCCCAATGGATTAAAAATTTATGACTGTTAGATTAGCAATAAGAAATATGCAAATGATAGTTCTAGGGAACTAGGAAGGCTTGTTATTGAATCTATAAAGGTTATTTCAGAAGAAAGCCAACTTGGAGAGGAATAAATTCCTAAATAGATATTGTACATTCATACTCTTACCTTAAGGTTAGGTCTACTGTGTAGATGTGTATATGCTTGGTTAACACTCCCTTTGCTCCTTTTTACTTGTCCACTTTTGACTTGACACTTTCTTTAAGAAATCTTTTACTATTAGGTAAGTGTTGTACTAAATTTCTCATATTAAATTATTAATAACTATCCTTTTGAAATCTAACTTTACTAGTACTCTGTGTAATTACTTAATGATAAGGGAATTATTGGAACAAACAATAAAATCTTCTTGATTTGCTAAAATGGACAAGTAAAAAGGAAAACTTGTTTTAGTATAGTTGACAAGTAAAAGGGAGTATATGTTTTCATGTGTGTCGTAATTGATACTTACCCATATAGTATCAACTACTGGGGGGAATTTTTTGGTATGCCTTAATAGCCCTTTAGTGTCGTTTGGAGGAAGTGCACATAAGCCAAGCTGCTGTTGCTTCTCCAATTTTGGTATTTGCAAAAGCTCATCAATGCCATGTGATACCATGCGGTACCTCAGACAAGCCTTGGATTTGCTTAAAGTCCCAAAGCATAGAAGGACTATGGCTGCAGAGATGAAAAAAACAATTCTCATACACCTTCCTGGTGTTACTGTGATTTGTTCTGATTACTGCTGTATCTTCTGGGATTCTGTTTCTTCAGATCTATTTGTCTTCCTATTTTGCCTTCTAAATTCTGTCAAGAATGTCTGGGATGTCACTTATGCGATCCTTTGAGGTGACAAACTGTGTTGATGTCAAAGAACCTGTTAGTAACTTGACATGTGCATTTCATTAGGCTTTTTATATTCCACCCAAATTAAATTTAAAAAAAGGAACTTGAACATACTCAGAGAAAGAGCTCTTTAAGAAAAAGAAAATCAGCACACAGAGTCTAGGTTGCTTGGACTTTTCAAAAATGTCATCGGGTGCGTGTTAATTCCTTTGGAGGATCCAACAACCGTGTGGCAACATTTTTAAGAGCCCAAGCAACTTTGCACACAGTAACCTGAGATTTATAACAAACAAAGCAGATGGAAACCAAGAAACTTGGGCCCATGATCCATGTATGATCGGTGGTTCAGTTGTGAACATGCAGAGTATAGAATGGTTGTTTATTATCTGAAGATAATCTGCTTAAGTGAGTGAGAAACTGATATGGTGATATGTTGATGCCTCTGGATCCTAACATCTGTAATCTCTAAAAGGAAAGTGCATGCAAATTTCTCCAAGTTACTTTGTTATTGCTGTTCGCTGAGTGTCTAGGAGGATCAAAGTTATGAATGATTTGAGATAGCTCGAGTGCTTGTCAGGGAAGGGTCAGATTTTAATGTGATTTTGCTATCACTTCAACATAATTCAAAATCCTCTGTTAAGTCTCTGAAATATGAACCTTTACAAATTTATGTACCCTACACCAGTTCTGTTGTTTTCCAATCCTTAGGAAGTTTTGAAATTTTGTATTTTACGGGTGGTAGTTGACTTGCTATTGTTATTCATTTTCAGTTCTCAAGAACAGGCGAAGCTCTTGTGATGAGACCACTAACACCATTATGCTCCATGCTCTTGAAGAGATAATTCCTTCTTTTCCAAACAGGTAATTTGGAGTCTGCGGCAGATTTCTCTTTTCATAAATATAACCTGTACATTTTTTTTGAGATAAATAAATTTAACCTCTACATATTATCCAGTGTTATTTATTTTGACATGGGAGGTCCAAAATCATGAGCAGGGAAGCTGCTTGACTTAGAGAAGCTTGTTTCTAAACTAATCTTCTACTTATGATCCAAAAATATTGCAGATCGTCTATTTTACTGGTTCAATGACCAGACAGTTACTATAGTCTAATCCTGTGACCGAACTGCTTTGTTCTAATCTTTTTTTTTTTTTTTTTGCTTTTTATATATATGTCGATAATGGATTTTAGAATATTCCATAACTGTAAAATTGCGTCTCTCGCCCAAAAAGAAATATAAAGTTTCCAAATAGCTGAACTATGACCAATCAGCAAATGACCTGTTCAGCTTGGTTCATAAAACTGATGTTATGACCGGATAAGTTCAAGTAATTGGTTTATGGACTTACGGTAGGAGAACTTCAGTGTGAATTGGTGGGGGACAGAGGATAGCTGGTATTAGAATAAGTTTACAGTAGAGTTTTATCCATATTAACCTTCTAAATTGATCTTAAGTAAACATAATCACGAATCATCTTTAGTTTCGGCTGTCATAAAAAAAAATCATCTTCAGTTTCGGCACAAGGAGAAAGAACGTCACCTTAATGCTTACTGCACCTAGTTCTTTCAGTCTCCATTAGCAGCTTTGAATAGAGGCACAACTTTGTTTTTGAGTCTTAGCAAGTTTTAACATATTATGTGCACTCTGTATTGTGAAAGTAATAGCCAATGTGACATATTATAGTGCAGACCAAGTATTTCTGTTTAAGAAGGTGATCTCACTCAATTTGTCCGAGTAAACTAATCCCGTCTGCCTGAGGTTTAGTGAAAGGAAAGATTTTTTTTAATTGCATTCTGAAATTCTTGCATTATGAACTAAAAAGAGCAACTCAAAACACCTTATAGATTTCTGTGTTATGGCATGTACTTTTAATATTGTTACTAATGCATAGTTGTGCTGGGTTCTACATGCAGTAGTAAAGAAATACTGAAGGAGTTGTTGGGTGTGAGTAGCGTCTGAAGCCCCGAGGCATTGATTGGTGCATAGCTCAAGGTCTCAATTACATAGAGGCTTTGCTAGATTCAGTCGGGGACGATATCTAACAAGGATCACGATTTCTTCATCGTTTGAAAGAGATTCATTTCATTTGTATTTTATAGTTACATGTAAGTATACTTTGAAACTTCTGAATTGAGTCAGGTGATGTTTGTTAATTTATAACTTTTGTTCTATTCTGTCTCACAGAAATTGTCAGGTCTTCACAAATGCTGCTTTGATAAACAACAACAATAATAACACACACAGTATGTTCTCATAAGTGGAGTCAGAAGATGGGTGTATGAAGACCTTACCCCCCCACCTTTGTGCAGTAGAGAGGTTGTTTCCGGTAAATCTTACACCTACATTCTGATGAACATGATTTTAATAGAGGGTTGCAGAGGAATGTGAAATTTTGGCCAGAAGAGTAGAGAGCCTAGTTTCTTTTTAAGCCCAGATTTGTATGTAGTTCTGTTTTTTTCATCTGTTGCTTCATTTATTTTATTTGTTTTAATAGATTTCCTGTATTGCACATCTGAATATTCCATCTGAAACAAGTAAAACCTAAGGTTTTATGAGTTTAATTAAGCTTATTGCTTCTGGCTCGAATTATGCAA
>JAPFFP010000094.1:19828501-19870028 GCA_026153255.1 Solanum medicagineum | reverse complement strand
GTTTGTGATATTTTGTCAGTGAAGAAGAGAATACTACTTAGTTGATTCCCAAAGCATAATGACCATGTCATGATGTTTTTGTGTTTGGTTCCTATATAGCATATGTGCACAGTTATCTTTGGGGCTTGCTGTGGATGTATATGCCTGAAATTCTCAATATCTTTATTTATTGATTGATGTTTATCAATATATTGGAAAATCTTCCTGATGAAGTGGTACAAGGAGAGAACTACAGATAAGTATGATTTTCTGACAATATACCAGTGCACCAAAGATTAACTAAAATGAAATTTCCTGTTTTCAGGAGTATCTAGTAATAAAATTCCTCGGTGTGCTAGTATTTGTAATTTTATTTTTATTATAACCTACATTATTTTTGTAACTTTCTTTTAGGTAATAACAAGAGATATGATCATTGTGATCTATGTTTTTCATCTTCTTACATAAGAGTAGGCTTCACTATGTGATTCAAGGTTAGGAAGGTGCTACAAATAGATTATGTTTGCACTCTGAAGTTAATAGATTTTAATCTCTCCAATTACATTTTAGCGCTCATGCCGTTGCTTCGAATGACATCTTAGGGGCACTCATTCCTAATTCTTTGGTCATAAACCTTTGATGCTCGCGTCCTCCGAAAATGCCACCCACCCATGTCGGATCCTCAAAAAATGTATTAACTTTTGAGAGAGCCAACATGCGCATGGCAACATTTTTGAAGAATCCGAGCAGCATAGTCAGTAGCTTCTAGTAGTCTGTAATGTATTGCACAGGTTACTTCCATCATCATGCACGTACACATGAGACTCTTGCGATGCCATGGCTTGCCTTCGCATACATTTTTTAGAGAATCATCTGCAATATATAGGAACTATACATTGTGACTTAGTTGGTTTTCTTAATTGGAGCGGGCTTGTTACTGCAGTTTGTTTCTGACCATTCTCTTACTCAGACTTTTCGGTATAGGCTGGTCGTTTGGAAAATGTGGTTGGGTGGTACCATTCCCATCCTGGGTATGGATGCTGGCTCTCTGGCATTGATGTAACTACACAAATGCTTAACCAGCAATATCAGGAGCCCTTTCTTGCAGTTGTTATTGATCCAACAAGAACAGTTTCTGCTGGAAAAGTTGAGATTGGTGCCTTTCGAACATATCCTGAAGGATATAAGCCACCAGATGACCCCATCTCAGAGTACCAGACCATTCCTTTGAACAAGATTGAAGACTTTGGAGTACACTGCAAGCAGGTTAGCTCTTTGGCATGAGGGCATGCACCCACACATTTATGTGGAAATCTAGGTCTTCAACTTCTGCTTTATTCTTTTTTTTTTGATGACCGTGCTGTCTGGTGCCCGCTTTGCTGACCCGACTATTATTCCACGAGGCCCTGATGCACGACCGGGTAACACATCAGTGGCCCTGGGGATTCGAGCCTGGGACCTTGTGGCATTTTTGCCCAAGTTTTTAACCATTGGACCAACCCCTCAGGGTTAGCTTCTGCTTTATTCTGACTGTTCACTCACCAACTTTTGTCTTGATTTGCAGTATTATTCACTGGATATTACATATTTTAAGTCCTCTCTCGATTGCCATCTTCTGGACCTCCTATGGAACAAGTATTGGGTGAACACGCTTTCTTCTTCTCCTTTGCTTGGAAATGGAGACTATGTTGCTGGACAGATATCTGATCTTGGTAATATCATCGTTGCCTACACTTTCCACTTTTCTTTTATCATCATAATGATTTGATGCCTGGATATGAGTTTATGTGATATTGGTACACCCAAACTTAGTTGATCCCATTCATTCATGCAGCTGAGAAGTTGGAGCATGCTGAAAATCAGCTGTCCAACACACGTTTTGGGTCCATAATGGCACCCTCTCAAAGAAAGAAGGAGGTATTTTCTTTTTTCTTTTTGTTTTCTCTTTAGTCTTGATAATGCATACACTAACTTACAAGTTTCCCTCTTACTTTGTTTGAGAATATTAGTTTGACCAATAAAAGAAGACTATTAGTTTGACAGTTCTTTAGTCTTTTAGATTTGTTGAAGCCATTTATCTTTGAATCTTTTTGGCATGTGGTTCCTATTTTGACATTATCAAACCCAGGTAATATTTTGTGCTTACACAGTGACTATTGTTCCAGACCCCACCTGTAGGATATCACTAGGTATGTTGTACACAGTGACTATTGTTGGAACTTTGTAGCTTATAGCATGCTCGACTTCTTGATATATTTTTCTGGGCTATGAAACTGCTTGCAATTGAATTGTGCATGAATGTTCAAAGGATAAAATATAAATTTGCCTCCATTGTACATGTTCATTATTTCTTCATTATTTTTAATGGTGAGAGTTTGCTAAATTTATATACTGGAGCGCCTAATGCGCGCTTATAAAGATCAACTAGGAGAAAGTAATTCAATACAAGGAGAAAAAGGATACATTCTGTATTTAAGTGTGGAAATATGGTTAATTGTCAGTTTGTTTTGGATTAGGTTCATGCAACTTTTAGCAACAGGTTGTACGTGAAATTCTTAAGAAAGGGAGAAATGGCCAAGAATGTATTAGTGAAGAGTTCTCTTACTATAACAGAAGATATCAAAATAATTACAGTGGACATTGCAAAAGTTTCCTTTTCATCATCTCATATGAATGTGTTTGTAATATCACCCAAGCCCATACCGTGCAAAGCGAAGTTTGGTATTTAAGCGGAGAAAGGTAGAGGGATGGGCCTATTATCCACCTAGTTTAAAAGGCTGTGGTTGGACCAAAGGGTGGGCCACAGCAAAAAAATAAAAATAAAATAAATCATCCCCAATAGGAAACATGTTCGCTATGATAATGTGCCCAATATGATCCTATGTTTACCTATAAATGTTTTGTTCCTCTATTCTAGTAGACCTGCAGAATAAAGACATTTTTTACAGCTGTGGTTAAGAGTGACGGAAAATAATCACAAGCCATGTATCGGAACTGTGAAGCAGAACTAAGCGTGAAAGGGGACCTGCCATCATTGTTGAATTTCTTCAATACCAACAGGTGTCTGTATTCTCATTCTCACTTTAGGGGTTTGAGGTTCGTTTGGGGGTGGGGTGTCATAGCAGGCACATAGAAGTGATAAGAAAGGAGTTAAAGGCAAATGAGTGGAAAACAAAAGCTATAGCATTATATCAGCAAGCAACATACCTAGTGAAATTTGAGGATAAGCTTTGTGATTATTATTTGGTATATCAGTCTTTTGCCTTGGGCACTGATTTTCAGTCTTTGTGTTCTCTCTACTTCCTTTTTGCTCATGTAATATTTGTACCAAGGAAAGTAGATCCTAAAAGCATTGAACCAACCAATTTTCCTCACTTCCAAAGTCTACCTTAGTGGGCATGTAACCATTGTCCAAAATTAGTAGGGAAGTTACAGAACAGAGGATAAAAAATTACTATGCAACAATGTATCGTCTGGCAGTTTATCATCCACTATTATTGTCATCTCTGACTGCATTAGGTGCACTTGTTGAAAGGGATGAGCTTGATAGAGGTACAGGGTTGTAGCCTTTCACTTTCTTGTACTGAAATACTGTTTTCATGCATGTTTTGGGAAGCAATCAGTAATTTGCTGCAGTGGGTGGTGATGTGCCATATTGGTTCACTTAATGTATCTTACTACTTGTTTTTGCGCTATTCAGCTTGGTTATGCGGTAGTTACCCAGTCTTGATCTACAACTTCAGGCTATGCATGGAATGCTGTCATATCATTTTTCTTTAGTCTTTTGCCTTTTCACCTTGCTACTGATGCTTGGTTCACTGAATTGCAAAATACAACATGCATTATGCAACTTTGGTTGCATAGTGGTACTAAATGTGTTGGTCCTCTGAGTTTCAGGAAGAATCTCCGCTTGCTAAGATTACACGTGATAGTGCTAAGATTACTGTCGAGCAAGTTCATGGCTTAATGTCGCAGGTATACGCTGTTCTATTCTTACTTAAGTCACATAACATTTCCTTTGCTGGATAGAAGTGTCTTGACAACTGCATGTATTTATCCTCGGTTTCAGGTTATTAAAGACATTCTTTTCAATAGTGTTAATCTGTCAGGGAAATCACGAACAGAACCCTCTGGTCCCGAGCCCATGATTGAAAGCTGAAAAATTCATATTCTATCGATCCAGATATAGACCAATTTGGTGCAATTTCTAGGTTTCTTTTTGCAGTTAACTATATACGACTTTGACTCTATTATGGTGATTGGCTCTCTTAGATATTGTGACTATTGCTGTTCAATGTTATGCAAGATTTTCCCCCGTCTTTCTATTCTTAATCCTGGATTATTATTTTTTGACCTATTCTTTGGGGTAATGATCACGACAAAAAATTAATAAGGATATTATTATGTAATCCATAAAGTTGTTATAAGTAAGGAGAACTGCAGTCATTTTTCATTTAAAAATGTTTTTAAAGTGTTCTTTTCATACGTGTACTCCCCCTCCGGTCATATTTATTTTACACGTTTCTATGTATTTTGACTGCTATATTTTTATTTATTATCTTTAGTTATTTGGAATATTAATCCCTCTTCAATGAATGTTCTCTCATTTATGTGGAGGTACTCTCTTTATGTTGATTTTTTATGCTAATTAATTATCATTTCTACGTACAATTATTATTAAGGGTAAAATAAAAAAAATATGCTTAATTATAGCTTTATCTTTTATAATAATTATTATTTTGGACCATCTATTTTTAATAATGATGACAAGTAAAATGGAGTGAGCAATAAATTAAGCAAATCCTTTTCTTTCATATATATATAATATTTTGTGCACCGTAAAGCCAAGAAACTTAAGGGAAACATTAATCCAAGTTTATTATGGCAAGTTAATTTTTTATTTTGTTTTGTTTTTGTCATTTTTGATTTTGGGATGATAATTAAGTAGATATTTCGTATACGTGTTCATAAATTTCCAAAAAGGTGAGTTTTGAATATTGCAATATTTGTTGATTGCTTTCATACATAAGGGGGTTGAAGCATTAGAGAGGCTGCCGTATGCATTGGACAGTATTAATAATGAGAAGACCATTTGTTTTACTGACTTTTCCTTTTCATTATGAGAAATTGAACTTTTCTTAATCTTATATGAAACTCTTTATTAAAAAAATAAATAAAGAACTGGAATTTTTGGGTGCCTGGAGAAATTAAATATGACTTAAGAGTTTGTATTGAAGAAGCCTTGAACAAACTGCAAAAGAACTCTTTAATTTTGTGTTTATTTCCATTTATTTTCTCTAGAATAATTAGTTCAAATTAATTGTTGCAATATCAATTAGGAGGAGTTTGTCTTAAAAAATACTCTCTCGTTTATTTTTACTTGTCACTTAATCCTAAAATAAATTTTTATTTTTACTGGTTACTTTTGACATATACAATCATTTTTTTCATATTTTATCCTTAGTATTGGTAAATACTATTCTCCAAATCATTTTTCAATACCTAATACTAAACATTAATTAATAGGAATAGCGTGATAAAAAACCTATATCAACAATTATTTTTTTGATGGATGTGCCAAGTCGAACAATGACAATTAATACTTTGGGTAAAATGAAAAATGACTATTTTTAAAATGTGATATTTTTTAATATCATAATTAACTATATTTTTAAATATTATAATTAGAAATTAAATATGAAGATTTGATATTTTGTAGCACTAATTACGTAAAAAGCAATTTGATCAGGAAACGAACTTTTAAATCCAGATATTCTTTCATGAAAAAGAAAAAAGAAAACCTTTGTCTTGGTCGGTTAAACTTTTTTAGAAGTTAGTTGGACTTAAAAACATTACGCTACTAAAAAGAGTTATTATGAGAAAAGGATATGTAATAGAATAAATTAATTTATTTCAGTGTTCATAATGTATAAGGATTAGTATTATTTTATCTTAATAACATGATATGGTTCCTTGAATTATAATGTATTCTCAGATTAAAAAGTGTTCACATAGTACTATACCTTTTTGTCTTCGTTTATAAAAGCTCTAATTTCATATTCACCTCCTCTATACGATCGAGAAGGTATGTTAATATACTTTTTCTCGTAGAACTTAATAACTTTGACTCAAATTTTTATATCTTTATTCAAAACTCAGTTGTATCATGTTATTATCGTACTTGTCATTAGTTTTTCTAGCTAGCATAGTTTATCTTGACTCTCCAAAAATGTATCTCATATAGTTTTAATTTATCTATATAATTTTAATTTGATACAGAGTTTAAGAAAGTACAAAGTACTAAAATATTCTTTAATCGTAATTGACAGGTTAGAAGATGGAGTTTATGCATTGGAGGAAATTGACTATATCCCTGCTATTATTTGTTGTCCTCTTTGCCCTTAACTTTACTAATCTTCAAGGATTATCAATCCCACCAGGTAGCAAATTTTTTACCTCTATGGCTAGAAATAGCGTTTATTAGTCACTTTTGTATCTTATTTTGTGGAAAAGTCACTCGTAGAATTTGAATCTCCAAGTAAATAAAAGGCTGAAAAATGGTTATTTACGAAACAAGTACGAAGTATACTTCATAATTTATACAGTTTTGTCAATTTAAGCTTGAGCTGAAGGTCCAGAAACAACCTCTCTATCTCTGTTGAGGTAGTGGTAAGGTTTGCGTACATTTTATCCTCCCCAGATCTCACTTGTGGGATTCCATTAGGTATGCTGTTGTTGTTTATCAATTTAAGCTTGTGTCAACTCCATGATTGTAGTAGCAGTACATTTATTACATATTTATAGAATTCCTTACCTAATTAAAAGTAACTACAAATGAAGAAATATGTGCATTATCATTAAGCTTAATGCAGAGAAATATTGCTTTATTATTCATTAATTCTCTTAATTGATAAAATGACTTGTTGATTATGCAGAAAGAAGATTAGTTCCATCAGATTATGCTTCAGGAGCCAAGCATTCAGATGATACTGTGAGAGTAGATCCTTTGGACAATTTCAAGAAATACAAAGGAGGATTTGACTTTACAAATAAACACTATTGGAGTGTGAGTTTGCATCTCTTATTTCCGTATCATATAATAACCCTGTTATCCTAATATGTTTAAGTTATATACATCGTCAGTATCAGAAATTTTTACATCGTCATGTCACTCTATTACTTGTAACGCGAAATTTCAACTTTTTTTTGGTGCAGTCCACAATTTTTACAGGTATATATGGTTATGTCATTGCAGTGTTATGGCTCTTGTGTGGCTTAGGATATGGACTATTTCTTCTAGCCTCTACCTGCTGCAGTAAAAGGAAAAACATAGAGTTTAAGAAGAAATCAACTTGTTATAAACACTGGTGTATCTGGCTTTTTTTCTTGACAATTTTAGCTATGTAAGTTACTCCATTCATCACTTAATCCACCCCTACCACCGTAGAGATAGACTAGAAACGACATCTGTTCTGTCAATGACACCAAAGGGATATTAAATAAATGGAATATAATGAAATAGAGATGCTTCCATTGTGGTGAGATGGTAAGTATTCCTCTAGTCTGACCAAAGGTCTTAGGTTCGAGCTCCGAGAAAGCAGTCATCTTTGGTAGGGAGGGCTTCTGTACATTTTCGGTGTGAATCTGAACTATAGATAATAGTGTGTTTAGCCAAGTTTCTGGAAAGACAAAAGTGTGTTTTCTTAAAATGCTTATTTTAGATATTTGAGTTTTTTTCCTTAGTATAAAAGTATGTGCCTTTTTCTGGAATAGCAGACACTGTTTTTCGAAAGCTGAAAGCGCCTGTTAGTACTTTTAGAATCTTGATACTCTAATATTGGCAAACACCAGGTGGAAAACAAAAAATCTATGCGTACTGCATCCTTGAATTAAGTGGTTTCATTCGTCGTTAAGGTTTAAAAAACTGAGACTTTCACTGTCATTGCAGAACAGCTACAGGCGTGGTACTTAGGGGGAATGCAAAACTTCATTCAAGAACAGATACAGTTGTGGACATTATCGTTGATACAGCAGATGGGGCATCGGAGACTATATACACCACTACTAGAGCCCTGAGAGATATGAACACTGATTTAGCACATACTGATATACGTTATGAAGCAGCTTATTTCCTTATTCCCACCTCTACAAGTCTTGACAGAACAGCTGCTGATATACATAGAGAAGCCACCAAGAATAGGCGTTTAATCAAGAAAGGCCTCGAGATACTGTAAGTCTTCATCCTCCAGTTGAGGCAAATCCAGGATCTAATGTTAGCACATTCAGAACGAGTGTGTTATCATATATATGTATTTTACTTTTTTCTGCATATGCATATGTAGTTCGAGTTCATATATAATATGTCATAGCTAGGCTTGTGCAATCGAGTCCATACAATTTCGTTTGTGAGCCCTACAAGGAAATAGACTTGGCTGTTTATATGACTAGAAAAAGACTGACATACATACTACTTTTTGTTGGCAGGTATATAGTAACTACAGTGGTTATTTCACTCAACTTGGTTGGTGTAATTTCCCTAACAGGTGACTGTACTGAATCCAACGTTAATTTTCCTATTGTTCCATATATTTGTAAGAATCATGAAATCAGAACTTAAATGAAAGTATAATACGCCCCCTTGAGTAGGGCTATCGTTAAATATCTAATTCAGACTAAAGCTGCAATCTTTTTCATTGCAGTATTTGGCATCCTCAAATTCAGAAGAGCTTTCCACTCGTAAGTATATCATGTCAATGGTGCAAATATTAGCCTCCTGTTCCGATATACACTTTCAAGTTCTTGGCAATACTCCGAATAGTTTCTAATTTTTGGAACATTTTTCTGATCCATCCAGGCTGATTGCAGTGTGTTGGATCGTTACAATTCTGTGCTGGTTATTTTTCGGGATTTATTTCTTCCTAGACAAGTACGAAAACAATTTCCAATAACTTCTCAAGTTTTTATGTTTCATCTCAAAAATCATATGGCATTGGCTTAGTGACGATCAAATTGTATCTGTTTATTGCAGCTTTGCTGGAGACGCATGCACAGCTCTAGAAAGTTTCGAGATAAATCCCTACAACAATAGCTTGAGCTCAATCCTCCCCTGTGATGAGTTACGAGCTGCACAATCAATCCTATATGAAGTCAGTGAAGGGATTCATCGAGTAGTGAACAGGGTAAACTTGAAATCTAATTTATTTTAGTCTCCTCTTTTTCCTAGGCAGAATAAGAAATACCAGTAGTACTTGGAGCAGTAAAGTTTGAAAACATGGAAATTTGCAGGTAAATCGAGAGCTGTCTACAAATTATGGAAACATTGCACAAATTTGCAATCCATTCTCCGGTCCACCTGACTATAACTATGAGCCTGATCAGAACTGTCCATCTAGCGCAATCAGGATAGGAGACATCCCTCGGGTATATACAGCTCAAAGGCCTATGATTTACAATTTCCTTCCCAGATAGTCATCGTGTTAGTTTTTCCTTTACATTTGATGTGACAGAATTTTCTCTTCTTGTATGAAGATAATCAAGATGTTGACTTGCACCGATACAAACTGCACAGGAGGAGTCTTGATTTCTCTCAGGGACTTCAATAACATCGAGGCATATACAACTGCTCTCAAAAGGATAGTGGATGTGTACCCTGGAATAGAAAGCGTAGCCGAATGCAACACAGTGTATGATTCGTTCTCTGATATCCTCGACAACCATTGCAAACCATTAAAGAAAGACACCCATATGACATGGGGAGGACTCGTTTTCCTATCAGTAGTGATGGTCGCGTTAGTCCTCATGTGGACATTTGATGCACACCATGAACAGAATCATCATCACAACTTTGATGGTTCTATCAAGCCTCGTTCTTCAGCAGCAGTAGATATGATAGAATTAGGCAGAGTAAAAGAAACCGAGATTGATACTAATCCTGGTGCAGTAAGGTAATTGACAACTGATTTAATGGACTGTAGGGATTAGACGAGTATATATATAGGAGACCGAAGGGATCTCTAGATAGATGAATATAGCAACATAGGAGATTCTTTATAGTTAGAAAGTTAAAACACGCGGGACAAACCCCTATTGTCATGTATGAAAATTCAAACAAGAAGAAATGCACCTATTTAGCAATCTTTTCCAGAAAACCATATGTTCAAGTCTTGTCAATTGTATTTATTTAAAATTTTTCGAAGTAAATTCTGGTATTCTACCTCTTCAAGGCTTAGCTAAGGTCTGTTCATTGACCTGAGGTGGGATTCGAGTCTTGCTGGTACGAAATCGTCTTTATTAGTAAGGCCTTTAGCCTAACGCGAAACTTCTCGATGCAAATCAGGACTAGTCACCTCCTCTCTTGAGAAGAACATCATAGAGCAGTAAAGGTAAAAATATGGTAATGAAGTGGGTATAAGAAAATTTTCTAACTATAATCATATTTTTAGAGTCTAACCCTCGGATCTTAATAGCTTAGTTAGTTTACTACATCAATTTTCACTTTGGCAGTGAGAATTCGGAAAAAACAAATTATAATCCTCTCACCCATTTCCCGTACCCTTACGCAATAAAAATAATTTCTTCAAAAGTCCCATCGATTTTCTGTGTATTTGAAGAATCATATGAACACAGAGAGGAGTTGATTCAATCAAGATCAAATCGAGAAAAATGGAAACTCAGCCGGCATCTCCGGGATTTGGAGCGTCACTGCAACTGAAGGACTGCATAGAAGAGCTGCTGAGGTTCACAATTGTTTCCTCCATTGACGGCACTCTTGAAATTGACTTAGGTCTCTCCAAAGACTACTGCTTCACTCTCTTACAAGAAGATCCCTCCCACCCCTTTCCCGATCCCACTGGTAACTCTTACTTCGCACCCTCTTTTGTGGAACCAACTATTTGCTATGCAACTGGGCATTTTATTAAATCAAGTGATTGATCCTTTAATACTAATTTTGCGCGACCCAAGCTAGTTCCTAGGTGTGACACGGTGAATGAAATCCCCAAGGAACCCCAAACAAGCCTCATTCAATAAGGGGGATAGAAACTCTAATTCTTTAATGTATATGTAAAAGGAAGAAGGAAAATGCTGATGGTTGATGGGATAGAAACTGATCAAGGGATCAGTCTTGAAAAGGCTCAAACAACAATATACCAGTTTAGTCTCCACAGTGAGGTCTAGAAGGGTAGGGGGTTTTCTTCGGGGGCTCGAGAGATGGAATAGATAGGGCCCCACAAGTTTGAAATTCGCTGCTGGGGAATTCACACGGGAGGATAGAGTGTTTGCAAATCTTACCCTAGCTTTGCTCAAAGGTAGAGAGGTTGTTTTTGGTAGACCCTTTGGCTCAAGGAAGTGTTTGATACTTAACATTTGAATAATTCATTGTGATTAACCTTGCCAATTAAAGATATATGACATTAAAGGGAAGTAAAACGCAAATGTTTAATTTACACTTTGTTTTTCTAGTTTTTTGGACTACATGTTGCCATAACTTTAGGAGTTGGTTTAGCTTAGTCATGAAAACTTGTCACCAAACGTAAAAGAGTCCTCCAAGTTTGTAGTTCAAACACGAATAACTAGTTTAATCACAAATAGTTTTTACTGTCTATATGGATCTTTTGCTTTTATACAGAAAGAAGGGCTGTTACTTCCTTCTCTGGAACGGGGATTTGGGGGAGGTGCTGACTGATGCAATGAGAATTGTCTATCTTTTCTTTGTAAAAGATTAAAGAGTCTCATTTATACTACTTTTTCCAGAATTTGGATACCTGATCCTCTATCAAGTTGATAATTTTCTTTCACCTTGCGCTACCTGTACATGACAGGTCTTTCTGAAGGAGTTCCGTTATATCCTTTATACAAACACCTTGCAGCATCCTTATACGAGGCTATTTCTTCTGAAGCCTTGCCAAGGACAGAAAACAAACTTCCAGTAATGCAAGAAACTAGTTCTTTGAAGCAAAAGGAAGAAGAATGGGCTAGTCTGATTAGGGAAAAGGGTTCTCGTTTGCTCAATGTAAGTTAAGCATGTAATAGAGTTACTTCCTTTTGTTTCAGTTTCTCATACATGATCTCGAAGTTAATGTATATTGTATGTTGCTAACTACAGGTGCTAAAATCTGTGGACTTTGAACTCCATGTTCAGGAGCCTTACTTCTCCCTTCTTAGAAGTATAAATATCTGGATATATTGCTCTTCCCTAGCAAAATTTGTTTCCACCTTGTCATAGATTTATATTTCCTTTAAGTTTTAATGCATTTTCACCTTTGCTGTCATAGTTAAATTATTTGTTAAGTGTTTGAAATTATTTGCAGATGGACAGAAAACTGTTGAAGGAAGGTGTGCTGTTGGACACTATAATAAGTATGACTTTATTATGACTTGCATGCATTTTGCTTACTCTATTGACTGCTTCTGCTGTCTCCTCATTAAACATTGTGTGCTCCGTGCTGATTCTTAGAATAGCTTGTGATTGATAAATTTGTATTTGGTTGACACTTGATTATCTGTGTAATATGATAATTTGGATGTTCTGAAGAGGATGCCCAAGAATTCATGTATGTTTGTTTTATAGTGACCCTTATTAAAGTTCCCATCACGGAAGAATTTCCATTTCTAATGTTTTAGATCATGGGGACCTTTCATTATTAGTAGTTTTTGTTTAATGTAATTCTATTCTATGATATAACCACTTTTAGTATAGTGCCGAAAAGTTAGTCCTGGTTTATCTTCAAATGTTTGGAACCAGAAGCTCATTCAACTTCAGGAAATATTCTTTCATCTAAGAGAAGGACTTGCTTAAAAATGACAGGAAGCATCTTTGACACATTGATCTTCTGAAAGAATATGTTGTTCTCTTTTCCTCTTTCCTCTCTCAGATAATGTCTTTTTTGGATGTTAGAATTGAACCAGGTGCTTTTATCCTCATCAACAAATGTTTAGTTCTTCAAGTTCAGGTACATTCATCATCATGCACATTTATTTTCTTTTTATTTATCAGTTTGGTACTTTTTATAGACAACTGAACAAAATGTCGGTTTGCAGGATGTCCATCATTATCATTCATTTCCTGAGATGTTAGAAGCAGAGAGTCTTAAAGAAGTTCTTCCTGGAGTGGATACCATTGAAGAAGGTAGAAATCTCTTACTGTATGGTAGTGAGGATGTTACATCCCACTCCATATGTTTCATGTTTGTAGGGACTTTTAATGTGATTCGAAGCTGATTAAGGATATTTATGGATATGTTACAAATATCTTATGTTTGAATGTAAGAGTAGTATCTTCTGTCAGATCATCGTTTATCTTTGATCCCCTGTCCATGGTTGGGGGGGTTCCCCTCCCTGCATCGCTCCTTGGCAATTCACCTATAGGGTAATGAGTGCCTGTACATGATTGCTCATCCCTGTCTTTAAAATCCTGGCTTCCTTCTTAATCTCTCCTATTCTTTTCATCTCATATCTGGTGATCATCATTTTAGTACCTCAACCCTGTAAAGGTTTAACTGTTTCAAATGATATGAAGAACACATAATTTGAGAGTACAAAAAAAGGAATTTCCTTTTAGAAACTATGGTCATTCCTAGTTTGGCTTCTTATCGTGCTGTTCGCTATCAGAATTTTAAAGCCAAGTTATAGTTGGTTTCTCGAAGGTTACCAGAGAAACTGTGATATAGTTGGACCATTTGAGACCTCATTTACTCTAAAATCTTTCAAGTGGAAAGTGATATGTTCGAGTGATAACTGATATGTGAGTTGAAAGCCTTCATTTCTCTTGTTTTCTGTTAATTGGTACTTACTAGAGCCAATTTTATATGTAAATATGGAGGAAGAGATGCTGAGGACTTTGTTCTTTCTGCTAGCATCTAACGTTTCAAGACCTTTAAACCTTTAATCAGTTCGGAACTCTTTATGATAGATGTTCCTTATATGAAAGCTAAGTTGTTTGAACATGCAAATTTCAGGTGTCCAAGTTTACCGGAAATTTTATTCAGAAGAGAAAGAAAGGTCAAATGGTGTTCTTGCTATCAGTGTTAAGAAGCAGGTTTCTCAGCCTTCCATCGATCTGGGCTCCATGCTCGCTGTGAGTAGCTTTCAGCTCTAATTATCTTGACATTGGACGATACTATTTAGATCATGTCAAAATGACATTATGCCATCATCGCAATTGTGTTCTGAAAGTTAGAAATGATTCTGTGAGATGATTTTGTGAAAACTTGCTCTACCTGTATAAGGATCTAACTCTGCTGGTTCCAAAGTAAAAGTCACTTCCTTGAGAGAAAACTATGACTTAATACTTCCTTGATTTTGTCTTCTGTCTGAAGGCTACCTTAAATATTTGTTCTACCATTTCATAGAGCTGAAAAGAATGGTTTTTGAAGTACTATTATATTGCAATCGAAGCATCTATATTTATATTTGTTATCTGCTTTTTCGAAAGACTAAAGACTTTAATGAAAAATGATGTGCAAGGTTACAATAAAAACATAAGTTTTATGAGAACATGATGGCAAAACATTTTTTAGACATCAAGAACTAATATGTGTGAATTGATTGCCTCTTTTAAGATAAATATTCGTGAGATTGCCACTAAGGATTTGGTTCAACGACGAATGTACTAAAAAGCAAGATGTGTGCATATCATGAGTTTGACTCCTGGACTTATGAACCAAGCGTGATATTTAAGACTGCAAAGTTTCATATATTTGTCTCTGATGCATATAGAGATAGCCTAGATGTTTGTCAAGTTCCTAAATTCAGCGTCTCCAATTTCTTTCAGGAACTGAGCTATGCAGGTGTTCAGAGGCTTTTAGGATTCGCATGTACAGTTGGAACAGTATCAGAGGCACTTCTACCGCCAACATCTTCTCTTATCTCATCATTTCTGTTGCCACACAACGCAAATGTATGATATGACCTGATGACTGTGTTGATTTTTCTACTTTTGAAATAATCTTGGACAAACTTTTGCTTCCCAGTGGATAAGCTGTTTTTATTGTTATTATGATTGTTTGAAAGTAAAGGATAATTGAGATGACATTTTTTTATTTTCTAATACAAGCAAGTTGAGAGAACTACATCCCATTGCCTCTGAAGCTCCATCAACCTCTTTGCTGCGGTTCTAGGTTAATAGAAGCCATCTCTTTCACTTGCCTTTTCATATGGAAGTAAGACACCAACAAGGTGACTGGAGTTAGGCTCGTTATACTGAAGCAGTTTGAGGCTCTTTGCTAATGTCCATCCTATGTAAAGCAATACCATTTTTTTCTCTACTTCCGTTACCATATTTTGTGTTATTGAGAGGGGTAAGGTGTGGACGGTGGATGACATGTTGAACTAAAGTAGGAGAGGAAGAGAGTAGGAAAAGAGAATGAGTAAACTCTGCTCAGGCTATTCTACATATGAGAGAATAATCCTAAGGTCTCTAGTTTCTGCAACAGGCTAAAGGTTGTACATTGACTAATGGAGCGAGGGCATTGTCAAAGCACATTAACAGGAGCAGTGACAGATACTGGGGTAGTTTTTCTGGAAGTGGTTAGTTCCTCACCCCAGAGCCCTTCAACATAAACATCGTTGATTTGCATGTGAGGTTTGTTTTACGATTACATTGTTACTTCTGGAAAGCAATTCCTGGTATCACCTGGCCTCGTTTCCCCAGAAGCTTGTCCTCTTAAGAATCTACAGTCTCATCTTTTTTCTTTTTTTTTTTGCTTTCCAGATTCCGAGAAGAATAGGGTCGCCCTGGATGTCATCAGCGACTTAATAACCCATTGCTGCTGGATGAATGTGCATATTGTTCCACCACATGGTGTTGTTTTTGAGTTAAGAATTGCTAATGGTTATGGTGCTAGGTGGTCCAAAGATGGAAGTAAGGTAGCAGGTTCCTGTTCTGCACATTCATCAAACTTTATATATCACATAACATAAAATAGTTTTTACAATATTTCTGATCACACTTGAGGTTGGTTTATTCCAAAAACTAACAAAAAATTTCCACTGGCTATGCAGTTTATTGGTTTCCTTGAGCCCTATATGGAGGATGGTCATTCAAAGGGATGGAGGCACTAAATAACAGAAGTTAAAACTTTAGCCTTTAGATTATGTTGTAGTAGTTAAATACATGTATAAACCAACATTTATATGACTAATAACATGTTAAATGAAATTAAATAAACTTTTTTTTTAGATTATAAAAGTTCTTGAAGTACAAAATTAGTTTTATGACTTGTTATTATAGAAATTTTGTTCTCTTTGGTATATGTGTGAGGCAGATCGCTAGAAACAAAAGATATCGCATAAAATAACAAACTTTGATTATTATTTTAGGATAATTATTTTTATCAAATAGATTAATTAGTTACTCATATACAATTATTTGATAATATATACATATAATTCGATAAATATATATGTATAATTCGTCTCTCTCCTCCTGTCTCGATCTCGCTCGCTGCTATCCTCTCCTCCAGGTCACATAGCCGAGGTTATGCCGTGTAATTATGTAAAATATAGTTATTTGACCATATTAAGTTTCAAGCCTAGGTTATTTATGAAAATTTTTCAAAATATTTTGACACGATTTCTCTCGAGTCAAATTTGAATTGCATTTGAACCCAATTTTTAATGGGGAAATTAATATATATACCAAAAAAAAGTAAAAAATTTACAAAAAAAGAATAGCTCATGTTTTGTTTACATAAAAAATAGTTCAAAATCACCGAAATCATACATGACTATACAATAGTTTGTCAAAATTTATAGAAAGTATATACTACGATACAATGTATATTACTTATACATGAGTTATACACTAAATATATATTGTAAAATACACAAATATACACTGTATGTACATGTCTATACGACGAAGACTAATTTTGTGTAATTTTTTAAGTTTAGTGTCTTTCAGTATTATTTTCTCATTTTTAATGGGTTGAATTAAACTGATTTAAGCTAATAAATGGAATTAACCCACCTAAACTTTAACTTAAAACAGATTGGGCGAGTTGGGCTTGATATTGGCTGTTAATACAATTAATACCCATATTATAACTATATCCACCTACCAAACAAGCCCTAGGGTATTTTGTTTCTTTCAAGTGCGCGGTTTAACAGAAAATTTATACTGACATTTTACGACGCCTTCATCGCATGTGGTTTTCTCTTTCATGTATGTATATGTATGTATCTCCTTCATCTGCTTTTTGGTTCTTCGTTTATTCGGCCGGTTTTAATATATGTTTTCGTACTTGAGCGAACTGAATTTGGGGGTTTTCGTTCATTTTTTGGGCCTGAAGCCATTGCTTTAGTTGCTTTAGGGTTGAGCCGCCCTTGGATTTCTGCATTATGTGTTAAACTATTAATAGAATAAAATTGTCATGTTTTTTTGTTGCTTTTTCAGTATTTCTATTTGAAAATCTGAGTTTTGCTCCTTTTAATTGACTAGTAGTTGTTGAATTAATTGATTTGAAGTCCTTAAGACTGAGTGAGTAGTGAAGGCATAGGATTAGTAGCATGGAGATGCCAAGTGCACATACTGATTGTAGGTTTGGAATTGACGTTTGTGTTGGAGGTAGCAGGCTCTGTTTAGGGGGATTTGTTGAGCTGTCAAGGTGTACCGCAAGCTTGATAGAGAACCATCGTCACCAAATAAGAAACTTCTTGACTTAGGAGATTGGTGAGAAAGCAGGTGGTTTGGAGGAAGCGATGTGGATGAGATGTTAGAGTTAGAATGTGTATTAGGCAAGGAAGCATGTCGTGAAATCTGATACTTCCTATAACCTAAATGTGTACGGGATAGAGTCAAAGGAGTTTGAGATAAAGTGAGGGTTGTGATTAAAATATGGAATGACAAGAACCACTGATTGAAATTAGGGATTTGGAAAAGACCCATGTTTTCTTTTTAACTTGGTATCTTGAAAAAGTGGGAGTAAAGATGATGATGATGATGATGATGATGATTGGTATCTTGAAAAACCCACTTTAATTAATGCATAAATTAGAATGAGTAATATAGATCAAATACCCTAATTCTAACAATTAAATAGAACCTTGTCTGTAGGAAAAACCTTCAAGTGGAAGAATTTCCACTCAAAAGCACCCCTTGCAAAGTTGGAAATCAACTAAAGCATACAACCTTCAACTCTCGCAAGAGAATATCCATATAAAGTTAACTTTCCTTAAAAATGAAAACAGAGACTATTTATACTAGAGTTCTATTGGTATTACAAATACGCCAAAATCATTGCAATAGACCTAATAAGAGAGAAGTGTTGGTTCCTGATCAAACAAAGAAAAAGAAAAAAGAAATTAAAGGAGTCTCTGATAGGTTTTATATTGGCCCATACTTCCAATTAAATGCTGAGGCAGCTGAGGATTGATAATGGGTTGGTTCCTGTTTATAGTAATGTTTTATTTTATTTGGACACAAGTGTTGCTGCCAGATTGTTTGCCAATTGATGATGTTTTGGTCCTGCTTATACTTTTATTGCTTTTTTGTTCATGCATTTAGTACTGTACTCCGGTTCTGCAACTCTGTATTAAGAAACTTCTTGACTTAAATTTGAGTGTTTACTTGTCTTGTGTAGTTTCCAATTGCTTTCTGCTATAGTCGTTTTGTATCTGGTATTTTCTACTTCTAGGTTGATATATTTGCGTTGAATGTCTTCCGGAAGCCACCTCTCTATCTTTATTAGGTAGTGGTAAGATTGCAACTCTGGGTACATTTTACCCTCCACAGACCCCACTTGTAGGATTCTACTCGGTATGTTGTTGTTCTTGTTGTACTTGTCTTGTGAAGTTGGCATTGGCATAGTACATAATCTTCCTGTTTAATTATTGGCTTGTGTGATATTCTGCTATCATTGAGGTTCTTCCTTACTCCTCTCAATTTCTGTGCAGCAGAGTTCACGACGTCTTTTCTGTAGCGGAATCAAACCATTGAGATGAGAAAAGATAAGTCAGCTGTTTCAAGTTCAAGTAAAATCAGATTTGATGACTCTGATGAGCATGAATCTTCCTCTGAAGATGAGGAGAAGGAGATAGAGCAGGAGCTTGCTGATGTGACCTTTGAGGAACTGCAGAGAGCACGGTCTGATGGGTCGGATACAGTGTATAGGAAGTTTAATTCGGAAGGAAAAAGTAGTCGAGCAAACAAGAACAGGCCAATGGAGATGAGTAGCAAAAAGCCAGTGAGCAGATTTAGGGAAATTATCCAAGTTCCTAAAAAGGCCACGCGTGACCCTCGCTTTGAGTCTTTATGCGGTCAGGTCGATGTAGAACGGTTCAAGAAGAGATACAATTTCCTGTACGAGGATAATCTTCCAGCAGAAAAAGAGGAGCTGAAGAAACAGATAAGGAAATCAAATGACCCAGAAGAGATAAGTAAACTGAAAAGTCGTGTTTCTTGGATTGACAAACAATTGAAATCGGCAGGAATGAAGCACACTGAGAGAGATATTCTGGCAGAGCACAAGAAGAAAGAGAGGGAAGCTGTTAAGCAAGGAAAACAACCTTATTATCTCAAAAAATCTGAAATTCGGAAACGTATACATATTAAGAAATACGAGGAACTCAAAGCAGCTGACAAAGTGGAAGCATATATTGAGAAGAAAAGGCGCAAGAATGCTTCTAAAGACCACAGATTCTTGCCATATCGCCGTCCCGGTGAGCAAGAAAACCAGTAAATTAACAGGTTTGTATGCTGTAGCGAATTTGTTTGTTTGGTTTTCTCCTCACAAATATGTAAAGAGCTTGCTTTTTAGGCTTGACGATGTGCGTTTTCTTTTTGTTACTTCAATTCTTGTTATCATTTAGCTGATTCGTATAGACTTAGTGGCTATACTTGCTGTATCCAGAGCCTGAACAGAGATGGTTAAATTATGATATTCACTCACGAGAATACAGTCGAGCAGTCCATCTTTCAAGTGACTCATTTTTACCTTTAGTTTTGCTGATTAATGGAAATTAGTCTGTCCATCATTAGACATATCTAACAATATAGAAGAGCCAGTAGGCTCAGGTATCAACATGCTTGCTTGCTGGGGTATTTTGGCCATTACGCTCAGTAGGCCCAGTATTTTTTTGTCATTCCACTCTCTCCCAAGTCTTATCTCCCACCGCGTGGGTGTGTGCTCAGCAGCCACCGCCTTGCCTTGTATTTCTATTGAAAAAAAAGAGGGAGCAGGCATATTTTGGTTCCACAGTTCTTCATCTCCAAACGCTCTTTGCCATTTCAAGGTGACTACTCGTGATTTTCCTCTTATTATTTGTTAGACTTTTGTTTTCGCACTATTCGTGATTTTCTTGTTCTGATTTGTTGAAATTCGTGATTTCTCTGTTCTGATATGTTGGATTTTCGTTTTTTAATTTTCCTTTGATCTGTACATACATGTATGTTCTTGATCTCCTTTTGAATTTGATCAGAATTGAAATTAGGGATAAATGGCAGTCATTCGAATTCAAATGCTTGGGTGATTAATTGATTGTGGGTTTTTGTTCTATTTTTGTTCAAGTGTTCAGTGATAGATAGAGTGGTGCCAAGTTTCTTTCGAGGTTTGACTTGATAGGGGTTTTTTGAAATCGTTCATAGAAGTGAAAGAATTATACATGTTAATAGCCCCTGATAAGAAGGAGGATTCTTATCGCTATAATCCGTTACTTTACCATTCACCGAAGCAGCTGTACTTCAATAAACATACACTAGTTAAAATATTTCCGCTAATTGAATTAGAAGGCTATTAATCTCTCTGTGAGCTGCTTGACATCCTTTATGCCTTTGTTCTTCTCCATAATCAATTGAGGCTGATTGTTCCTGCCTCGCTTTCTTCCAATCTTACATTGCTTGCTAAGCTTAAACGCTAATCACCATTTCCATTACCTTCCTTTGATTTGCTGTCTTTATCATCCAATTTATTTGCCCCAAACTTAAATGCCTGTTCACCATCTTTGCTTATTTCCTTCTGGTGAGGATGCACCTGAACCTGATGCCAGATTATCCCGTCTCTTTGAATCTCCAGTAGGTATCCTTGTTCATCTACTAGAAATTTTAAAATGAGGCAACCATGAGTGTCATGAGTCCACAAACTAGGAAAGCCAGTATCAAAGTCAAGAATACCAAAATTGCACCAATTTTTCTTCTCTCTTTCTTGTACTTAGCTGTCCCGAATCTTGACAGTTTTAGAACCAGATTGTTGTTATCTTTGTGCTCAGATCATCAGGGAACCGTGTTCCTTAGTACTACATTTCCTTGGAACCTGCCTCTTCTATCATATTTCAATGGCTCCAGTGAAGCAAGTGCTTGCTTTTAAGAACAAGCTTCTTCTGTTGTAAGGCGGTCCCTTTAATTGAATATAAGAAGGCTATTAATCTTTCTGTAAGTTGCTTGACATCCTTTCTGCGTTTGTTCTCCTCCATAATCAATTGAGGCTGATTGTTCCTGCCCCGCTTTTCTGCAATCTTACATTGCTCGCGAAACTTAAACAGCTGAACACCATCTTTGTTTCCTTCTCCAAAGGTAAATAGTTGATCACCTTTTCTGTTACCTTCTTTTGATTTGCTCTCTCTTTGCCATCCAATTTACTTGCCCCAAACTTAAAACACCTGATCACCATTATGCTTATTTCCTTTGACTTGTACTCTTTATCATCCATAACACTTTCCCCAAACTTAAACACATGATCACCATTTTTGTTTCCTCCCTTGTAATTATAGTCTTTACTGTCATCAAACCAAATTCCTCCAAACTTACCCTGAGAATTGGAACAAAAAAGATGAGCAAAAATCCTAAGCAGCTATTATTTAAAAGGGGATAAAATCCCATAATCATATCAAACACACAGAATGTATATGTGTGAATCGTAATTGAAAAGCTATTTTCCCAATAATGAAAAACATGAAAAATTTAATCCATCAAGTTGAAAATTTAAATCTGTCTCCAGTATCCATCGATAGATAGAGTACCCGAAGTTTTTTTCCAAGGTTTGAGTTAGAATTTTTGTGAAATCGTTCATAGAAATGAAAGTTAGGCAAATAAATGTGAACTCAGAAATCAAAGAGTGGTGCCTCTCTAGGATCAAATATATCACTACTATGGCTACTTATTTCAGGTTACTATGGAGCATTCTTCTGCTGTTTCTGGGCCTCTCTAGGATCAAATATACCATTACTGTTACTACTTACTTTAGGTTACTGTAGAAAATTTTTATGCTGGGGATTCGTCATTGCACTTGAATGTCTTTATGCTCTAATGGTACCAGGTTTAGTTGACTTGTTAAATTTCTTTGATCCAAAGAAACATGTGGAATTTTCCTTTTCCCCTTTATAAAAGTGGAACAGAATAATTTTGTATAAAGAGGTGAAACTATTTGCGCTAACGAAGTGCTCAACTAAATGACACTCACTATTCTCCAGTCTTTAACTATTAGTTAATGAATCTGCATAAAAGGTGGCATATGTACAGACAGCTTTCACACTATTGCAAGAAAAGAAATCAGCCAACTCAGTCTGTGAGCAGCAGAATGATTTTCTCCTGCCGCCACCATTCACCGACAAGGAAAAAGATGACCTTTTGCTCTTATCACCACCTCCTTACTTAAACCCCTTCAGCTGGTTACTGTTTTGGCTCTTAGATAACAGGGCTGATGCCCCTTCCCCATCCAGCTCTTTCTTCAGATCCTTCTCTTTTTTGGGCATTTTCTTGATTTTATCCTTCTCTGGCAAGACAATGGCTTTACCAATATCCTTCTGCACATCTCTTTCCATGTTCCCAACTCATGACCTATATGAACTCAAAGTTCCTTCATAACTCCTGGAACTTCTTTGTAGTGACTCCTTTATATGCCTAATTCAGAGAGAACCTCAGAGTGACTCTATGCTAATTAAAAACTTATCTTACCAATAAAGATCTAGGACTATGACGTCCTTACACGAAGTGCTTAATTAAATGACACTCAATATGCTCCAGTCTTTAACTATTAGTTAATGAATCTAAACAATCTCCATTGATTGTTTTGTCAATTCCATTCTCAATTCTCCTGGAGTCATTTTTCAAGATCCTGCAAGTATTGTTTCTCCTCAAGAAAGAGGTCATCAGTACATTGTCTGTTAATCTGATCCTGTGTGAGAAGAAGTTCAAGTCTCCTCTGAGTGATGTTCTTGAATTCCAATATATTAAGTTTATTCAATTCTGGTCTCAAAAGTTTTTGAGCTTATTCCACGTGTTACACATTTTACCAGCACAGCTAATTGTTCTGTCCAAACAGACTATGTTGGAAATGATGTACCTGAAAGAAGCTTTAACATTATGATGAATATTTTGAATTGTCAGCAACATAGCGTAGTAGTTAAATACTTGAGATAGATCATTGGTTATGATTACATGACCCCACTTCATCATCCAAACCAAATTGCCAAATAATCAATCTTATCTGCTGCATATTGTATCGGTGTCCATTTGTTTGTGAGACCAAGTTTAGTGATCCCCGTCGGAAACCAATTCATTCAAGTGCAAGCTTTGGACACATTCAGAGAAGTCTTTCAGTTCAGTACTGCAGGACTCATCTTTTACAGATAGGAGTGAAATGAAATAAGAATTTAGCTTAAACTGAAAATGCAATTAGATATTTATTATTCAATCTCAAGATTTGATTTTTCTTTTCCACTTCTATGAGGTTGAGGTAGTGGTAAGGTCTGCATATACCTGCCAGTGGGATTCCACTGGGTATGTTGTTGTAAGATTTGATTTTTTGAGCAAGGATTTCAATAGAGGGGCTCATATACCGTTTTGGATTTGTTGCATAGTGCAACACGAAAGAAGTATTAATTGGTCTTGGCTATCTGGTAAATCAGTTTACTATAAGCTTATATTAATAATTAGCTACATGTCGTATATACTGTGTGCATAATTTGACTACAAGTAGCATCAACTGCTCTGTTCTTTCGTTTTGATAATTGAAGCTAATTTTCCCCTCATTATGCTGATGGTTAACTGTTCTAGTGAGGTACGTATTGAACTTTAATCAGATTTTATATATTTCCTTGTGCTTGATAAATTATGGAGTATGACATAAGAACTATATATCTCCATGTGCTGCATTTTGCTTCAATACTTCCTTGGATTTGCTATGTAATGCAAGGTCTCAACTATGTGATAAATGAATCTGCCATGAACCTATATTTAAGCTATATTGACCATGTGCAAGGTCTTGATAGCCAAAAGAATAGTTAACCGCATGTCGTATGCACTATATGTATAATTTAACTACAAGTACCATGTACCATGATGCGCTCTCCAGGTTCTTTTGCTTACTATTTTGAGTTTTAGGTTCTAAATTCTTACTTGTGCTCGATAAAATCATGGAATATATCTTCTTATGACAAAAATTATCTCTCTCTTTGTACTGCGTTTTACTTCAAATTATTTTCTATCAGAGTGTATCATATACTTTCGAACTAGCCTAAACTGCTCAGCTGAAGTGCATGTTGAACCTTTATCAGATTTACTTGGCAGAAACTTTTCTTGAGTGAATATTCCCGACGGGTTTTTTGATATACGTATGCAACATAATGTAAATATGCATGGACAGTGCATGACAAATTATCCTTTTGTGTAAAGTAAATATGCAGCATGACAATGATCCTTTTGTGTGCATGTATTCTGATAATTATCCTTTTATATACAAATATGTAAATAAATATAAACTAATACCATAATAATGCATCGGGGCCGTGCAATGCACGGGCTGCCACGTATAGGTTAAATGTAGATATTTTGATATATATCAATTATTGAACACCCTTGATACAAAAGTCATCCACCCATGTTCTAGAAGTATGAAGACTGTTGATGGAAATGTTGTTTCCGCCACTGGTCCGAATCTTGATGGATAATCTGCAAAATTAGTCGAGATGTGAGCAAGTTTGGCTGCAAGCCCACCCAGTTTTCATCTTCGTATCAAACTTAACTCCGCAGGTTGTTTCAATACTGTCTAGTTCATGTCCAGAAAATAGGTTCACTCCTTGAGGGAAGGAAATATTTAGAGCCCACGACAATTGGGCTGGGCTTTTATCCAATAATAAATATGGCTTGGAGTGAGGAGTTTGCATCTCAGTGTAACAATTTCTTAAAATGAAATTTAAAATTGTGTGCTTAGATTCGTGCATCTTAAAAGTAGAAAGTCACTTTTTGTTAAAGAGTTTACCAGTATTATTTGCTATAGTCAATTACAGCTATCAAAATAGTTGAATTGTTCACCATATAAGTTGAGTGTTCGAATTTTTTTTCTATTTTTGCCTTTTTGTGTATCAAAGTCTTATATATTTTAAGAGATAAATTATACTAAAAATTTATAACTTCATAAAGGGTAATAGTGAAAAAAATAGTTTAAATTTTGTTTGTAAATATTTTTCTTAATATGTCTATATTGCCTCCATAAATTAAGTTAAAATGGGACGAATAATGACGTATATTAGCTTGTGGCATTCCACTCCCCTTTGATGTCCCTACAACCTATTGGATAATCATTGCAGAAAACATAGCACGTTGGATTATATATCTATCTTATTATATGAGTGGGGAGTTAAGGTGAAGCAGCTACTTATTCGTCGACGTGTTTGCGGTCTGTTTCCTCTCCTTTGTTATATGGGGTCCATAGAAATATGAGTCCTAAAATGTCTTCTATTTTTTTTTAAACAAATATGAATGGTGACATTTATTTCCAGAAGTAGAATTCTGCATTTCTCTACTAATAACACACAAAAAAATTAACAATTGAGAATGGTAATCTGTTCAGAAAATTATTATTTTTCAGCATTTCGACCATAGGAAATGAATTTGGTATATTGAGATAGTGATACCTTTGGAAATTATTTTTATTTGATCTAAAATGTAATACGTTTACTTAGAAAACCCCACAAGCTAAAACTTCAATTCTCATTCATAGAAGTCTTTGTCAACAGTGTTGAAGAAAGGGCATCAATCATAATCACAATAGAAATAAGATGAACCTAAAATGAAGCATCATCATCAAGACAATGACCATAAGCCAAATCATGTTTGGCATTCACTAAGTTATGTCCCCATAGGACTATAGTTACTCATGGTGATTCAATGCCTTTAGATTTGTTACTTTCTTAGACAAAAATAGAAACAATAAGAGATATTATCTTCTGTCTTATGCTTCGAGCTTGGTCTAGAGTGAGTTTTCTCATAGTCTCTTCCAGCATTCATTTTAATCAAAAAATAAAAATAAAAATACTCACTTTGTCCTTTTTTATTATGACAATGCGAAGCCGCAGCTGCTATCCTTTGGGTGCGTACGGAGTAAACTCCCCCTCCTATGCAATAGCTCGCAAACCGCATAGAGAGGCAACACGCACTAGACAAATCCGGTTCGACGAGCTCGACCCAAAGCAAACCCCTTGCTTTCGCTGGCAAGAGGTTCCAAATTTGAGACCTCCAACATGAAAGTTCCAAACCCAAACCACTGGGTCACGCTGAAGGGTCTTTCTGTCCCATTTTAGTTGTCATGTTGCGCTTTTCAAAAATCAATTCGACTAATTTTTAAAGTTAAATTAGATTAAATTAATTTAATATTTTAAAATAAAATTTAGATATTCAAAAGTTATAAAAAAAATATTATTGATTGCAACTTTTTTCATATTAATATGATGAAAAAATATATCTTAAAACGTTAGTCAAAATCTACATAGTTTGACTCTAAAGATGGAAACTATGGCAACTAAAAGTTGGACGGAGGGAGTATATGTAAGGTGAACGTGAAAATCATCTAACAACATATTTGTATGTTCTCGTTGATCCGCAAAAGTTGTGTATCTCTTCATTACTTTTAAGTGATCCGAAGGAGGAAATGACAAAGTATATAATTTTTTTCTCTATATCACCATCTCATCAATGAGAGTAAGTTAACAACGAAACGTACTCTTTAGATTTGTGCTTGTCAATGTGAATTCCTATTTTTCATATATAGTTTTAATTAGTAATAGTATTACTTTAAGCTTCCATCTACTTGTATATAGAATATTTACATCGAAGATACCTTTTTGGGTGGAGAACTTTCGTATCAAACTATCTTATAAATTTAATAAAAGTCGTGTGTGATTGGAAGAGAAGCTAATTATCTAGAGATAGATGTAAATTCGTGATTCAAATTTGATGAATTTAATTTTTATAATTTATTGTACATCTAAGATTATTAAAAATTTTGTGGCTTATATACACACACATCGATGTTCTAATTTGAATATACTAAATTTAGATGAGATGCTAGAGATAAACATTTGAAGGAGGGTAAATAAACAAGCAAACTCTAATTCAAGTGATTTGGGCCTTCTAAGTTAGGTACTGAAATTGACTAATCTTAAAGTTTATTTATTTTGAAAAATATTTTTTTATCGAAAGTATGATGATGAGTGTTTCGTCAAACTTTCTAAAGCATGTTAAAGTGTATTTCTCTCAAAAGTAATTTTGGAGAAAAATTATTCTTTTTAACTTTTGCAAATAATTTCTACTACTCCTAAAAAACACTTATTTTCTTCAAAATTTTTTGACGAGCACCTCATTTTTTTTTAAAAAAAGATATTTTAATTTAGTAAAAGCTTGGCTAAATTAGCTATTAATAATAAATAATATTGGTATCTTTTTTACCCCAAAAAAAGGTGATTTTGAGGCTCTAAAAATAGTCTCCATTGAGAAAAGAGCATTTCATCGATTATTCTAATAAATGAAGGATGATTGGTTGCTTTCCAACTTTATATATTGGTATAAGCAAAGTCATTTTTTGGGGCCCTATGAATTTACTGCTAAAATTTTATTTTCCTGATAATTCAGATTGGTTCCCCTAGATATTTTTCAGATTCAGGAGCTTGAATTCGACTTTTTAATAAAGAATGAAAAATATCTCAATCGTTCTACGGCAATTCATATTGATTTGAAATTTAATTAAGAATATAAAATATTTCAATAATTCTACCATAACTCATATTGATTATCATCAGGATACACAAGAAATAGATAAAAGTACAGTATGTGGCCATTTTCTTCATATTAAAATAGTGAAAGAATACATAAATGTTGTCAAATTTTACTTTTAATTTTGTTGAGTGTGTATTTAGGATATCATTAAATTCCTTAGTGGTCTATTGTTGTATGATTAATGTTAATGGATGGAGTGTTTGATGTTATTAATGTCTTTAATTCTTATTTATGAATGCTATTTTTTATAATTATATAATCTCAAAATTTTTTACGCATCATATAGGGTATATATATACTAGTTTACTTTTAATTTATTGGGAAGCAAATATCAAATTATGAACTAAGTCACTATTGGAACTATGGAAGGAGTTAGTGGTCCATAGATAAAATGAAATACTCAATTATTCATCTTTACCATAAGTGATCTTTATTTGATCATACATTATCTTAAATCTGAAGAAAATAAAGCTATTATGAAACAAAAAAAAAAAAAAGATAGCAAGTTTCTTTATCCTTCAACTTTACTAGTGCTAATTTTAATTTTTTATAGCAATGATGACATTTCTATTTTGTTTATCAAATCATGTGAAATTCTAATTATTTAATGTCTATTACCATTCTTCTTCTTGAGTTAAGATTGATCATTCAGATAAATAATGATATAGATTTATTAACAAGAAGTAAATCTATGTTAGGAGTTAGATGAAAATTCGTACTCTCTTCGTTTTTTTATATGTCGTTCTTACTATAAATGTATGGTCCTTAGTATATGTCTTTTCACAATATCAATGCATAAATTACAGTCTTCTTCCTATTTTACCATTGATAGTTAATGATTTGAAAATATATACTTTTTGACCAACTAAAAAAACTAAAAAGATAATTACTATTAAATAAGAAAAAAATAGTAAATCTGCCTTTTTTCTTAACACAAATCTCTGTAAAAGGAAATGGAAGGAGCAAACTTTTTTGAAGCTAGAATAATGACAAAAAAATAGGTAGCATAATAGTCGGTGCAATTTATGTATATATCACACCTTTTGTATGAGCATTTATGATATGAGGGTCCAAGTTTCTTTATTACATGTCATTATCATAAATATTAGCCAACCTAAATGTTATTTGTTGAGGTTACATGAGGACCAACATTTACATTTCTCGTCTCAAAAATAAACCAATATAATCTTTTTGAAAATAGTCAGTTGACGAAGGATGTAGTGCAGTAGATGGGGTTGTTCCTTAATTAAAGTCTCGAATTCGAATTTTGAGTATGAAAGAATTCTTGATAGAGATCGAAGTGCTTCTCCCGAATGAGCCCTATACGGCACGAATTCAAAATAGTCGGACTCCAAGGTACCAAACATTGAAAAAAAAATCCATTTAAAAGAAATTGTTCAAGAAGTTAGATTTCTCTTTTGAATCAAGTTCACATCTCTAGCAATTGTCACATGTTTTTCTAGATAGAGTTGAAAATTTAGATAATCCATGTTCTTAAAAGTGGAATTAGAAGGAATATTTTTTACCCTAAAGTCATATAAAAATAAAACACACATGATGCACAGTGAGCTGTATTTAAGAATTAGGGCATGTTTGGAATGAAGGAACGAAAAAATTTTTATTTATCATTTAATTTTTTATAAGTAAAAAAAAATACATATCTAATAATCTAGACAAATATGATAGAAGTGGAATACGACGGATGGGGAGAGGTGGGCCGGTTAGAAGATGTTGTTGGGGGTGGGCTTAGGGGGTACAATACGTAAGAGTATGGTTGGAGTGTTGCAGGATCAGAGTGGAGAAGACAATCAACGTAAAATGTGACATACAGAATTGCTTTCACTTCTCATATGATCATGAATTATTATCCTTATTTATTTTAGGGGGGGCGGGGGGAAGCTTATTCTAGGAAAAATTATTTTCAAAATCTTTTCATCAACCAATCATGATTTTTTTTTAAAAAAAAAATCTTTATACATAAAATTAAAATTCTATGCGTTAATTATAATATAAATGTACGTATATATAACTAGATATATTTTTTAAATAATTATAATATAAATGGACATATATATAATTGGTCGTGTAAACCTTTTTTTAATTTCTATATTCAATTTAATGCATAAACTAGTAAAGTATTTTTTTTAAATGAAACCACGTCATTAGCATAAATAAGATTCTTGCTTTACTTAATTTCTTAGCAAATACATGAACCTTTTTTAGCTTTGAGATATGCTACTAATCATAATTAGTAAAGGCAAAAGAAGAAGAAGCTTCATGCTTAAATCTTAACTAGCTTTACGCTAATCATTGGTACAACCACTTCTTAAATTTAATTAATTATTTCCCTAGGTACGTTATGCTTTATTTTGACTAACAAAATATAATTATGGGTTAGGTATCTTTTTAAGCAGGTAAAATATCATTAGGTTATACGAGCCATCAACTGCACCTGTCGATCGGCATTAAGCTAAATTGGTTTCTAATCCTTAGGGTCCACCATAATTAGGTGAACAATAAAGTTAATTTAGTACTAAATTATAAAAAGACTCAAATTTAGTACTATTTTATATCTATATTTGAAAGCACATCAACATATTTCAATCATTTTTTTTTTACTAAAGGTGAAGAAGAGAAGAAGAAATTAAACAATTTTATTTTCGAAACATTACGTCCAAATACACGAGTTATTAGTCCCATAATTTAGATTTTAGAAAACTGATAATAGATGAAAACTTATTAGTTTCAAATAAAATTGGATCGATTACATATATGACCAAGGTGCACATTCGGCATTTCTGTGTCGTTTCTGTCTTCTTTAGTTTGATGGTCCGTATTTTGTATATTTTGAGACTAGTCATGTATTTATTTTTGGTCTACTTTTTAGAATTGTTCTCTTCATTTTATTGTAGCAGTTCTATATTAGTGGCTTCCAGGTTCTGCGAGGGACATTTGTATATATTTTCAATTCACTTAGTTTCCTACTTTTACTCTTCTGTAGTTGTCCCTTGCATGTTAATTGTGTTTTGATTTTTTCCTCACATGCCCATTACTTATAGCTCTGAGTTACGGGTGAATTTACCTGTCAACAGGTTATAATTGGTGCAATCATGACCTGAAAAATTTGATCGTGACAAATTGATATTAAATCAGAACATATAGCCAGGACTAATTAACCACCAAAGCTAAAAGTTAAAAATTAGTAATTGCTTTCTTGAATATTTTTTTTCTCGGCTTTTTGCTTTCTTGAATATAATGAGGAGCTCAATATTTTTGGAGATGCGTGAGAAACAAAATATATTCTTTTTCTTTTTCTCTTTACGTAACGGTTTATATACAATAATAAAATAATATGACGTAACTGTTTAGCCAAAAAAATAAATAATAATATGGCCTCAATGTACAACTTGTCAATTTCCTTTGACAGTAACAGATTAACAACAACGCTCTGATTTGACAACAAAAATTTGTAAGTATTTAAAATTTTAAAACTACTTAGCAAATTTTTCTAATTTAATTTTATTGCAACTACGTCTTTATTATGATTTATGGCATCATCCCTTATCTATCTACACAATAATGTATTATTTTAGTTATGATTCAACAACTTATTAATTCTAGCAGATTGTATATGTCGAAAGAAAAAAAATATATTATTCCGTATTTTATACTGCACAAATATTGAAATTAAATCAAGATTAATTTGTTAGAATTGTTTAACATTAAGTTTTGCTAGTTTATCTAATTTATGAGCAATTAGGTTTTGTTTAAAGTTCATATTTTCAGAGTTTTTTTTTTTATTTTTCAGTCCTGACTAAATTCAGATTGCGCATATATGACTCATTTAGAGGGTGACACTTTCAATAGGATTTTCTTTATACGCAGGGCTTGAACCCAACACCTCTAGTTAAAAGGAAAATCAGTCTCGTCACAACCCATGTTGGTTTACTTAATATTGAGTAAGACTCTTACCGTAAGAGTAGGGATGACAACGGAGTGAGACGGGGTATGTTTAAAGTTATCCGGCGCGGGGTGTGGGCGCGGGTTGAAGTAACTATTTTTAAACTAATGCAAGGAGGGGCGGGTTGTGGGTTTAAAAAAACAAATAAGAATTCGAAGAAATTAAATCTTTGTAATTAGTAAAAGTCAAAGATATAATTTTTTTATATTAAATATTAACTTTAATTTTATTTTTTTCTAAAATTTAAACTAGACATGTCCGATAATTACTAGTTGTTAAAAAGTAAAATGTTAATTAGAAACTTTTAATTAATGATTAAGAAATAATTTTTTTTAAAATGTCAACTAAAATAGTTAATTAGTTATTAAGATGTTAATTAGCAAAAAAAACTCATATTCAATTAAAAAATAAAGAAATTTTAAAATTTAACCGAGGTGAGTTTATGTGGGAGGAGATGAATTGAAAATGAAAAAATCATCATACAGCGGGGGGCTGGACGGGACGAGACTGTTTAAAAAATTTAGGGGTTGAACTCAACCCGCCCCATATCTGTTTCACACCCACCTCATTGTCATCTCTACGTAAGAATAAGACCTAACATCTTCGATCTTTCTCTAGTTGTATAAATTTCTTCTATATATTAATGATTTTCCACTTGTGCTTGTATTATATCCTTCAATAAATAAATAAACTTTCATCACATAATCATAATTAATTAAGCAATATATATTTACTTTAATTTGTAATTTTTATAATTAATGTAATGTCAAATTAAGTGCAAATGAATAATTTTCAGCTTTAGGATACATTCATAGCGTGCTATGTACTTATCATAAATACTTGAGTAAATAATGTCTGCTTTCACATTTTTTTTAGTAAGTTTTAAATACATACTAAAACAACGTATGGTCCCATATATATTAATTTCTAATTATAATATAATGTATAAGGAGTAAAAAGCTTTTATTAAACATGCAAAAACTTTTTCAACAAGGCAGCTAGCTAGTTAAGCTATATGACATTCTTTCCGAACATTAATTAAGGTAGAGACAATGAAAAAATCAAAAGAGTGCATGCAATCATTGTTTAATTCTTGTTAAGATAAAAAGTCTCACATTGGTGGTTAATGAGATGGGTGGACTCCTTATAAGGTTTAGGCAATCCTCCTCTTTTTGAGCTAGCTTTTGGGGTGTGAGTTAGGCCTAAGACCTAATTTCATCATGGTATCAGAGCAGGGCCCAGTCCCGCATTGGTGATTAATGAGATGGATTGAGGTGTGAGTTTATATCAACTAAATTCTTTTCATATACTTAAATTTTAGTAGATTGTGCTAAATAAAAATTACTATGATTTATGTGTTTTATGTGAAATACACTAAAACGCCACATCTATATAAGAAAAAATTAAAGCACATTTTGTAATTAACTACTATAACTAACCTTGGGTTCTTTACTTTTTCCTACACAAGTACAATACAAAATTAAATATTACAATTCATTTTTATGTTGATGCAATAGAGACCATATACCTACCCTATAGAAAAATAGCTAACACACACGGCTATAGAATTAGGGTTGATTCGTAGATAAATATTGCCCATGCGATTCAAGAATCTAAGTACATTAAAAGATTTGCACTTTTTAACATTTGATTTATATTATGACCCCCACCAAGACATGACTTTTAAGTATATGCATGTTACGTAAAAAATAAGTGAATAAAAACCCTTTCATATTTATATATTGCTGATTAGATAATCCGTTAAGTTTTTAAAAATTGAAATTATTTTTATCCAATCATTCAAAAGAAATTTATGATTTTAAAAATTTAACGAATTGTCTAATCTGCGATATATAAATACGAAAGGATTTATTTATTCATTTTTTAACCTAAGATGCATATACTTAAAACTCAATTTTCCACCTTGCACCACGTGGGTACAAAATTTAAGTCCAACTAAAGAGTCTAAAGTATCCCCTTTTTTCCATTTTCCTCTCCCCCACCATTTGCAGGCGTACACGCAACCCAAAATTTTTAATATAATTTAATAATTTCATATATTATAAGAAAAAAACTCGTTTTTATTCTGTGTTTTGTGCGACTCTAACTAAATTTGGATTCACACCAAAAAGTTTCATGTTAGAAAATAAAATATTTCTTAAATGACTTATACTCGAGAGGATTTGAACTCGAACCCAAAATTGATAATTAAGAATTAAGGAGTAATTATAAGATATTCCATATTAATTTTAGTCGAAGAAAATCTTGAAGATATCTCTATTTTACATTTGCTAATTCGAGAAGTGAACATTTAAAGCCATTCTTAAATTATTATTTTTTTAACTCTAGAATTTAAAATACAAAAAGGGAAATTAATTAGAGAATGAAATATTTTCTTTTTTTATATTAGAAGATAGAAGGTCCAGCTAATTAGGTAAGTGCTTGGAATCTCCAACTACTGAAAACAGTTCTATAAACCGACAATGCCATAACCTAAGCACATGCACCCATTTGCATACAATCAACCAATCACCTACCCACCCCCACAATATATATATATAATTGCATGAAACATCTGTTTGTAATAATTTTCCTCTTTTTTTTCTTCAATGAAAGTGATGTCTCTGGATAATCTTACTTGTCTATATTTTGACTGATTTATAAATAATAAATGATCGTGGTAATATTCCTCCGATTACTTTTTTACTTGTCTATTATATTAAAATTAAATATTCAATAATATTTGTCGATTTTATGAAATAAAAAAATAATTTTACATTTAATTTTTAATTTATCCTTATCATTAAATATAGTCACTTTCCTATTATATTTTTTGAAGATATTGTATTTATTCAAAGAGTGATTTGATAAAATTATCACTGTTATTTACTGATTCTTAATCAATGTGTCAAATCAATAATACTGGACAAGGAGAGTAATTATTAGTGGTATACAAGTGATAACTCATAATACATGATAATGATTAATGATAGTGATTACTATTAATGATTTGTGGGTATTACAATAATCATGATTGAAAGTGATGACTAATTGTAAATCGTGGTTAATGTGGGATAATCAGCGGTGGTTATAGTTGAGATGTGTGGGTGGTAGGTGATTTTTAATGGTAAATTACGATGAAAGTAATTGGAATAGTGTTGAAATGCAAAATTTACAAAAATTTTGAGATACTTCGTGTAATTTTTTGCATATTAATAATTTTAAAATTTAATCATAAATCTTAATTATTCAAGTACATTTAGGCCCATTAATTGATATTGCATTTGATGGGGGTGAAAACATTTTTAGAAATTATTCCTATGGTTGGTTGTTTAAAGTAGTAAAGAATAAGTTCCATGAATAACATTTCACACTTCTAAAACATTTTTCATGATACCAAACACATCTTTAATGAAAAAAAAGAAGTAAAAATTGATGAAATAGTTTTGTTTTTAAGAAAAGAAGATTCTCCTTAGCTCCAAGTTTGTGGGTTCTGTCATATTCTCTGAAAAAACAAACCTATCCCAACAGAAAGCATAATTCTTTGGAAATGAAAAGAAAATAAAAGAATTATCAATGGATAAAACTTGCAAAATTCTTCTAATTTTGTACTCATTTTTATTTTTATATTTAATGAATTTAGTGGCAGCAACTGTTACATGACCGATTTGAATAGTTGAAATGAATCAATCATGTGATGAATGATGATTTTTTCATCTCTGGCATCAATTTATGTTCTGTTTCTCTTAGTATTAATCTTTTTAAAAAGACCCCATTTTGAGGACCTCCAGTTCAGATTCAGAAGCCCACTTTCAATTTGGACACTTCTCAAGTTTTCTCCTTCTCTCTCCTTATCTTTCACATTTAATTAATCAAGAAAATGGCCTTCAAAAAGTTGCCTTTTTTACCTATATGGACTACTTTGTACTGAGCAATCAATGCTAACCCTTCACCCTTCTTCACCCTTTTCCTTAGCTCTACTCTTTCTATACAGGAATATATTTGTGGACTACTCTACTATTTTATCACTTTGTTTTTTACGTACATTTTGCTCATAATAAATGTATAAATGCCAAACCCCCATTTTGTTCCTTCCTCTTCTTGATTCACTTTTGGGGTTTCTCCCTTTCTCTTTCTCTTGACCTCTAAGGGCATCAAGTTCTTGCATCACTGAAAGTTAGATGCTTTTGTTGGATTAAGGAAAGGTGCTTTGGTTGTGAATCTCATTGGCAGTATTATTTTTTTGATCTGTTTTTGAGTGGTTTTGTGGGATTTTCCTTTCTTTTGTACTGATTGAACCCTTGTTGGAGTACCAACTTCTTCCATGTGGGTGTGAAAATTGTTAGCTGAATCTTTCTTCTTAATCTGGAAATTGGGGGAAGTCTCCTTCTCCCAACCCTTTTGGTAATTTCCTTTGGGAAGTCTTGAAGTTATTCAATCTGGTATTTTTTTCTGGTAATGCTAATTGAAGATTTGGGGAATGGCTACTTTGGTACCTGGTGTTCTATTGAAGCTTCTTCAGCATATGAACACAGATGTGAAAGTTGCTGGTGAGCATAGGTCATCTCTGTTGCAAGTGGTTAGCATTGTTCCAGCATTAGCAGGTGGGGAGCTCTTTCCCAACCAAGGGTTCTACCTAAAGGTATCAGATTCTTCTCATGCCACTTATGTATCTTTGCCTGATGAACATGATGATCTTATTCTTAGTGATAAGATTCAATTGGGTCAGTTCATTCATGTTGAGAGGCTTGAAGCTGCCTCACCTGTGCCTATCCTTAGGGGGGTTAGGCCCGTCCCTGGCCGACACCCTTGTGTTGGAACTCCTGAAGATATAGTAGCAACTCATTCTTTAGGCTTCCTCAATAACAATGGTAATCTGTCTCCTGGTTCAAAATCACGAGATAAAACTAAGTCTCCCTCAAAAGCATTAGGCAGTAATCATGTGGGGGTGAAAGATAGTAAATCTGCAGTTTCTAGATCAAATGGTGGTGCCAAAGAGGAAAAAGTGGAAAAGAAAAAACCTACTTTGACTTGGTCGAAGTCTCACTTGTCGAAGTTAGCTTTAAATGTAGTGGAGAAGAAGGATTCTTTAGTGAGAGTAAAATCTTCTAGTTCAAAATCAATACCCACATCTCCTACAAGTTGTTATTCATTACCGACTTCTTTTGAGAAGTTTTCAAATGGGGTTAAGCAACAAGCAAAGGTTAAGGGCTTGGAACGATTGGAGAAAGCAACAGCTAAACCTGGATTGGAGAAGTCAAGTTCTGTTCGCGGGGCAAGTCCAACACCAAAGAGAGTGCTGGGCGGGAATCCATTGAAGAATTATCTTCAAGGGCTTGAATTGGAACCTAAGTCCTTGAGGAAGAGCTGGGAAGGGAATATGGATTTGAAGAACAGAGAGAGTCCCAGATTGAGGGTCAACAAGCATGATTTGAAGCCTGAACCGAGGAGCACTTCTGTAAGTATTTGGTTTTTCCTCCCTACCTTGTTGTATAAAGTTTCTGATGGTTTGGGTATTGGTTTAAACTGATTAAAATGTTTATCAACATTTCCGTATGATTCGGGACGTAGGCTATGATTGGTTTTTAACATTTTGAAGTGAAATTTGATCAATATTTTTGAGGATAGTTTTCTGCAAGCAGCACAGCACCTTAAAGCGTCATAATTATTTGACACTTGTTGCATTTAATAGACTTTGATACTCTTTATTTGAATGCTTTGATGGCAGGTTCCAAGAAAATCAACTAGTGAAAAATTGACTAGTAAAGAAGATAACCGTGGAATACTTGCAAAATCATCCAAAGAGGAAAATAAGACTAATACATCCTTAAAGAAGCCTTCCACAAATGGAGAGCCTGTTGAAGCTGATAAATCAAGTAAGCAGAAAATATCCAGGGGAAGAAAGCTTCCCGGGGAGGTCAATAATGGCTTACAAGACTTGGTCAAAGTTGCTGTCAGTAATAGAATTTTAGCAGATGGTAATGTTGCCTGGTCTTCACTCCCATCTTCGCTCACAAAGATTGGAAAGGTATGCCGTTCTGAAGTGCTTGCATTCTTTACAGCTTGATGGGTGCTCCGTTCACTCCTTAAACGTTATTCGTGTATATTACATCTACAACCATTTCTCACCCAGAGGTTTCTGTTGCATTAAATTCTAACCATGTTAATGTAGCTTTTGTCATGTTTATATGATATGGTCTCAGCGTCAAGTTTGCCTAGTATCTTTACTCTTTAGTTACAGATTTCTGAAAGCATTCCACGTTTTCTGGTCACTTGATGGTCTTATAGTTTAAAGGTTTTTTAATTTTGAGTCAGCATGTGTAGCCCATGTATTTACTTATGAAATCTTTTTTTATTGGATCATTAAAGTGCATTATCACACTGTTACCTTTCTCATTTTATTAAGATTGTCTTATCGGAGAGTTGACTATTTATTTGATCTCTGAAAAATACCATTTCATGTTATAGGAAATCATGAAGCACAGAGATGCCGCACAGATAGCAGCCATTGAGGCTATGCAGGTGGCTTCGGCTACTGAAAGCTTACTCAGATGTCTAAGGTAGTCCTGCTTCTTTTTTCCCTTTTTTTTTGGGGAGAATTTAAGGAGCTTCTTCTTTTTGAATGGCCTAGTAAAGGTGAATTTTAAGTGCTGAAATCAGTTTATTTGCTTCAAGTTAAGACCTATGTTGCTCAGACTCTTCAAAAATTGGCAATGGGTCTGTGTCGGATTCTCCAAAAGTAGTGTATTTTGGAGAATCTGACATGGCTGTGGCATCGAAAATGGAAGTCTGCACAACTTAGGTTATTCTTCATCTATTCAGCAACCTTACTCCTTTGGGAATAGGTCATAGCTTCAGTTCATATGCATGACGTTAATCCTCCAGTTTAAGATATCGACTCTAAGCAGGACAATTGGCACGCTACTGGATGAGCCAGAGTATATTTGCAGATAAGACTCCATGTGCCTATTGAAAAGGTTAGGAGAGTTGATTAGGTTTGGTGAATGAAATTCTGCCTTAGAACTGATTCTTAATATGCTGTTTTGGTCTCAGTTTTGCTGTTACCCACCTAAAAAGAAAAGCTAATGCTCTGATGCTTCCTTCACTTCTCAGTACTTCAGCATGGCTTGGGCATAATAGAAGTTAGGAGGGATAAAGGTAGGCTGAAGAGGAACATGAGGGAGGTGATTAGATGAGAAATGGCATAACTACTTATTTGAGGACATGATCCTTGATAGGAAGGTATGAAGGTTGAAAATTAGAGTACAACAATCGTAGGTAGCCGAGTATTGTCGCGCTTCATGTGGGAAAGGCAGGGGCTAGTCTCCTCTTTGCCCTTATTTAGTAATACTAGTCTCTAAGAACCTGCTTTGCATGTTCCCTCCTTATCATTAATTTTACCATTTGCATTTCATTCATTGAATAACATTCACAACAGCAAGACGGTGCATTTTCCATCAAGCATGAAATATGTGAAGCTAATTAAGGTAATCTAACTTCTAATGATATGAATATGTCTAAGAAGAATAAACAAATATATATATATATACACAAAACCTGTAAAAAGCACAATAAATATATTTATCTTCACTCAAGTTTTCAAAAGTAGGATGGTTTGTTTAAATTTGAAAAATATCAAAGAAGAATAAATGGAAGTAAAATTACAATAAAATCCAACTTGGACTCAAAGAAGGATATTATGTTGTTTATATGAAAAGATGTTTAGTATCTTAATAAATGAGTAATTAATATATCATTCAAGATGGCAAGAATCAATGCTCTGACTTTACTTCCCATATCCATATGCATTAATACATAAACATATGTTCAATAGCTTAAAACATTCGTTAAAGTGTAGATTTACACTTTGTACAAAATTAATGTATGAATTGTATTTGATTGAGGGGCAGAATAGTCTATCAACTTTTGATGGACATTTTGGTAATTCAACTTTGGATTTAGGAGCTTTCCGCTTATAATATAGTATTTATATGGTACGATATTTAGGAATCATCTGTTCATTTGCTTTGTATTATGTTTTTTTTGCCGTCTTATTTTCTTGGATTTGTGCTTGAATTCTTAATTTCTTTTGGGTAGAGGATTTTGAAAATGACCTCTTGAATTCTTAATTTCTTTTGAGTCAAGGGAGATAAACTTTTCTGACCTTGCTTATGTAATTCAGAGTCTGTTCAAATAGAATTTTGTTTCCCCTTCAAATAAGTTGGATAACTTTAGCATGTTATCATCCTTCACACGACAGCCCATTGAAATGTGTTTCACTGAATTTATTCTATCATATAATGAAGCCTAATGGTTTACTTGCTTGTGTGGATAACAAAGTTTTCTTCATATTGAATGAGAAAAGTGACCATCTACAGATCTTTCGCCGTGCAGTTTTCAGTAATGTTTTCTGGTTTCATCTTTGTGGCTTCAATTTCCATTTCACATGTTGGTAAAAGTTGGAGTTGATATCTACAAATTTTTCATTTCATGCTCGCAATTGCATTTCTCAATCAAGATGCTTGAATTCTGACATGGATAGACTTCAAACAAACACCATACGGGATAAATATGATTTGATTTCATGCCCTTGATTGTTTTTTTATCATCAGAGTAAATATCTGTTTCCAAAATTAGAAGGAATCCACCATCACTTAGTATTGCTGTGGACTTATTGATTGAGTTATCTTGGACTTTTTGTGATAACCACGTTGCGAAGATTTTATTCCCAACCGGAATTACTGAAAAGAGGGTGAAAGAAGGGAGGGAAGACTGCAATCCAGCCGGCCCCAGTTTCCACCTATAAGTTACTGACAAACCTTTTTTAAGTTGCTACTATTTAGCAAAACCCTACAAGCAACCAATGGGCCCTTCCAGCAAATAATGTTGGTTTTCCAACAGAAGTGCCAGGAAGGGATAGGTTTCAGCTGGATGTGAGGAATCATGTTGGGGGAAGGAATTGCTCTGGTTGCTCTGAATTATCTTTTTTTTAAATTTTTTTTAATAATTGTGGTGTCCAGTCAGCTTCACGCACCTCGATTAATTTCACAGACTACCTGTCGGCTGCCACCCCTCACTAGCAATAGTTACCAGGTAACTCAATCTATTAAGGCTTAGACATACATAAAGAGATCATCTAGTGTTTTTTGGTCTTTCTGGGATTTGAACATGAGATGGGGTCACAATTTGTATCGGTTAAACAAATTGTTGGAATTCCTAAAGTAATTTACTCTCGCAGGGCCGTATATTCTTCATGCTGATCAACGATGATTACAATATCTGGTACCCCTGTCATATATTTAATCCCGCCCAGATTTGTTTGCAAGCGAGATAATGTCGTCGTTCACAACTACTACTTGGACCACTAGGCCACACCTAGGTGCAGGTTGCTCTGCATGTCATGATGCTTTTGGATGAAATTTGTTTATTTCATCCAGAAAAAAGAAGAAAAAAAGAAAGGAACTATTCCGGAGAATATACGTTTCTAACTATTCATGGTAGACTGATTAGCAAGTTAAATTGAAATTGTGTGTGGTAATGAGGATTACTTTGCCATCCTATGCAAATAGTGGGCCACCCCCGCCCCCTCCCACCACCCCCCCCCC
>JAPFFP010000094.1:19812720-19828401 GCA_026153255.1 Solanum medicagineum | reverse complement strand
AAAAAAAAGAAACCGATACTAGTTACAGGGGCCTGTTGAACCAACTAATTAAAATGATCAGACATGTAGCTTTAAGGGTGTGATTAGGAGTTGAAATCCCATGTAAGCATCTATGATTCATTCCACACCAGATGCACCAAATATTGAAGCAGACACCATTTGCCAATTTTTTTTAGATGGATTTTCCAACTCTTCATGAACACCAGCGCTCATTAGCATCCTAATACTGTAAGGCATGACCCAGTGATATAAACATACTCCAAATGTCAGCTGCTGCGGTACACTGAAGAAACAGAGCTGTTACTTTCAGATTCCTCCTGGCACATATACATCTATTCACTGTCTTAATGCTTCTTCTGCTAAGGTTGTCTTGAGTAGGACAGCCGTCATACAATATTGTCCAGATGAAATCAATTACTTACATGAGTTCTGTTTTCCTATAAGCTTATGTGGCCATTTGTCAATCAGTTCCTGTTGGACTATAGATTTGCCATATCCTCTTTCAATCTTGTAGGTTCTATCGTTAGGTCCTCCCCCTTCTAACCTGAGAGTTGACCATAAAATCTGATATTTTTGCGAGCAATCCCTGCAGGTCATTTAGCTCCAAAACCTTGATATCCCTTCTGAACTGCCATTCCCATGAGTTAACCTGCCAATATTGTGCCACATTCGAGTCTCTATTGTTGGCTAGTAAAAATAAAATTAGGATATTCATCTTTCAGAGTCTCCGGACCATGGTTCGGTTTAGGATTTATTATAAACCCTTCAAACAGTGGTATCTCTATAGTTTGTTTGTTCATCGGAGCATCAACTGATGTTATATTTTATTACCCAAACTAACAACTGCTGATTGTTTAATTTCAAATGTTCAGCACATATTCTGAGTTGAGCTCCTCAGCAAAGGAAGATAACGCACAGCCTGCTGTTGAGCAGTTTTTGGCGCTGCATGCAAGTTTGAAGAATGTTCACCTTGTTGGTGATGCTTTATCCAAGACCATATCGGCTGCTGGTTCAGAATCAGATCAGGAAGAAAACCCATCTGAAGAAGCACTTAAAGCTGTATCGGAAAAACGGAAGCGAGCAACTCTATGGGTCAATGCTGCGTTGGCTACCAATCTGTCATCATTCTCATTGTATAGCAAAAAAGCAACTTCAACTCCGATTGCCCCTTCAGCTCCCTTGCCAAGCCCAAAGACTATTGCTCTCAATCAAGCTGTGCTAGTCCTTGACAACTCAACCAAAAATTCACTTGCAAAACCTCAAGCGAAACCCCGCCCGACGATGAGTTCTAAGATTCAGTCATCAGGATCTCAACGGCGCTTAACAGATGGGGTAGCTGCTAATCAGAAGCCAAAATCTCCACCTCCAGCAGATTGGGTCAGAGGAGACGGCCTTGAAGAGGCTGTTGACTTAGCCGAGATGTTACGAGTAGCATCCCAAGACTGGTTCTTAGGTTTTGTAGAAAGGTTCTTAGATGCTGATGTCGATGCCTCAGCTTTATCAGATAATGGTCAAATAGCTGGCATGTTATCCCAGCTGAAGAGTGTGAACGACTGGTTAGATGAGATTTCCTCTAGCAAGGATGATGAAAGTCCCCAAATTGCTTCTGAGACCATCGATAGGATAAGAAAAAAGATCTATGAATATCTTCTCACTCATGTGGAGTCTGCTGCAGCAGCTCTTGGTGGTAGCGGCGGCAGTGGCAGTGGCAGTGGCAGTGGTTCACAAGTGTCACCTACAATAGAAACCAAAACAAGAAAATGAGTTTGATTGCATAATGCATAATACTAGCAACTCACCTTTCATATGTGAAGCCTGCTCCAGTAGTCCTTCAACCACCAAGTGGTTAAAAGAGTTGAAACTTTTAGGATGTGAATAGATTCTAAAACTGGTCGAGGTAGAGTAGTTTAGTATATATATTGTGCAGAGAGGGAGTTACATGAAGTTCAAGATTTCCTTTCGTCTTTTACCTGGAAACTTTTTCTCCTAAGTTATGAATAGCTCAAAGTCTTGAGTATATACTGATGTGAGTTCTGGAGAAAAGGGAACATGTCCTTTCTCCTTACATTGAACGAGTGACGATGAACTTGTTACTGAAATTAACTTATAGTTGATTATGACATTTTGCATCTTGGTGTTATCAGTTGAAGTAGAAGGCTGTGGACTTGTTGGCACTTTGAAAATCAGCTTTTGTTTTCAAGTTTCTTTGACAAGTTTGCTATAAATGATTGAGTGAGCTGTCCAAGCTTTAGCGAGCAGAGTACACAGGTACTTGTGCTGGTGGGAGGTAGCGAGCAGAGTACATAGGTGTGACTTATTAGTTTGCTTGAGATTGAGGCATAATAGTTGTTGTATTAGTAATTAAAGAACAACTTTATCATGTCCCATGTACTCATTTTTCTTATAACATATCAAAGGGACCATACATTAAAGTAAGATTGAGAAGTTCTTATTGATTTCTCAGTGGTAGACAAATACACTATATGCAGCTCTATATTTATGACAGTAATACTCCTTGGAAAGCTTTAAAGCACATCTTGTTAAACTCTGGTAGATAAGTGAGTGCAGGATTGTTCAATAGGAACTGGAGGGTCTGAGAAAGTGCCATTGAGAATTGACTTGGCTAACCAAACATTTGCAGCATCTGTGTAGTGTATCCCATCCCAGCTAATGTACTTTGTGGGATTACTACATGCCTTCCCATACTCTGTGCCATTCACTATAGCTGTCTGTCCACATGCAACTTCAGTACCATTGTTGTACCATCCACAGCAGAATTTCAATGGGTCTCCAAAACCTACTTGCCCGTCACCAAACAATGCATTATTGATCATATTAGTTTATTAACAAAGCAATAGAAATTACTACCTTGTTTCTTGGCAGAGCTAATTAGTTGATACTTAGCTGAATAAATGTCAACATAAGTAAATGCAGCATCAGGGAACTCTGCTCGTAATTGTAGTATCTTGTTCTGAAGTTGCTCGTTGAATTCGCGAGCCACCTTGTTTTGGTACTCTACACACCCAATGCCATCCAAGCCCTGAGGCTTCAGTGGATAATCTATCACACTGTAGGGCAAACAGCCAATAGGACCAGTATTGTGGATCCAGAAATTCACAGCCCCTTCAGTGTGTAGTTGCTGCACAAATTATGTATATACATAAATGTCAGTAAAGAAAAAAGAAGAGAATCAATTGTCGAAAAGATAATGTTTGTCTCTCAAATGTGTAGCATCTAAGTCAAATCCCACGTGGAGATATATAAGAAAGCAAGCCTTAGGCCTTAACAGCACATGTTAAGGATATGATGTACTGTAGGCTCAAAGAAGACTATCAGTTGAACGTCCTTCTTGAATGAGCTACATTTTCTAAATGCAGAAGCCATCATTTCGAGATGTTTGCGCAGCCTTGGCTTCCGCATTATTGATAAGATTTTAAGAAAATTTTGAGGGGAAAAACATACATGAATTGCTTGAGTTAAGTTGTTTAAGATTAGTGGAATGGATGCTCTGACTTGTGCTTCATGGGTGTGTTGAAAACCATAGGAAAGGTCATTCTGTCCAATGTCAAATGTGTAAAGTGCCTTTGAGAAATCTTGTGGATTTGGAATGTTGAATTTGGAGGAAGACCACTTTGATTTATCTGAAACTGCATCAATAATGTCAATAACATAAAAAAACTCAATTCTGACCCAGTAAAAGAAAATTAAGGCAAGTAGAAGCAGTGGCGGAGCCAGCATTTTCGTCAAGGGTGCTTATACTTTTAGAACATGGGTGGGTGATTTTTGTATCCATGGTGTTCAACAATTGATATATATCAAAATATCTATATTTAACCTATATATTCGAAAAAGTTTTCTGACGAAGAGTGTTCATCTGACCACCCTTGGATGAATGTAGCTCCGCCCCTGAGTGGAAGGTAACTTACATGGTAAATCAGAGAGCAAAAGAGTACGTTTCTTGAATTGTAAAAACTGAGAAATCTGAACAGCAAGGCTAAAAGGACTGTAACCACCAGGGAGAATAGATGCCCCTACCATTGCAAAATTTGCACCATTTCTAAAATTTGCAGTGATTGAATCTAAATATGCATTCAAGTAGGCCGACTCCAACCTCTCCGCTGCAACACCACGAAAAACAAAAAAACTAATCACAACTTGAACCCATGATCTCCTAATCAAACAAGGAAAAACTTTTACCTATGAGGTCTATGATGAGACGACCATCGCACACTCTCCCCAGTGGTCTGCCAAAGAAGGTCAGACCATTGGGTGGGGGCACCTCACGGAATGCTGCTGATTTTCCGCCAGTATCCGAATTCGAGTCACCAAAATTATATATTCCTGGAAACACACATTTGTTCTTTTCTCTGCCTGCATCATTATTAATTTCTCCAGAAACTAGTCCTGAGCATACTAATAATACTAACATTACTAATTCCTCCATTCTGCAGTTGGTTTTTGGATTTTGTAAGAAACTCCCTTCTCTTCAAGTTTATATAGGACATTTTGCTGACTTGATGATGAATTGAACACAACTAATGTCTAGGCTCTTTGTAACATTTAAATATGGATTCTTGCTTACCATATGAACGTAACACAGTTTTTCTTGGGTGCATTTGCCACGTTTTCTTTTGTTAGCTATGGTGATTAATTACGATAATGAAACTTATATATATTGCGTCACTCATATTAGAAGAGGATTTTTTAACAAGAGCAAACATTTAAAATATAGTAAGGCAAAAAATAACTAAAATAGTTATAGTTTGCTAAAATTAGGATTTATAGCTACATATAGGAGAGAGACGAGTGAGATCGAGAGAGGGAGGAGAGATGCAAGCAAGATCGAGAGAGAGTTGAGAGAGGCGAATTTCATATGTATATTTGTCAAACTGTATGTATATATCTATCAAATAAGTGTATTTGTATAACAAATATACATATATATTTGTATATGTGGCAAGCGAGATTGGGAGAGCGGTGAGAGAGGCGAGCGAGATCGAGAGAGAGAGGAAAGAGGCAAGTGAGGGAGGTAGACAGTGGAGAGAAGCGAATTGTATATGTATATCTGTTAAATTGAATATGAATATGTGTCTTTATATATGCAACACATATACATATGCATTTGTATATCTGACAAGAGATTAGAGAGAGAGAGAGAAGGGAGGCGAGAGAGATGAAGAGAGGAGAGAAAAAATTAGCAATAAAACCCATTGTAATTTTTTCAAAAGATAGTGATATAATGTAAATGCATATCATGCGTATAATACCATGAATCCCATTAAATATCCAATTAATGATCCTCAAATATGATGAACTACGTTCAAGTCATTAGGATGTTACATGGATATTTTCTTTTTTTGGCTTGTCATTAGTTAAACGAATTGAATCGGAAATATGGACCATTCAATGAGTAAAGATACAAGAAAACAGTAAAACTAGAATGTAAATTTTTTTATTTTTCAAGATATAATTACAAATTTCACAGAACTCATAAAAGTAGAAACATCTACTTTCAAGGAGTGAAGGAACATAACGCTAAGCAAATGTAGTCAGTGACTAACTAATAACTCTTCTATTTATTCTGCTATTGATGGTTCTTTCTCTGGTTCAACTTCCACGGGCTCTAACTTCTCTGTTTTACCATCTTCTTTTGGAATAATAAGTCCATAACCCCCTTCTTTTCGTCTGTAAACAATGTTAATCTCGCCTGCAGCAAGGCATACAATAAGTAAGTCAAATAAAGTAGAAGCATTCAGAAAATTGTTTATGGATTCTTTTAAAGTTGTTTTTTAGTACCAGATTCCTCATTCCGGAAACCATAGAAGTCATGGTCGACGTTTTCCAGCTGTTCAATTGCTTCAGTGACACTTAAAGGTGGCATCTCAAAGGACTTCTTACGAACAATCTGAAATAAAATATGAACGCAAGTGAGTCAGGAGTAGAATTCTAGAAACATTATTAACCATTGAAATGGTTGTTTATACTCATTTAGTAAATCTTGATGATCAGATCATTACATCTCAAGCTAGGATTTCAAGAGTGATGTTTGTAATGACTTGGTGCATCATTTAGTATTCTGCAGAAAAGGCAGTTCAAAGCACAAAAGAGAATAGTCCAAAGTGATCTACAGTTCTACATCCACCCAACAGCCAAGAATTTGTTCACTTAAAAGAGCCGAAGCATGTTTCAGTGCTTGGGTAGATTGACAAAGCATGCTATGAGAGTGGAAGTCACCAAAGCATTATATCAAGTTGAGATTAAGAATATCTGGCTACAGCATATGCTACTCGGTTTGGGTTGAACAAAGACAGGCATTTCATAGGCAGTGAGAGGATTTGGAACGGTAGAAACAGAAAGGACAAAGGCGTTCCATAAAAAAAAGCCACTTACAGATTAAGGACAACCTTATTGTATCTGGAATGGATATCAAAATTCAGACCAGTAATTTTAATAACATTGTAATTGGAAAATGAACCTAATTAACATGCCTCACCGATCAAGAAATGGAACTAATGAAAAGGTGAGTCCCCGGGAGAAAATGGACAGGAGCTTCTTCACATACCTTAAGATCAGAAATCAGAATGTTTAAGACATAGGCCAACCCGCTTCATGCGGCTATGAACACCGCCAAATTTAGCTCCTAAATGGTATTTAAAATGCTTTCTAGGTGAACCATTTTAACATAAAATTTAAAAGCTTGTTCTCGCTTTAAACCGTAGCATACTGTAATAAGAACACCTACCAGTGTTTTCCCTTCAATATCCTTACTAATTCAAGGACTGGAACAAAATTAAAAAATTGACACAGGAAATGAATTTTTTTATTAATATCCTATAGTGTGATGCCCAAATGTTATTCCAACCTTCAATTCCAGTTGTACTCCATCGTTAAACATCAAACGAAAAGATGATAACCATCTTATATATCATCGTACAATCAGATGACTTTTTCTGGTCTCTCGCTACCTCTCTTCATAGTACTCTAAAACAAATCATGGAAGAATAATGGGACAAGAGTATGGAATCGAACCTCAAAATGGAACATACAGGTAAAACCCATTAAGATATTCTACTCAGTAATAAAATATTAATTGGGCAAGATATCAATTGCCAGCACCAGTAAGACCCTTTAATCACAACGAAAAACATGTGTCCTCAATGTTGCTAAGAATTCAGTAACGGACATGTCAAGCTAGTAGAAACCAATATATTGAGTGCAAGAAGAATATTTGGCAAAACATGTAAGTTCAGAGACAACCTCAGTAACGAAGCCCTCGCTCTTGTCATCATCTTCTACTTCTTCCTCTTGGGGAAGTGTTTCCAGATCCTCTTGAACTAAAAGCAGTTCTGGGTCCCTGACTTTCAGCCTATCGAAGCCCTTCATATGACGACCACGGTCTGAATCTTTCTCCTTAATTTTCCGCAATTTTCGCTGTATAATTGATGATACCATATCTATACTTCCATAAATTGACTCTGCATCTTCCTCCGCACGAATCACTCCATGCTTTTTCGTGAATAAAGTAACCTATAGTTCAGGATGCCAGTCAATTAAATGTAATAATAAGAACAATAACAAAAACCTAAATAATTGAATTTGCAAGTTTTTGTGCACACTTCACATCTTCGGATTTTTGGGCCTTTTCCAAGCTCTCCACCTCGAACAGACAGCCTAACATCCACTTCCCTGGCTAGATGGCTGTGCTTTTGAACTGCCTTACCCAATTTCTCTTCCACATAGTCCTTCACAGCAGGTGTTAACTGTAGTTGCACCACAACAATAAGTCACCACTTTTCACATCCGTGAACACATGTAGGCTAAAAAAAATATTTGAGCAATCAACCTACTAAGACTTCTAGTTTCATTGTGAACTCACTACTGTACTTCCTAATGGTTCCAAATACAAGTCCAACAAGCTAAATTTTTTTGTAATCTCAATTTATACATCATATTTTCTACACCAAATATGCCTCAATCACGACCAAGTTTGCTTGGCTATAAACCCATTGACTATGACTTTATGAGTGAGATATCTGCTCATTGCAGTCACCTCCAGGGTTCTTTGCATCTGGATAATCTTCCTTTTCTTTAAGAGAGTGGTTGTATGCATTACTGGATGAAGTCAAATTATATAATAGAAACTAGGGTCGACGTACAGGTGTTGGATGTAAATTTGTAACTTTAGGATGGAACTCAAAGCTTTTAATCTAAATGGAAAGAGGGAGCCCCCGACATCAACTTCTTTGATGACTTAGCACTTGCATCGGCTGACTATTTCCTTAGTATATTTAGTAAAGCTAGGTTCAATAGGTTAGGCACCGGCTCCCAAACTTCTTGAAGTGGGTGGTTTCCCTCCATTTAAGCTCATCTCAAACTAATAAGCAAATAAAGATAGTAAACGAGTAAAGAAGTACTAGAAGCTCTTTGTATTTTCTTCTGTGACAAGATTATAGGACTGCTAGAAACATAGACTATGAAGTAAATGTACTAACATGACTATACATCCAACAAATTGCTATAGCCTAAACATTTTTTACTTTCATTGTGCACTGATGCTACATGGATTCCAAGAAATGGTAGATCCTATAAAACTAGATTGATAGAGAGATATAAGATCCTTTTTAACTTAACAAATTAAATTTATACCTAAAAGTACAATTGTGCATGCAGACCTTAAACCTACCTTTCAAGGATAGAGGACTAGATTCAAAATGAATTAACTATTTTTCATATAATCCAAGTTCCTATGAAGTCAATTAAGCATATATAAACAGACAAAAGAAAAAGAGCAGGGGAATAATAGGGTAAGGAGTGTAACCTCAAGGTTTTTCCCTTGAAGAATGAGTTTAACAGAAGAGAGAGGACCGTCCCAAGACATCCGAACCCCAAATGATTTTCTGACCCTATTCCTGACAGGAACATTAATCTCATTCATCTTGAAAGCTGAATTTAAAAATCCCGAACTGCTAGATGACAATGTGAATGACAAAGATGGAGAAGCAGTAGCGGAATAAGAAGAACCAGTTGGGTAGCTATGGATACAGTGAGAAATTGTTCCCACGGAAGGAGAAAGGGAAAGAGTCGCCATTGTTATATATTGCAGGAGCAGTAACCGGAGATTTCGGAGTCAATTAATCGATTTAAAGAGCAAAACTTGAAGTGGGTTGATGAATTTGAGTTAGATTTTGTGGGGTTTTGATAAAGATTCGAACTTTTGAGGAAAATCACAGTTAGTTGATTGCTTGGTACAGTAGTGTATATAGGTACTGAAGGAGAAGAAGATGAAGAATAGCGTTATCCGAAATTAGATGATGGTTGACACGTGACCTGTGTGTGATTTGCAAGAATGGTCCCCCAATTTGTAGTCAAATTTCATTTCTCATGTATATCCTTGTTGACGTGTCTGGATTTGATGAGGAGATAATATTTGATTTGATATTTTTTTGGCATTTCTTGTTTCGGACAGGAAATAAATTGAGATGCAAGAAATAAATAAAATCTTTAATTTTCCTTTTCCCATTTGTTATTCTGTTGTATCAATTAGTAATTCCTTGATAATTACCTCAAATGCACTTACAAAAGCTCTTGTGTTCAAGTACAAGAATAAACATATTGATTCTACTATATCTTTCTTTGATAAGATCCCATCCACTTAGGGGCTTTTATAGTAAAATAATTAATTCCACAGTTTTTTCGAAGAACATGGCTATTAAATATGATATGTCAAAAAGAATAAATAACATCATTTACAATCGAATATCAAATATCCCGTGGATCTCTGGAAGGTTGAGTACTTCTTTTGCGCATGCCACTCGTGGCAACATTACTTCAAAATTTGACAAGTCAAACGAAATATGACTTGAAATTTTCACAAGAAAAAGTTGAATTTTGAAATCTTGCTTCATGCAAATAGAAAGCTTTTCGAGTGGCCTCGTTTAATCTTTAATATTTCTAGAGTCCAAAGAAGGCCCATAAAAATCCATGGCCCAGTAAACTTTCTCGTTTGGTTTGAAGGCTTGCTTTTAGGGCCCAAACATGAATGGACATATAAAGTTATGTTTAGCCCATATGACTGACCCAATTCTTAGAGCCGTTAAAATGAACTTGGCCCATAGATTCTGCTTAACTCATTCATTATTTTACAGATTGACTTATAATTTTTCAAGCCCATTTAAAATTTAAACTGCTCAATAATTAGAGGAATATCTATTACATTCATCCTCAATGTTCACACCAAATTAATCATTTTCACTTTAGTTAGATGAGAACTAAAGTATGAACATGTTTTGTTTTGTCATAAAAAAATATATTGCTTAGCTACATAAAATTTTCTTCCTTACGTGTGTATATATATATATTCGAGAAAATGGACAAAATGATCCTTAATGTATTGGATATATTTTATTTGATTGAATGATCTTTAATATATAGCAAAGGTATTCATTTTGATTCCTAATATATTTGAAAAAATAAACAAAATGTTCCTTAATGTAGGGGTAATATTTTATTTTAGTCTTTGATATATTTCATCTGATTGAAATGATCCTTAATATATAGCAAAGATGTTCATTTTGGTTCTTAATACATTTCACTTGATTAAAATAGCCCTTAGTATATAACAAAAAATATTCGTCTTGGTTCTTTATCCCAAACCTAAATGATTTCATCCTTAAAAAAAAGGGTGAAAATTGGTGTGTACTCTACGTGGCTAACAATATTCATCGTTGTTGTCTTCTTTTTTAGCTCCCCCCCCCCCAAAAAAAAGATCTCCATAAAATCTAATACGATTTCTCTATTTTCTCCAAAAAAAATTTCTATTTTGTCTTTGCTTAAAACATAAACTTTTATCAAGTTAATGGAATGAAATTTTTGGAACGAGGAAATAATAAATTTTGTTGGAGAAAATTGTATTAGATTTTAAGGAGTTCTTTCTTTGAAGCTAACAAAGAAGACAATAATGGTAGATTTTGTTAGTCACGTAATCTTCATAGTTAAATTTAATACTTTTTTTTTGTAAATATATGTTATCTTTAGGATGCAGAACTAAAATGAACACTTTTTGTTATACTTTAAGGACCATATGATCAGAATGAACACATTTGCTATACATTAAGAATTATTTAATCAACTAAAATATATTAAGAATCAAAATTAACATTTTTACTATACATTAAAAATTATTTTAATTAAGTAAAATATATTAAAGATCAAAATAAAATATTACCCGCAAATTAAGTATCATTTTAGTCATTTTCTCGTATATATTCACTCCGTTTGGTTTCTGACTGACTTCATAGATTTGTTATTTTATATTTTGATAATTATTTAATAATTTCATCCAAATGAACGTCATTTAGCATGCGTCATCTGCGTGACGCCCAACTCTTTGTATCAGTGGACCAAACTCTCACCTCGTTTTCTGCACTATATTTTGTCCCCATGCATTTCGTTTGATAGCTAATTAAAATTATACAGATACAATCCGTTATAAAGAAATTTATATATTATTTTATATGAATACATATTAACTATTGACTCTTAAATTTTTTTTTATATTTTATAATCTTTCAACAAATAATATTCAACTAGAAAAAATGGAAACAACCATATATAATAAAATCTCATCCTTTGATTTACAGTTCATTATATCGATGGAAATAAAAATACCTTTGTTTAACCCTACATGTACGAAAAGTGCTCAAGCACTGTTTGAACAATGATTTAGAACAGACCAAGTTGACATCTCCTTTCGAAGTCTTCCAATAACATTCGAATAAATTGACTTTTAACTTATTTTTTTAATTTATTTAAAAATAAATATTTTTAAATTTTATTTACATATTTCATAATTGCTTAAAAACTATTTTAACTTAAAAACAATTAAAAAATCAATCCAAACTGATAATAAATTGGTCCATATCTCTATCTACTTAATTATTAGTGTTAGTCCAAGAAAACGTGTCATTGATGTGCGATATCAAATAATAGAATGGAAACATATCATAGTACATACTAATAAATTGAATCACGATCATCTTCACTCTATTTTAATTTTTTTAAAAAAAAAAATAGAAAAAAGTACTTATTTTCTTTTTAGCAATTTTTTAATTTTAATATATTTAAGATAACAAAATTAAATACTATTCTAATACATTTAATATATTTTTAATTTAAAATTATAAAAGAATTATTTCTTTAAACTTTATGTTAAAATCAAAAATAGAAAAATACAAATTGAAAGGAATATCTCATTTCACTTTTTCTACATCATCTATCTAATTATTATAGGTGTACTGTCTAATCAGCGCCGGAGACTTAAGGTCAATTTCTTGACTTCTTAAGTCTTTTCTCTCGACTCATTAAACTCATCATGTTTTATCGCTAAATTTCATCAAATTCAACTACTAAAAAATCATATATTTCTTATACTTTACCAATATATGAAATTCACTACTATATACATTGACCACGACCAATAGATGATTAATTATAATATGCATTAATTCGATCTGTTGGGATACAAACTCCTCTCACAGCAAATAATCAAGATATAATGGTTATCCCAACTCCATTAGTATGAGATCTTTTGGAGGTGTCCAAACATAAATCTGTGAGGGTTTGGCCTAAAGGACAATATCATAGTAATGCGGGGTTGGATCAGGGTACACACACGATCTACTTTTATCGTATTTAATCAATTGACAGATACTCACTGGTTGATTCTTATAAATTTTTGATGTAATTTGGAATAAAAATTATTTCAAATTGTACTAATATCTTTTTTGCCACCTTCAAATAATTATTTTTGTCCTAATCACTAATTTTTACTACATAAATGATAATTTAGTACTGGCTTAATCTCGTGCAGAATTTTAAGTATATTATTATTTCCTGTTTCTCCTTAAGTTAGAATGTCTTACTTGGCTAATTATGATAAGCTTTTACCAAATTTCTCGCCTTATTATTTTACTATTTTATGGAAAACTTGAGTTGTGTATAAAAGGAGGGCTCATTTTCTCTTTACAACACATTTTTCATATCTCTACACTTTTAATATTTTTCTCACCTTAATATTCTCCCAAAAAGTAACAGTCACACGGAACAATTTCTTATGTGATAATTAATCTCGAGTTCTTTGATTCCTTGGTTGTGTTTGATCTGTTTTTTAATCGTCCTTTTTACAGGTAAGTCCCCATCCATTTTTATATGAATTTGTACTATGTACTTGTCTCATTTGTTTGCTCAGTGTGCGGAAATTTGCATAGTTTCATTTTATGTGACACTTTTGACTTGGATAAAATTGAGTGTCTTATTGATCATGGATAATTTTATCAATAGTTTCTACCTCCACGATAAAATTGTAAGATTTGGATAATTTTGCTTTTCCTCAGACCCTATTTGTGGAATTTCAGAGATATGTTGTTGTCAACTTGAAGTTGACTTTTGAAATTTGAAAATAAAAAACTCAAAAATATTGTTTTAACAATTTTCACCCCAGATCACTCACAAACAAGTATTGAAAACAAGTATTCACTACTCCTTTCGTCCAAATTTATGTGATATTATTTGACTTGACACGATGTTAAAAAAAGAAAAAAATTATAAAATTTATGGTCTAAAATAAATCTTAAATGTTTATGTGACTATATCGATAAATCATCTCATTACATGTGAAATTGATATTTTGAAACTAAACTATTACTATACATAAAAATATATCTTCTTTTAAAAATCGATTAAAAAAATAAAAATATGTCACACAAAAAATATTTGTTCTAAATTTAGTAATTCACGTCGGCAGCCTGACATTTACTTTTACGTCGGCAGTCAAATTTATTTTACGTAGCTGAAAATATTATTTTAATCACGTCGGTGAATGTGAACCCATTAAATTAATTTGAACACTAACTTTATCATGATACGGTACAATTTGTTTATATATACTTGCACTTGTTAAGTAACATTAAACATTCTAATCATATCCTTTAATGTTTTCAGACATAATGCAAACAACAAATGTTCTTTCCAGTGTTACCAACTACTCAACCCTCCCTGAATCTTACGTTCGTCCTGAATCTCAAAGACCCCGCCTGTCTGAAGTTGTTGATCGCGAAGATTTTGTTCCAGTAATCGATATGTCTTGCTGTGACAGGAACATTATCGTGCATCAAATTGGTCAAGCATGTCGTCTTTATGGGTTTTTTCAGGTTTTCCTTTTTCATTTCACCACGGTTTTGCTCTTAGTAGACATTGAAATTTTATAGGATTTTACAAAATTAGTCCTATTTTAGGGTTTCTTCGAAGCTACTTTACCTAAACCTTAATTCATGCCTATATAAAAGGGTATATCAAAATATGATAACTTTAGAAGGTTATCTTAGGAGAAAAGAATGAAGGGATAAACATATATGTTTATCAATAAAATTATGCTTCTACATATTTTATTTGTAATTGTAATTTTTTTTATCACTTTAAAATATGTTGCAAACACTTACCACAGAAGAATAAATTTTGGTTTGATTTTTTATTAATAGGTGATAAATCATGGTGTACCAAAGAAGATAATAGATGAAATGCTAGGGGTAGCTCATGAATTTTTCAAGCTTCCAGTGGAAGAAAAGATGAAATTATACTCAGATGATCCATCAAAGACTATGAGATTATCAACTAGTTTTAATGTCAAGAAGGAAACCGTTCGTAATTGGAGAGATTATCTTAGGCTGCATTGTTATCCTTTGGACAAATATGCCCCTGAATGGCCTTCTAATCCCTCTTCTTTCAGGTAATTAATTAATTAAGTTTTCAATATAATCCAGTCAAGTAATTAATTAAGTAGTAGGTCATTCATGTTTGTGATTTATGAATGTATGTGTCATGTCATGTCAAATTAAATTTTTAGTCGACTTTTTTCTCCTTTTTTTATATCTAGTTTTTTTTTGCTTTTGGGCTTCTGAAAACAATCTCTCTGTCTCTATGAGGTAGTGATAGACTCTGTATATATTTTACCTCCCCAGACCCCAACTTGTGGGATTTCATCACGTATGTTATTGTTGTTGTTGTATTTATCAATCAAATTGAATTTAAGATCTTTCGAAAATAGTCTCTCTATCTATATGAGATAACAATAATAAAATCTATGTATGCTCTATTTTCTTCGGTCCTCACTTATAAAATTTTATTGAGTATTATGATATTATTATTAATTGAATTTTATTAAGATGATATGCTTTATGATTCTATATGCACCATGATTGTTACGTATCTAAGCTGTTTTTGAGCAAGCTTTATGTCATACTTTTTTATGTCACCTATATTTTGTCTTGTTTCTAACTAGCCGTAACTTTGCTTGTCACGTATCTATTTTGTTTTTTTACCTAACTTGGTAAATTATCTGTATTCAGTAATTACGTGTTTGATTAAGTTTTTTCGACGTAGGTTACTTTTGTTTAGTAAGTGGAGTAACTGTTTAGGAAGACGTACAATATTCTGTAAAGTACACCTTAATTGGTCGGGCCACGTGTTCATTTCTTAACGGAAGAAATAAAATATCTAGCTACAGCAATTGGTTCCCAAAGGATTTTTTCAGTTAAATGATTTTTAATAATACAGTAAGAAACTATATATATATATATATATATATATATATATATATATATATATATATATATGTAAAAATATATA
>JAPFFP010000094.1:19781758-19804553 GCA_026153255.1 Solanum medicagineum | reverse complement strand
TCTAGTTATTTCTGCTTACGGGTTTTGAGATGAGGGTTCCCAGGAAACAGCCTCTCTACTTTTATGGTAGTGGTAAGATCTGCGTACATTCTACCCTCCCCAGACCCCACTTGTGGGATTTTACTGGGTATGTTGTTGTTGTTGTTGTATGATCTCCCACAAGGTGGTAAGTCAGGTACCAATATTATTGTGCTCCCGGCCATTTCTAGAAATTACTACCTACTTTGGAAAGTTCTGATGCTGGACAGGAGATTTTGAAAAGGAGAAACTAATTTCCTTAAAGGCTTGATAAGGTCTCTACGAATTTGAAGAAAGAATCCAGGGAATCAAACACTCCCTCTGATTGTGACGCCTTTAGAAGTTTGAAGAGAAAAAAAGTATGAAGAAATTTATGATGTTAGCTAAACCACTGTTAAACACTAAAAATGTCTCTCGTCACAAAAAACTGAAAGTCCTATTTGTTTACAAAATCTTATATGGAAGTATCGCTTTCTTTTAACCCGTCTTAGCTAAACATATAAGAAGTTCTCATTTAAATGTTCTATGCTATTTTCTAAAACAGTAGAAATACAAGTAATGAACAAACGAACAAATTCTGTAAGAAATAATAAGATATCTTGTTTGTCATTTCCTTATGAGTCTAATCTTTCATTACCTAGACAAAGTACACATAATATCCCCTCTATTAAAGAATGTTATTGTCTACATTCATCATTGGGTAAAAATGCCTCCTTTTGTAATAAGTTCCAAAGGACCATAATCATGCAAGCATAGTTGAGAAGTTGAAGCACAACTGATAGTATTATTACTTCCGAGAACAAGTAAATCTGGTCACTGGTCAAAATTGTGCAGAAAATCTTGTGTTCTAGAATCACACAAGCACAAGTTACATTCCAAATGATTCAGTACTAGTGAAGAGTTAAGTTCCTTTAAACCAAGTATCAACAGAACTCACATTAAGTTTGTCCTTCCGCTCATTCAGCAGCTTAGCAGCACCAAGAAGCATAGCCGTATGAGCATCGTGTCCACATCCATGCATTTTTCCATTAATTTTGCTCTTATGTTCCCATTCGACAAGTTCCTACGGTTATATTCAATCGAGATCAATCCAGAGACATTTCACACTAAAATATGCACAGTACTAAGAAAATCTTTAAATAAAGTTGGAAAATTGTGATAGGCTGATGACCAGTGTAGAAAACAATCCAACTAATATTGAATCCTCTCGATTTGATATAGAAGATTCATACAATGAACATTGGGCAGTTTGGGTGAAGTTTGAATGGGTTATAATGGGTCAAAACAACAAATGGGTCAACACCCAACCTAATCCTAATTGGCTTGGGTCAAAAGGTAAAGTGATGTGTTATAGAACGGGTCAAGACCCAACTCGATCCAATTTTTACTAAGTTTTGCTTATTTTAATTGTTTTATTTAATATTTTAGTACTTAATTAAATTATATTTTTCTTTATTTTGGCTATATAAAATATATCAAATTAACAAAAAGAAAGTGTTATAAAAATATTTTGACAAATCTCTCGAGTCAATTCGGGTTGAATATCAATTGGATTGGCTTGAGATGGATTGAACTAATAAATGGTCGGGTTATTAACCTGCCCAAACTTCAACGAGTTGGACGGGTTGAGTTTAATTTTACCACCCTGCAATGAAAACTGGGGATCGAGACAGAGGGGGGCAAGGACATTAAGATATTATACTTCCTCAGTAAATTCAACATATCTTCAAAAGTTTGGGTACTTTCTTGAACTTGTTGCAAAATTAAAACCAGACAAATGAATCGAAACAGAGGGAGCACCATGTAAAAAGGGAAAAATAGAATCTTTTTGTACATAAGTAATTGGGAGAAACCTGCAAAGGAAGGGCATCCATATCAGCTCGCAGAGCAACAACAGGGGGAGAACCATTGCCAATTTGAGCAACAAAACCAGTTTTAGCAAAAGGGTATTCATAATAAACCCCAAGCTTATCGAGTTCACTACGGATGAGTGCACTGGTATTATATTCTTGAAATCTGAGTTCTGGGTATTCATGAATTTTCCTTCTTATGGATATCAACCAATCTTTATCTTTACTTGCTGAGCTCAGTATCTGCTTAGCAAATTCTTGATCGAAGTAGCTGCCTTGAATTAAATACAGCAAGCTGAAGAAGAAAAGCAAAAGGGGTAATAAAAAGGAGAGAAATGAAAACATTTTGCCACTTTTTCTCCGTTGAAATCAACTCGACCAACTATCTTAAATTCAGCATTTATTGGGTAGTCTTCCAAGAAAAACTTGTTTTTCTTTAATTAATAATTAATAAACAGATGAGTTAGATGGCTACTTAACTCCCAATTTTTTAAAATTAATAATTAATAAATAAAATTTTAGTTAGCTATCTAAGGATTTGATTCCCGTTTCTATTTCCCCTGCCTCAGTTTTTTCTAAAAAAATAATTAATCAAATGTGTTTATATACTCCCATCGCTCCATTTTACATGGAAATTCTCTTGATTTGCCTTTAAGAAAATGTTAATTAAAAAATAATTTGATTAAATTATTTCTATTTTTTATGTGACATTACGTCTTTTTCAAAATGGGGTTAGAAATAACAAAATGAAAAATCAACCCAAACCTGCTAAAATTTTTCAATTTATTGCTCCCTTTCTTTTAATTTGATTGTTTTGTTTTAACTTGACATGAGTTTGAAAAAGTAATAAAAACTTTTATATTGTAATTTTTAATTAAAATCATCTCAAATATTTTAAAATATCTTTTAATTTTATAATCTTAAATATGAAATGTGAAAAGGTAAAATTAAATAGTTGTACTTTAAAAAGAAAAATAGACATAAAAAATAAAATAAGTATCAAAGTATGCTATTCTCAAAGATTGTTAAAAGGACAAATAGGCCTATAATTGGTTCCACAACTCCAACTCATGGCCATTCCTTGAGTAGAGTTTGAATCTTTGGATAAAAGTCTAAATTAACTTTAGATCTCCTTAACACAAAATAGTACTAGTAATGTACAAAATGAGACAATCATCGAACATACTAGCTGTCTCAACCTGAGCTCCTCTGCAATAATAAAAAAGGAGCTAAAGATCAACTGAGCATAATTTACGCCTGTTCATGCTACCACAAACACCTCTATCATCTATCAGACCTATTTACAACAAAACTGCAATTTGGATACAGACTATCTAATAGCTTGAAAGGGAGTCTTAGAGTAACTGGTATAGTTGTTGCCATGTGACCAGGAGGTCACGAAATGCAAGGTACGGCAACATACAACAGACCTTTGTGGTCGGGTCCTTCCCCAAACCCTGCACATACTGGAGCTTTAGTGCACCGAGCTTGCCCTTTTTACTGTCCTATAGCTTAAAGCATCCCCAAAAACCTAAGAAGACTATGAGTACACTTGCAACTGCGAGCACCTTGGATATGTAGAAACTTGACGCATACAAAGACAATGCTGCTCTCTTTGAAACTTCATCAACTGGAAAATAATTTGTCCCTTTCGCCTTTCCACTCAAGTTTTCGGCCATTTGACCATCCCTCTCAAATTCTTTGGACATGGTATCTTGTGTCTCATCACTGGAGATAGCAGCACTAGAGGACTTTTTACTCTGCACATGCCAGTTATTAAATACATGTCAATGTGTCACCTTTTAGCGCCTTTTTTTTCATGAGGGATTGGGGAGACTTACCGCAGGCACAGTTGACAGTCCTCCATGATTTGCTCCACTCTGATCAGAATCAGTCGGCATGCGACACTTTATTGTTGCAGATTGACGTTTTACTTGGTAACGTATTCTTTGAGCAGCAGTTCCTTGCATTCCAGATCCCAGCTGTCTGTTGTCAGGTTGATTCTCCATCTGCCGAGTCCTTAGTGTTATTCCAAAACCAGAATCAGTGCCTACATTGCTGTAATCATTTGATTCATCAAAGTTAAGTGAGCTGTCGACCTGCATTCCACCAGAACCAGCAGATGAAACAACCTCTCCAGGGTAACCATTGTTAAGGAAATCCAGATTCCCCATTGAGTGATCATTGCTAACATTATATGTTGCGAACGCCTCGTCCGCTGTGGTTGCAACAGAATTAATCTCTCTCATTACAGCAGTCTCTCCACAATTTCCCAACAGAAACCCGGGTTCAAATATATATGTCTTAACCTGGGGCAAAAGAATAGCAGCAGAAGATCAGTTCTCTATAAAAATAAAAAAAAGTTTCAAATAACAGATGTCTTGAGACGACTCACAAATGTACAAAACTGAAAGACGCCTATAGGGTTCCACTTACTGGCTCGTGTGTAACTTGTGACCTCAACTCACTACACATTCCAGAGTCCTTAACTGGTGCCCTTGTTATAGTATTGATACTGTTCGAGGCAAACTGGACTGACCTCAAATCCAGTCCAGAATCTTCATAGGAAATCTCATCAGAGCTAACAAGAATTGAATTGGAAAACTCACTAGTATTGAGAGCATTTATTCCGTTCTGACACTGGACATCCTTTTGATCACAGCTGATCTCATTGGTCATGGGAGCATGTAAGTTAGATGATCCAAACTCTACCTGCAACTGTGAAGGCAACGGGGAGAAGATATCCCAATCAATAGGCTCTGGTGAAGGGTCACGAAAGAGTCCCATCAATGCGTCTAACTCGAGATCTGGCTAAAATATGAAGCAAAGAAACAAGTCTAGAGTATTAGTTCACTTGTCTGCAATGGAAAACTCAACATTTAAGAAAACGGCAGACATGGGAATTGCTCTACTTACTGGTACTGATGTTATGTCCAACATCGGATCTTCAGCATCGCCAGCAGCGCAACTATTGCCACAACTATCAATAGATAATCTAGTGTCACGAGTTTTGCCTCCGGAGGTTTTTGTTGGATTACTTTTATTACCATCACTTTCCACGACTGGAGATGGAGTCACTCTTTCTGATAGTTCATCATTGGTAGGTGATTTTCTAACAGCAGGAGATGAAACAAGAAGGTCAACTTCATCCAAGTGTGAACTCTCGGCATGTTCATCTTCCTTCAATTCATTCTTCTTAAAGAGACGACAAAGCACAAAGGCTCCCTGCACCAGGAAAATGATTACTAATAATCCAATATGGCCCAATTTACATAGCTACATCACAAAATAGGAATGGAACTGTAGCTTCAATGATTAACTAACAATGGTGCATCTGATCCACAGTTGTTGACTTGGACATCTCACAAAATGTTGCACCCACCAAAAAAGTAAGCATTACATGGGGCTACATCACGAAATGTTGCATACAACCCCTTGTTGTCCAAACAGAAGATAAGTGGACTAACTACAATTAAACTGGTCAGTCATATGCCACTCCATTTAAGTAAACAATATTGACATAATGTCACCTTAAGACATGATTTTTCTGAGATAAGAAACAGCCAAATATACCACTATCTCTTCAAGTAGAATAGATTAACCTATAATTTCACATATGAAACAAACAGCCTTTTTCTAACTAAAACCAACCCAAACAGAGAAGAGAGATTTTAGTCCCCACCTGTCCAGGGTGTGAACCATCCAATGACTTGTCAGTTGCACGATATTCATGAATCACCCAATTGGTCCTCTTCCCTTCAGGAGCTCGCCCCATGTAGTATACCAAAGTCTTCTTCATCCCAATCTTCCCCCCCTTTCTAGCAACTACATTTCTATCTTTACCAGTAGCTTTCCAGTATCCTCGTTCAGTTGATCGGTTCAATCGCTGCCCATTTTGGTACTTCCTATCTATGGGACAGAAGTAGAACCACTCATTGTCATTTGACTCTACAACAGACAAATCTGCAATCATTTGAAACAATTCATGCCATTAAATACTTTTCAAACATGAAATTCAAGCTTCTGAGCTAGGATAATGGAGAAACAAGCGTTGGTGCAGCAAAAGCTACATCCTGAACTTCTTAAGCCAAAGATAATATGGTAATAAACATAATCAGAGTATACCATATGGAAACACATTGCTACAAATGATAATCAGTGGACCCAAAACTGAGATTATTTTACTTTTTCATTTCAACACTTCCTACTAAAAGTAGGTCAAAAGCACCCAGAAACAAAGCTAGTCGCAGTTATTTCAACAGAATTGTCTCCCTCCCCCCACACTTACAGTGCAAAATCAAAAGTAAGGGACAGATGATCAAGAGCCTGAAAGCTTTTAATCAGGCTTTCATCTTACATTCAAAGGAACAAATTACAATCACCAAAGTCCACAATTTTTTCTTAAATTCAAATTGCTCCTTTGCCCTTTTAAGGGCTTGAGTATCTACCAACAAGAATCGTAACTCAATCCACTTTGCTAATTGTTAAGTGAATACTGGTTCCGCCTTTCCCCTAAAATTACACATTGAAGAAAAAAAGGGATTTACCTAGAAGAGGCAAAAAAAGAAAAAAAAGTTGACGGAACTAACCAGGCAAATCCCATGGCTCGAATTTGCAGATATCAACTTCTCGAATAACACCCACTTTGTCATCAGAACAATTGATCTTCAATTTCAAATAATGATTGATAAGCTCCTCATCGGTGGGCCGAAAACGATATCCAATCGGTAAAGTATTCAACGGTGGAACTTCCACCTGATTGCCCACCGGAAGTACAGTCATTACCAAGATTCAAACTTTATTAGAGAAAACGAAAAAACTAGTATTTGGGGGTAGATGAATCGATGAAATTTGCCTCAATCTAGATGAAGTAAGCTGAATCAGCAAAAGCAAAAGAAAAAGGGGAGAGTGAACAAAAGGGGTTATGTGGAAAACCCTTTATATCAACTTCAGTGGGGCTTTCCGTATATCCTAACTAGGAAACATCGCAGAACGCGTAAGGATTCTTGAAATCTGCATACAACGCGTAGAAACAGTACATTATCACTGTTGGGAGGAGGGTATATTTGGAATTAAAGGAGAAACGTAACGAACAAGATGAATGGAAGTCATTGGACCAATAGGAGTTAGTAGGCTGAAGAATGTCGTCATCATACATGATGCCATACTAGGTTACTGGTATGTGTTTATGTCTCTTTTCTTAAAGTTGAAATAAGGAAAATATAATTTCCCATAATTAAAATAATTCTAATTTATATTTATGCTTGAACACAATATTTAAAAATTTAAAATTTTAGAAGTTTTACATTGATGAAGATTTAATTCTCATTTTCCTTTTTCCTGCTTACAATATTTTTTAAGAAAAGATACCTCTTAATTAAATATGTAGTAAAATTTTTTTGAGATAAATTTATTAAGAGACGTATAAAAAATAAAAAAAAGACTTAAATTTTTATCAAAATATTCAATAATCTAAATATGAGACCCACAAAATAATAACAGTTAAAAACTGCTTTATCCTATTCACTCAAAGAATCATTTAGACGTCATTGAAAGGAGCTTCTGGAATGTTCTCATTTGTTCTATATTCATCTTCCCTTTTCCTTATTGATTATTAAAAAACAAATCACAACATATTTTTTTGTTTAAAATATATTTATGTTTTATTTATGAAAATTTTCATAGTTCATCTACATGTTACCTATCCTTTTTAGATATTTATCTGTTGGTACACAAACTCATTCTATATTGATGGGAGAGAACAAGTAGAACATATTTAAATAAGGTTCAACTCAACCCATTAGTATGAGGCCTTTTGGGAGATACTCAAAAATAAATCCGTGAGGATTTGGTTCAAAGCGGACAATATCATACTAATGGATAGTTGGGGTATGGACACGCGCTGGCCCTAACAACTGGCGCCCACCTTGAGCAATAGCGGCGGTGTAACGGATCACATGATGTGTAATCTAGCGATATGAAGGTCTGCGGTAATGCCTTGCCTTGTGTCGAAAGTCTTCCCGATAGGATGGTCGGGCGGCGTGTCCTGCAGGTTGTTGCGGCGGTGCAAAATGGTGACAAATTTGAAATCGATAATCGCTGAAGGGGAGGTCACGAGTTTGTGTGGTCCGGGTTTGAGGAGAGGTTTGTTGGGTATACAAATCCAGCGGACAATATCATATTAATGCGGGGTTGAAGTGTGAACACGCGCTGGCCCTAACAATATCTACAAACAAAAAGTATAAATTTACACATAGTCACGTACATATTAATTTTTTTTTCCAGTAATATAACTAATCTAAAGCATGTTTTTGAAGATATCTAAAAAATACTTTTGACTTAAACTTTTTTTTAGAAAAAAATAGTGACTTCGCGCAAATAATTAATCCTATTCCTCTGAGCCGCTTATACTAAAGGATGTTCTTGGAATTTCAGAGAAATTTAATTTGGTGGACTTTATAAATTTGTTTTTATTTTATATTAAATCTTTTATATCAAAATTAAATATTACATCTAACAATTCAATAGTTTACGAATTACAATGTTAAAGTCTTTCAAGGTGAAGCTATAGGTACAAAGGGTCATCCAAATTTCCTTTGTTAAAAATATTATAATATGTATAAAATTAATTATTTATATTTATTAAATACTCATATTTATATATAAATAGATGATAAATCTTTTGGAGAAAAATTTCGATTGCAAGTATATATGTGCTTTTCTTTTTCTTTTCTCTTTTGAAGAATGTTTTCAAGAAGTATAGTTTCTATCTACCACTTGTGAAAGAGGAAGATGTGGTCAAGAAGTGGAGCTAAGTAGCTAACCTCCATCACATAAGAATTCAATATATAAGTATATTTTTTAAAATCTTTTGGAACTTTATTTAGGGATGGATAAATAGGATTTTTTTTCCCCCTCTAAATTATTGATAAATTTTATTTTTGGTCCTTATAATATATGACTTGGTATATTTAACCTTTGATTAATTAAAATATGCGTTATTGTGTATTGAAAACATATCATAGTTGACTGCTTAAAGAATGATATTATCATCAAATATGAAATGGCAGTACAAATTTTACATGACACATCAGTATTAATTAAAAGGTTATGCGTTTGGATTGACTTATTTCAAGTAGCTATTGTAGGAAAGACAAAAAGTGATTTTAAGCACTTTATTTTGTGCTTAAAATGTACAAAAATAAGCTTAAAAGCCAAAGTCAATCCAAATACCCCTTAGTGATGAAACTGCTAAAAATATGATATATCTTTTATCAATATTCACAAACAAATTAAGGAATCGAAATATAAGATTACTCAATCAATTAAAAGTGTCATATGATTAATCAGATATCATTATAAGGAACTTTCCATATATAGAAAAGAAATAGAAAGAGATAGACTAGAAACGACCTCTGCTATGTCAATGACACCAAAGGGATATTAAATGAATGGAATTGGGATATGGATGGAATATAATGAAATAGAGCCACTTTGAGGTTCCTCTGAAATGAGGCATGTAAGGGAGCCACTACGAAGAAGTTCTGAGAATTACGAAGGAAGCTTCGAGCTCATATTGATCATGATAGAATTTACCAATTATTAATGTAGTAAATTGCTTTTATACCTACTCCCTTAAGTGAGACTCCATTCTTGGTGGACCATTAATTTAGCCATGGAGATGCATGTTTCTAATTTTGCTTCTTGAGACTTGGACCAAACACAATAAATAATTACAAAAATGTCATTTTCAATCTTTTCCATATTGCTAATTAACGAGTGATCGGTAGGGAGAGAAGAACTTGAAATTGACTCCCTCTAATTCGAGATCGAAAAGAAGAATATTATAAATATAAACGGACAAAATAGTACCTTGTTTGGTATAATTAGACTACAATTTTAAGTGTATTGTTTGTTGTAATTTAGTTTCATGGAACCTTAGTCCTTAAGCTATGTAAAGGTCTTAGTCAAGGGGATTGCACATTGTTTTATCTTCTTTCTCCCATGAAAAATCAACCAATATCTTAGTCTCTATGCAAACGGCAAAACCTAAATAAATTACGAGTTTGATGATCAGTTCAGAATTTATTATTTTTAAATTTTAACTTTGTCATTTTTTTTCTATAATTGAAAAACAAGATGTGTAATCATGATTGATTAAATATTTTTTACTAACCTTTTGAAAAGCAACATAATCTAAGACCAAAAGTTTGTCTTGATTCTTAATTCAAAAGATTCTTTATTGAGTTCTATTACATCGAGAGGTTTCATATTTTTACGATTAATGGTGACGATTTGATCAGTTACTTTTTAGAAATTATACCATCTTAATATTTTGAGAATTTTATAATGTATAATTAAAATGAATAATTTTAAATTCATCCCAATTATATCGATTTCTCTTCAGTATCAGTACTATTTGATTGATTTTTTTTAAAGTATCCTTCAAAATACACTATTATTTCACAAATTTGTTTTTGAAGAAATACGTTAATTCACTAAAAAGTCAAGAATGTAAAATCTTCTTTCTATATTATTTGATCTAAAACTTTATAGAGAAATATTTGCATAGATTTTGTCATATTGTTTGATGGAAATGTATTATAGTATCTTTTAAATTGAAATTGATTTAATTAAAGGCTAATCAAAGGATAATAATAAAACTCGTCAATATAATACTATATATGCATGCATTACATATATGTTATTGAGACGAAGGTTTTTTACAAATAACATCTCTATCTTTATGAGATAGTAATAAGATTTACATATATTTTTTTCTCCCCAAATCTCACCTGTAGAATTTCACTGATATATTATTATTATTATTATTTTAATACTATATATACATGCATTATATTACTATAATTATAGAATTCCTCATTGTATCATGTTTTTTCTAGAAGACTAAAGTAGAATTTGATGTATCAGTCCAACAAATGATTATTTAGTTCAGGAAAATGAATATAATAGGAGTATCAAAGCTGAATAACATCTTGAGTGAATCAAAGTTGCAGCCAAATTTGGGCCATCCTTCTGCCATTCTTTGCTAATAATTATTTTTTGTAGATTGTAGTGCACATTTCCCAACAATTTTCATTACCTTCTCTGAAAAAAATTTGTTTTTTCTTATTTCTTCCATTTTGATAGGATCCACAGAAATTAGATGCTACGTGAAACTAGCAAAGCAAGAGACACAATAATTAAATATAGTTCGATCGATCGATTTACATCTACGAGAGAAGATGAGTAATCCACTATATAAAAGATGATACACAATATTCAGAGAAATAATCTCACCAATTCATTCGAAATACAAAAAAGTTCATACAAGTGTTAGCATAATAATTATGACTTACCATTTCTCTTCCGGCACAAAACTCTTAAACCCTTTTCCTACATTGTAAATACTATCAAATTAAAAAGAAATAAGTCTCTATTTATAAAATTATAAATCTTTCTGAATAAAAAAATGAGACTCTATTTATAGAGTCATAAGTCTCTATTTAAATTTTTTAAGGCCATCAAAACTCAGATAAGTTTTTACTGGGATTTGAGCTCTGAAAAAATCTTTATGCAATCAAAAATATTTCGAATCTACTCCAACTTCAATGCTTTTACGGCATCCCTTCCAAGACAAAACAGGACCAAGTCCCACCATAGTTTCAATAATTCACAAGATTCAGGTTTTTGTTTAATTTTTGAGGCTCCACCATGCTTGTATAAGTTGTCTATTTGCCATATTCATTCAATTGGTTTTCCTGTCTTGATCAACATCGGCGGATTCAAAATTTTTATTCAGAGGGTTCGAAAAATAAAAATATAGTACTTAAAGTTCAAACCTAAAATCTCAAAGCGAATTCTGAACCCTTGACTACTAATACAAACTCTAAAAAAGTTACAAAAATATGTTATATTATCGAGGGGCTTCAGGTGAGGCCCAGTAACAGAGCCAATATTTTCTTCAAGGACTTTTATATTTTTAAAAGATGTTCATCTGATCATCGTCGGAGAAATAGAGCTCCGCCCCCGGTGAGCACCCTCGCGGGAGTGGTCCACAAGTAACGAGAACATGACAAACCCCCCAAGTAACCTCTCACATGCATGTTCTCCTGATCAATCTTATCCCTCAATTAATTTTTATCTCTCAAAAATTTAATTCCCATATCCACACCACATTCAAAGCACCTGCCCTATGTGTGCTTGTTTGCACCAATACATCTCTCACATTTATAACAACCATCTTATATATAAGACCTTTTCAATGAACACACACACACACACCAAAGCTAAGTTAAAATTGTTAGAATGGTGAATCGCAATGGGAAAAAAATGTTGAAGCATCAGAGGAACAGAGTTAGCTTTTCAGCTAACTTGCCTGAGGATGTTCGCGGGGCGTTCGCGGATTGTACATGTGTTGTGAAGTACTCTACGGATCCATTGACAGATATAAGAGAATCTATAAAAGAGATGGTGAAAAATGTTGGCATTAAAGATTGGAAGGAGATGGAGGAATTGGTGTATTGTTATATTGTTCTTAACTCTGAAGAGGTCCATAAGTTTATAAAAGAGGCTTTTCTTAGTTTATGCTCTTAGTTATTGAAAAAAAATGGATAAACCAAGTAATTCTCTTATTTTATTATATGCTCTTCGCTTTTAGCAATTTTTATGTTGTCTATTTCATACACAATGTAAACATATGTTTACATTATTACTGCAATTTCACCTGTTGTTCACTGTTCACCTTGAAGGTATGTGGTGCAAAGAGAAATGATTTAAGAAGAGAATGAAGGAGATTGTAATAATTGGGGGAGATTTTAAAATATGTAGCTTCTTTTAATATGATAAAATTTGTTAGGAAACTTATCGAGCTTGTATTCAAATTTGGATCGAATGATTTTTAGTTTTTGACCAATATAAATTTATAATACCTACTATAATCAACTAACAGCGAAAGTTTCAAATCAATTATATTATCGAGATCCACATACGTAAGTTTGAGTGTAATAAAATTAGAAGAAAATAAATGATTTTAACGCATATCAAAAATATTCTCAGTATGAACATCTCAATTGTCAAATCCATATAACTCCTACTTGTGTATTTGTGTTGAATCATGTTATCATGAAAAACTAAAGTTTAATGATAATAGGTCAATATAGGTTGTATGAGCTAAATTAATTGGGTCAGTTGATAAAAGAACAAACAATACAAATTTCACTAAGTTTAGGGCCTAATTATGTATCTTCACTTTAGTTTTTGAAATTACCTTTCATACCAAATTTACTTGTACCTAGCCTCGAATACATGCTAATCAAATTAGATGTAATTTGTTTTTTGATAAATTGTATCCAAACATGATTCGCTTGTATCCAAGATACACCGACTTTCTCACTCACCTCTCTGCTTATATAAATCAGTATTTTGAAATGTACATGGTATCAAAGATACATATATCTAATATCAAAACATACATGTTGACTCTCTCTCGCTTCTCGCCCTATGAATTTGTATTTTAAAATATATCTTATATCAAAAACACGTGTATCTAGTATCTTTGAAATATGTATCTGAATTGAATTCTGATACGAAATTATTAATTAATGAGATAATATGTAGTTATTCAAACTATAGAGTGGATAATAACGAAATACCAGTACCTTGAAGAACAAGACATGATATAATATAAATTGAGCAAGGGGCTTGGTTTTCTTGCTAATTCATTTATTGCTGATTTTTTTTATTTTCATATCAACATGCATCATCGATTGGAATACCAACATGAACATGGGAAGATCAAGCTCGATAAACAAGCTTCGGCTGGTAAATAACCAGCTTATTCATTCAACCAATATCAGAACAATCTCCACAGCAACTTCTTCTCTGATTACAAAGCAATCCTCCAATCGGCTCCCGCCACGTCCACTATCCTCTTCCACTCCCATCCGCCATTTTTTTAGTTCTCGAGTTCCATATGCCAAGTAAATTTTCCATTATAATTATTTGGTTAGTAGTGTGTTTTTTCAAGTTTGTAGTGTGTGATTTTTGTTTTCTGATGAAGGTATCGGGTTCGGGTGCCGACAAATTGGGGGATTCGCATAGTGCCTTAGAAGAAGGCGTACATAGTTGAGAGGTTTGGGAAATATGTGAAAACATTGACTACTGGAATTCACCTTTTGATCCCTTTCGTTGATCGCATTGCGTATGCGCATTCGCTCAAGGAAGAGGCTATTCCGACACCTGATCAGACCGCCATTACCAGAGACAATGTTAGCATTCCGATTGATGGTGTTCTCTATGTCAAGGTTTAATCTCTGCTAGTACTACTACTTATTATTTTGCACGAATTTATGTGTGAATTTTAAAATGCAATGGTTTTGCTCTGTATATTGTAGACTGTGGACCCAAAATTGGCATCATATGGAGTTGAGAAGCCGTTGTATGCGGGAATTCAACTAGCACAGACAACTATGCGTAGTGAGCTTGGTAAGATCACACTCGACAAGACCTTTGAAGAAAGGAACACTTTGAATGAAAAAATAGTGGGAAGTTTTTAAGTAGAATTTTGTGATCAGAAAATTATAGCGTTGGCCATTTGCCCTTTCACTCACGAGTATCTGAAGCTCAAGATCAATGATTGTGATTCTGCACTTCCCTTGCAGTTGGCCATTAGTGATGCTGCAAAAGACGGGGGATTGAAATGTCTTCGTTAAGAAATAAGTCTCTGGCCTGTTCAACTGATTTATTTGTTGCTACAAAAGCATTTATGGTTCTTCATTTGCTGAATATGTATGTTTTCTCTTCGGGGGATATATCTCCTCCTCGCGGGGTTAGGGCAGCTATGGAGATGCAGGCTGAAGCCGAACGGAAAAAAAGAGCTCAAGTTCTTGAGTCAGAAGGTAACAGTTCGTCACCTGATTTGAGCAATGTGAAGAAATTCAATGTGCCATATGTATGGCATTTTCCTGTATTAAAATTGATGTGCATTGACACGTACAACAGGAGAGAGGCAAGCAACCAGTGGCGGATCCAGGATTCCTGGACAGTGGGTGCTCATTTTTTTAAGGAAAAAAATGTGTTGCCAATGGGATTCGAACCCACGTCTAGCAGCTCCCTTGAACTTTATCGATGGACAGAGAACCACAACACCCACAGAACTTCTTGTTCAGTGGGTGATTAACCTTATATTTATACCATTTTTACAAATTTTCTATATAAATACACAGATTTTTTTCAGGGTCACTGGGTGCTCGAGCACCCACGATCCAACACGTGAATCCGCCCCCGCAGGCAAATATAAACATTGCTGATGGAAGTAAGAGTTCGGTGATACTGGCCTCAGAAGCTGCAAGGATGGATCAGGTCAACAGAGCACAAGGTTAGTAAAGTTGTTGCCTAGTGAAACTTGTGTAAAATCAAACTTGTTTGGCTGATTCTCCTCGCTTACACTCTCTCCTTCTCTGATGAATCAGGTGAAGCTGAAGCCATTCTATCTAGAGCACAAGCTACAGCCAAATGAATTGCCTTAGTGTCACAGACCCTTAAAGAGCATGGAGGTGCAGAGGTGAGATCCCTAATTTCAGGCCCAAGTCTTTTTCCCATGATTCTGTAACAATATTTTGCAGAAAGTTTGGATTTGTCATACTACATTTGATTGCGTCAATGCCAATGTGCATTCTCACTCACAATTCTTTCACTACTGGATAGGCAGCAAGCCTAAGGATTGCAGAGCAGTATGTCCAAGCCTTCAGTAACATTGCAAAGGAGGTGAAGCATGATAGATGATACCTTCTCGTTTAGTCCATCGTCATGCATTATTGATTTGCTAATCATTTTTATTTTGTGTGTCCCTTTTCAATTTTATAGGACACAACACTATTACTTCCTACAAGTGTTTCTGATCCTGCCAGCATGGTGGCTCAAGCGCTAAACATATACAAAAACTTAACGAGTAAGAATGCTGGTATTGAGCTTCCAGAGACCTCTCAAGCTAATTTGAAGCAGAATGATTCATCTGCAGTAGTCAACAATGACCGCTCTACTACTGCTGAATTTACTGATGAAGATGACGAGAAGGATCACTGAATACTTGTCAGTCTCGTCTATAGAGTAGCTTTACTTTCTAATTAGCCATTATGGATTATCTAGCTTTACATACATCAATAGGCCGAGTAGATCTGTTCAATGATGGGATTCCTATTCTCTTGATATAGACTTTCTTCCACTAATCTTCTCAATTTAAACCCATGAAAACGAAAGAATCCTGCGATTAATCCTTCAAGTGTATCTCCTCTTCTCTCATTATTAAGTAGAAAGTACTTGCATCATTTCAATAATGTTGGTTGGTTGACATGACACGTTCTCTTAGTAGCTTAAGAAAAGCAAATGAACTCCATTTCCCAGCCCCTTCCCCTACCAGCCAAAAGAAGAAAGGAAAAGCACAAAGGGAGAAGATCATCAGACTTCTCTCCTCCAGCAAGGAAAATAATCATGTAGTTTAAAGATCATAATCTCCCTAACAGTGGCCTTGTATAGGTGCAAAGATAATCTAAAATCTTTGTTTAACTTCTAGTACCCACAACCAATAACTACAATGCACAAAAATACCTGATGAAATAATTCTCTAGCCACAAAGCACATAAAACAGAAAACACTTCATCCAAAGAGGAAAATAAATGAGACAAACTTAACGTAAGCTGAAAAGAATTGAGTAAATAGTTTTATGCTGGGGCGGTTGGTTTTGATCGATTGTTTTGGCCTGCCCAATTTAATCAACATGCTCACTAGACACCTCCAGAAGATTCTAATTAATGGAAATTCCCCCCAACATGATTACTCGAAATCTAACAAGGGAGCATTTTGTGAGTTCCCTCTAGAAGTTATAGTAAGAAAACTAGCTGATAACTTAGCTAAAAGCGGATTTTGAAGTATAGCAAGGGAGCATTTGTTGCTTTCCCTCGAAAGTTAAAAGGGGGATATAATGCTGCTACGGATTGACATGTCCGGCGTCAATATTAGACTGAGAATCTTACAGAAAAAATCTCTGCTTTATCAAATTTCTCAAATAATTGAAATATTCTTACTTAACAGGGTTAACGCTTGCTTTGAGCGCAATCCATCCATTGAGGCTCTATATAGAATTGCTTTTGCACAGAAATGAAGATAATTAAACTATAAATTAATGAAGACCAAGAAAATATCGGAATCTCTAATAGTTATACTGATTACAACGATAAACAATAACAAATCTGAACCAACGTGTAGATTTCGTTCATATATACAGAAAATACAAGCGTATATCCAATAAAATACATGTAAAAATCACACTTTCACATCTAACATCTATCAGAAATCAACTTGAATGAAACGTAGAAGCAACAAACGAAGAGTTAATTTCAAAAAAAAAAAAAAGGAGTTGATCAAGCAAGCCCAAATAGTAAAGAAATACCAAGTAATATCAACCAAACAATATGTAGCAATTGGAGAGCCTGACCCGGAACGGCAGCAGACCCTCCATTTCCCACACTGCAAGGCCCTAACTTGGCAACACGTACACCAGCACAGTGAGCATCTGGACAACCACACCAGTAGGTAACTCCATCGACACCGCAAACCGGGTCGGGTCGGAAACAGTTGATGGGGCAAGAATCGGTAGGAAATGGAGTTCTCGGACATTTATCTTCGTCGTCTTGACGTGAAGGTAGTGGATTTAGACCGTTTGAACAGACAGTAATGGACAAAAAGAAGATAGCAAATATCAGAATTAGGAGATAAAATTGGGTTTTTCTAAACTGTGATTTCATTGGTAAGCTACTCTGAAGAGTAAGAAGCTCGTTTTCCCAGAAATTGATGATACAGAGGCTTCCTAATCGAGGAAATTGTAAACCCTAGAAACGATTGAAATTAGGGATTTTAAAAGGGGGAGAAGTTTCTTCCTTTATCTTCCTTTTCTACGACTCTTTCCAACTGTTGACAAATCGTGAACAATATTCTAAGTACTTACGCTTTTTGGCTATGAGTTTTTATAAAAAAAAATGTCGGAGTTGTTTCATTTTTTTTAGAAAATTAAAATAATAAGTTACTCCATCGTTCTTTTTAGTTGTGATATAATGTAGAGTTGTATATCAATAGGTTCAGTTTGATTTAACTTATCGATTATCAATTTGTAAATATGTTAAATCGTTATAAAATCATTAAAATATTGACTTATTGGTAATTGATTTATTGATTATTGATTGTTATCGGTTGAAAATTATTTAAAATAAGGTGACAAACTAAATTTATCATACACGTGAGTTCAGAAATCGTATTTTTCTCAAAACCAAACACTATCGCACTATAGAATAACTCAAAGTTTGTGACAGTAAAAAATAAAAGTACGAAAGTATCAAAAACTTTTATATCAGATAGTATAAATATAATTATTTAATTTATTATTGGGTTATCGATTAACTCGTAAAGAAAAAATCTATAAAAGTTAAGTACCAATATCATTACCGAAACTGCTAAACCAATAACTCATGATCAATAACTTTTATTTTGATTTCTATTTCGATTCAGTTTTGAACAACCCAAATATGATGTATAAAAGTATTTATTTTTAAAGTAATTATCGATTGAAAAATATTTAATTTTTTTTAGTATCAATTATTTTAAAATTAAAACACACACAAATAGATCATAAAGATTAAGAATTACTCAATAAAGAATGTAGTGTTAGTTAAGCTGCCCTCCTAATAAATTTTAACTTTACTTATATTGGGTGAAATTATCTTGTTTTCATACGCTAGCTTTGGTGCATTTGAATTTGTTTATTTTTAAGCATTGACAGAGTTGTCTAGGCTGGTATCAACAATCCATGTGACTTTTCATATTAATGGAATTCTAATATTTGTGGTTCAGATTATTTTTTATAGTTTTTTCCATTTTAAGGCAATTCATCATGTTTTAGTTATTTATAAAAAAAAAAATAAGGAACCACATGGTGGGAGGGTTCATCTATACTTGGCCAATCATTTTAGTCCATGTTCAATGTAACGTTACAATAATAGTATTCATTTAATAATACTAGCTTCAAAGAGATTGAAATATAGTTGTTATTGTTAATGTAGACCCTAGAGCGCTGTAACACAAATAATATTTAATTAGTTAAAGTAGAATTAATCGAAATGATGTGAACCAACCAACAGTATTTTGTAACAACTTCTTTAACAAAAACGATGGAGGCCTCCACTTTGCCTAATAATCAGCTTGCCCTTACAAACATGTATTTGACGGTAGAAAAGGCCTTTTTCTATTGTGTCCACAGCAATAAATCTGGAGGCATATCTATAAAACCTTCATTTGGTCCTCTTTGTAAAATCAGCCTCAATAAAGTTTTACAAGCCTTCCAACTTTGATTCCTCAATATTAATACTACTTTTTCACTTTGATCTCTCCTCCATCTCGCTCGCCTCTAACAACCATGGGAGCCTGTGCGAGCAGACCTAAGGATTTGGACAGGAACTTGGCCCCTGCCCCGGTTCCTGCTGAGGACTCTGTCACCCCAAAGGCTGACGCGGTTCCTCAGGTATGTTTTTCTCATATGCTTTTGATCATGAACGAATCCAAAAATTATATTTAATGAGTTAGGAGCGGGTGCAATTTTTTACTATCTTCATTTCAATTTATTTGTGTTAATTTCTTTTTTCATTTGCTTCAAAAAGAATGTTTATTCTTTTGAAAACTCTTTAGTTTTAATTTTTCACGTGACATGTTTAAAATCCCAAGATTAATAGGCATTTCGGTATATTCCACATATCTTTAGTCTAAAATTACAAAATTTAAAAGTTCTTTTCTTTTACTTTCTCAAATACCATATCAAATCAAAACCAAACAAACAAATTCAAACAAGGATATAAATAGATATACATGTTCTTTTTTTCTTTTTCTTTTTTGAAATATAGTAAGGGGTTCAAGTCATGAAAATAACATTTAGCTAAAATACAGTGTATACCACTTGCATACAATAGATCCAATATGGTTGACCCTTCTATGTTATTTTGTTTTACATTAGGAGAAAAAGGATGGAGAGGAAACAAAGAAGGAAGAGCCTTTGATTGATGTGTCAACAGAGACTCCAACGATTGAGGAAGTAAGCAAAGAGACAGAGGCTGTTGTTGAAGCAGAAAAGGAAACAGCCAAAGCAGCAGAGGAAGTCAAAGTTGAGGCTGTGAAAGAAGAGCCCAAAGAGCAGCAGCCAGCTCAGGAAAAAAAAGAGGCTGCAACTGTTGCACAGTAAATAATACTTATCAATGTATAAATTATAAATAATGGGCTTGAGATTTATTTTCAATCATATCTTTAGGCTTAGTTGATTGATTTGTTGAGGCTCCTCCTGTACTTTCATCAAACAACAACAGTCAAAAAACAACTTCTTGTATTTCTCTTCTCCTTGAGACATTGTCATATACCAAATCAGTCGATATCTTATTGGTTGATTAGCAGATTAATATATTTAAAAATTGATATTCACTAAGCCAAATCGTTAAGCATAACTAACTGCCCCGATAAGCAGCTCTACTCGAGAAGAAGGCTAATAAATTGCCAATTTTTCCTTTGCTCAACCCTGAGGAAAGTGTTAAGGACCGACAGGAATCAGGTGTCATGCTAAAGCTAGCAAAACAATCTCGAAAGACCATGTTTATGAAGATAAACGAGAAACATATCATAAAGAGATGCAAATATTTAACGTGGTGCAGTCAATCAACTTACATCCACATGATCGAGAAGATGAACAATTCACCTCATGTGGATGTAGGTTGATTGATCGAACTACGTTAAATATTTATGTCTATTTATGATAAGTTTTTCATTTATCTTCATACTTATAGTCTTTCGAAGTTGCTTTGGTAGCTTCCGCCTAACACCTCATTTTTGTTGGTCCTAAGAGAGAGAGCACATTTATTCCCTTAATTAGCAAAAAGCTGTGGTAAAATTCTATTTTGGTGGCCTACTTAACTTGTCTTTTAATGTTGTCGGTTATATAATTTCTGAGCAATCTAGGTATCCTTTTTCATGTGGTCATATATAACATTTTCACACAAAACAAAATTGATTCACTCCCAAGATTCTATATGTTGACTCTATATTTTTTTCAACAGAGATGCATCCTTAAAATTTCCAAAGAAAGGCATTGCTTCTTATTGAGGCCATCCAAGATCCAAGAAATGCTAAACCTAAATATGTCATTTTGCGGCTAATGAATTTTGCAAATTAAAGCAACTTCACACTTTGGATTTTGCATCCAATATGTTCAAATTCCTTTTTTTGTTGAATTTATGGACATACACAGATTCATATTTTCTTATACTGTACCCTATACCTCCCCTATTCTATTTCGAAAAGGACAGTACATAGCCAAATACTAGAATAATATGCTCATGAACATAATTTCCTGTAGAAAGATGTCAATTTCATTGCTTTTGTGTGCATTCTTTTCTTACTCTTTTGCTTACAATTTCATTATTAGTAACAACTGCCCTTTTACAATATGGCCTGGTACATTGGCTGGCGCGGGAACCCCGCCACTTCCCGCGACTGGCTTTCAATTAGATGCAGGGCAAAGCATCACAATTCCAACTGTAGCTGGATGGTCAGGGAGAATTTGGGCTAGAACTGGCTGCACTTTTGATGCATCAGGTATTGGCTCGTGTCAAACAGGCGATTGTGGTGGGAAGCTTGAATGTAATGGGCTTGGTGCCACGCCACCTGCCTCCCTCTTCGAGATAACTCTTGGCGTGGGAGACAAGAAAGATTTCTATGATGTTAGCATTGTTGATGGCTACAATCTCCCAATGGTTGCAGTCCCTCAAGGCGTCAACGGAGGATGCAATGCCACTGGCTGCCTCTCCAATCTTAACATGGGTATTTTCTCACATTAGTTGCTCTGAATTAGTATAAAACATATACACACAAGATTGAATTACTTTTAGAAGCATATAGACAAGAAATAACAAGTTCATATTTAACAAAATGGAACAGGTTGTCCAAAAGAACTTCAAGTGGTGGGAGGATATGGTGGAGAAGGCAATGTGGTGGCTTGCAAGAGTGCATGTGAGGCTTTTGGTTTAGACCAGTATTGCTGTGCAGGACAATTTGCAAATCCAACAACTTGTCGACCATCTTTTTATTCTACTATCTTTAAGAATGCTTGTCCAAGGGCTTATAGCTATGCATTTGATGATGGCACCAGCACTTTTACATGCAAGGCTAATGACTATGCAATCATCTTTTGTCCCATAAATGGGTAAATCTACTTTGACGTTTATTTTAGACCACAGGCTTTAAAAGTTTTTCTATCAACTCTTAAATTTCATGCTCAAACAAGCTATATCACATAAATTGACTTTTGAAACAGGGTAAAGAGGCCAAATGAAGAAGCATCAACAACTCCGGTGGCTCGGCCTATTGAAGAGAGTAAACCTAGGAAGTTTGAAGGAATGGCTTCAGCTTCAAACATTCTACTCCTTCCTGTTCCAATGCTGATTCTGTTTCTAATTTCCAGCTTATATCATCAGATTAATGGCGCGCTGCCGCTTGAATAGTTCAGCAGAACAACAAGAGGACACATTCAGAAAAGCAGAGAGGAATTTATACCCCAAGAAAAAATTGTGCATCCTTTGAAAAATTTAGAGCCAAAAACATGAATACCATGCCACCTTTGCTTTTACAAAAATATAATGATGCTTGCTTCTAGACACAATGCATCAGTTTTTATAAGTTATAAATAAAGTTTAATTACACAGTCTGAGGGGAAAATTTGAGGATACATTGTAGATTAAATATAATTCATCTTGATTATTAGAATAATCGACGCTCCTCATGGGTCATCTGGAAACAGTCGCTTTATGTTTTTAAACATAGGGGTTAGGCTGCGTACATCCGAC
>JAPFFP010000094.1:19752682-19771557 GCA_026153255.1 Solanum medicagineum | reverse complement strand
CTCTACCTCAGCCATATGTAGGATGTCTACCTTTTTACCATGCACCTTATGAACCTTCAACTTCAGTCAGTGGTGTACATGGACAGAGGATTCCACCTAACTGCAAATTTTCGACTCACCAGAAAGCAAGTAGTTCTGATGATGACCGGCTTTCCCCTCCATTTTCACCATCACCATCTCCATCTCCACCCACATATCCCTTGGGTACAAATCTTGTGCATACTCATTTGCGTTCAGAAACTGATCCTGTCAGTATCCTTCATCCACTGATAGGCGGAATTTTCAGACACCTATCTCCTAATTTGTCTGATCTAAACAGGCATTATCTCCCACCTATGTCATCTAGATTCCCAAAGTATGATTCTTCATCCGATGAATCCCCTTCTGTAACCAGGTCATCAGGAAAAATAGATTTGCTAAGGGCTCCAGAGTCATATATTGGGACTACTAATCCTGGAGAAAAGGTGGGCAGTTTCTATTTCTTACTAAATATGTGCATTTTCTGGTTAATATCTTTATTTTTTTAAAATGGTATTTACTTGAGCCTTCTATCAACCAGCTGCTAACTTTTGTTTATGTGTTTCTTTTCAGGATGACTTGGATGACTCTGAATTTTCCTGTCATTTTATAGTTGATGCTGTTGATACTTCTGATTCCCGAGCCAGGTAATTTTGCTGGAGTGTACTGTATCTTTAGAAGTATTCATTTTCTTACAAGCACCACATCTATGATTTCGTCTTCGTTAAAGTTTTCCTGTCATTGGGTAATTGATTTTATAGGAGCCAACTATGTATGGTCATTTAGCTGTTGTCTAACAGGTAGGATATCCTAAGAAACTTGGCTTCAGGTAGTATTGAGAATTGAGCTTCTGATGAAATGTTGAAGAGAAAGTTAGCATTTGACCTATTGAGTGGAGCCGTGTAGCTACTACTCTCAGGGATACATGAATTTTCAACTAAAGTTCTTTTTTAACTTAAGTTCTTTTTTAACTTTTAAGTCCAATATGCAAAAAGTCTATCAAATAGAAGGGTCTTTCTCTTTTCCGTAAATAAGTTAATGGAAAGATATTACAATAAGATGATATGGATAATAAGGTTGTAACATCAGCGAATTTACACCATCTAATTTTGCTTTACATTACAATTGTAGTGGTCTTTGTGAGATAAGAAGCTGGTCTTAGCTATATATTAACTCACTTTACTTTTTATTTTGTCCTTAAATATCCCCTTTCTTTTAGCCTTTTTCGTCTCTGATCTGCCCTTTATGTATTATCTATTTCTAGATTATTTTTTAACCTTTTGAGTCTTGTGCTGCTTTTAATTCAATGGTGTCTATTTATGCATGTAACTTTCCAAGTAGGGGGAAAACACCTTATTATGGGTTTACCTGCATAATTTGATGTATGCACTTTTTAGTTTTATCATTTGTGTGGTGGAAGTAAAATTTTCATTGGGAAGAAGTTCAATGGCTTCTTGTTAAACAAAGCCCCACAACTGTAGTATGCATACAACATGCACAAAGACTCACGCATGAAATTTGATAATTTAGTTAGAGCTTGTAAAATTTTCTTCATTGGGACATGTTAGAACTTCATAATATCCAGATGGTATCAAGCTAAGTGTCCCAAATGTAGATATAGTCATAAAATTTGATTCTTGAGGAAGTTTTTATTAGAAGCTTGAAAATTCAATGAGAAGAGAAAATGTTTTTTTTCACGCTCTACGAATCTTTATCTGGTTGCTTCCCTTCGTACCATAATCATATATTTTTTTTCCAGTTGGCCTGCAGCCTGATTTTAACCCTGCAACTGCTGAAGCTTTAGTTTAGGATTTGTTGTTTTGAGTAGAATTTATTTTTGGAAACTAGGACAGCATTTGTGAGCATTGGTTACCCTCTCCAAATCGGAAAAGTTTATCTCTTGGTTGGAGGCCTCACAATGTTGACTGCTTTTAAGTGAAACCATCCCATCCTTCTTTAAACTAAATCTATTGCTCAAATGGTTATTTTCTCTACTTTACCAAAGTTCCTTTACTCCTTTCAGTAGCAGCAATATTGATCTACTGTTTGTAGTTTGCATGTTTGTGTTTGCATTCTCTTCCCCTGCCTCCAGTATTTTGGTCGGCAAAATTTTACTAGAACAATTGCCTTTCTCAAGGGCAAATTTGACATATTGAAAAGCTAGCATTTGCATCAGTATTCCTTTATCATGTGATATAGCCCACTTTGTTTCTCTCCTTGAAGAGAAGGAAAGCAAATTAACCCACATTGTTTCAAGTCCTTGATTGTTCTTTTGACTAATATTTGGGTGTTTCTTGTCCCAAATATTTTTTATTTTTCATTGGTGTGTAGCTCTTTCTGAGTTGCATTTGGGGAAATACAGTTGGACTTGGATATTGGGCTCCCAATTAGGGAACAGAAAAGAGCCTTAGATGGTAGAACTCTAATAATTATGGAAGTAGAATTCTGAGCAAACCACTTTCTGTTGGTATTTGATTTGTTCCATAGGTTGGAATTGTGAATACATATTTGACGTAGATTTTTCTAGTGGGTGCTATTCTGACTAATTTGTTCAGATAATCAATAATTAAGGGTTACCCTTCACCCAAAGGTGTAGCCTAGCAGTTGATAAAATGGGTTAAAACCTTGGAGACCCTAGTCCAAACCTTGTTACTTGTGCTGGCGGGATAGTCAAGGTGTGAGTAAACTGTCTCATATACTAACACTATACAAAAATTGCTCCGTACACCCCTAGTGTAAATTAGGTTGCTGACAGTTTGTTTAATACTTGTTCACCATAACATTTACCTATTAAATCACTGAAGACCAGAATATAAGTTTCTTTTTTCGAAGAACTCATTTTTTACTTTTCACTCTTACAAAGTTTTGTTTGGTCTCTGGATGCTAAAATGTCAATGAATCAGAAGGAAGCCTTCATCTTTTGACTTCAAAAGAGCTCAATGAAGATTATGGATTTCATTTGGAGCTCCCTGAAATTTTCATGGGTACCTGGTCTGTGGATGTCGCAGATTCCAGTTGATTGGAAAGAAAAGAGTTTTGTGGTTGGGTTTGTTATTGGCTTGGTAAAGATCAGGGAACTTCAGGAAGTACTTCCAGAAGTTGAAAAGGCAGAAGATGGGATGGTCTGCAGGTGAGATTTAAGGAAGTTGAAAACAGGAAATAATTGGTATAATATATGTGTCTTGGTGTCACGAGGAGTAATAGCGAGCTAAAAACTTGAGCATGCAAAGATTTGACTTGCAGTAAGGAATACAAATTTGGTTGCCGAGTACTTCAGAATCTGTACAAATTAGGCTGCCAAACCCCATTTTAGTATTTTGTTATGACCTAGGATCCATTTTTATCATGCCTTAAATGCATTCTGTTTGGGGGTTGAGATGTTACATCCCATCAAACTTTTGCTGTCAGACAACAAGCTGTGTTTGTCGTAGTTGTTTACATCTATCTTCATTTATTTTTTTTAGATTTTCAACTCAACAACTGTTAACTATTCTCGTTATGCAGAGAGAACCTCGAGTCCAGAAAAGGTTCAGAAGCCTCGTCTCAAGTATGTGCAACAACCAGAAAATCTCAAGACGCTGCTGTAGGTGCTCTTATTCACATGCTGAGAAATGCTCCGCCTTTGCGTCAAGATTGTTGTTATACTACTATAAAGACAGAGGTGGAGGGAGAAACTGACTCTACCTCTCAGCTGTATGTTCCTAGAAAGGCATCGGAGGCATTGAAGGAACTCAAATATTACACACAACTGAAAGATATGTTACTTCCCAAGAGCACGACCCCCTCAGGCAGTGAGGGTGGGAACTTAGCGTGATGTACATATATACTTGTTGCTAAGGAACGTTAATGAGTGTTTACTGTGTGAGAGTGGTGAAGATTAACATATTGTGTATATAAGCGATGGGAAATGGTAAGTATTATATTATAGTCAATATATTACCTGATTTTGATACTTCTTGAAGAGACAAAAGTAGCAGGTTTTAGGTTTATATGGCTAAATATGAAAAGTAAACAAACATTTGAAAATAACCAAACAAGAAAGTTGATATTGAAACCTTTTTGCAAAATTTACACTAGGTAACAAATAGGGCAATGTTAAACATAAAACTAAAAATTGAAAATAGAAAAGAACATGTGTGACCATGTAGTAAATATCATGCAATATTTGTGAAATAACTTTGGAATAATTTGGTTCTCGAAAAATCAAAGATTTATATCATGCTATTGAGTATTTTATTTTTCTAAAATTATCTTGAAAAAAGAATATTAGGGGTGAGTTTCACTTCAAAGCTTCAATTTTTTTCCATAATGTTCAGTATTTATATTAGAGTATCAATTAACATAGATTAGTGTTATACAATACCCATTCAACGAGGAAGTGTTTATAACACGAGTCTTTCCATATCTTAGGCTCTTAACTCATCTCATCACAATATATTTATTGGTTGAATATTTTAAGTTCAAGCGTTATTAATCGTACAATATGTTGGGAAAAATATTCATTAACTATAACACCCCACATCTTACAATACTAGTACTATGCAAATGAAACATGATATGATTTGGTCAAATTAGCGCCCATTTTAAAAAGTGCTTGAATCTCATGTTATAGGGCAATATGTGCGTCTAACGCTTAAGAGGGTCGAATGTCAAAATCGAGGAGATCACGGCCCTAAACAAAGTGAGAGAATTGAGGTGCTTGTAGGACTTAAGAAGTTAGCAGGTGAGTCACCTACTTGCTTAGCCTAAATTTGCTAGCTAAACGGAGATGAGGCCCGACGTCGAATTTGTCCAAGTCCGATTATGAATAAAGTCCGTGTTAAGGGTGTAACTTTAGCCTATGTTTTAGCATCACAAATGGACTATATTTTCAGCCCAAGAATAATAGAGAAAGGGCCCAAGTACAATAAAACTCACTTGGTGAGTTGGGCCAAAACTAACTAAGAGAAAGGAAACAAAATAGGCAGCAAAGGCGCAACCAATTTGAACCCAATAAGGCCCAAGCGAAAGGGGCAAAATGGTACTTTGATTTCTTGATAAAATAAGGCTTAAAATGAGAAATTTAAGTCGGCCAAGTGCTCCTTTAAAAGGGGCTTAAAATCAGCTCACTCAAGTCATTCAACTTGAACAAAAAAATCAGATTTTTTCAAGGCTTTCTCTCTACACTTCTTAACTTTGTAAAGCAACCAAAAGGACCTTTTAGGGTTCTTAAGGAGGCCCTCAACCTTGAGGGTAAAGGTAAGTGATTATAGTTGTGTGTTTAGTATGCAAAACAAAAGACTATGTTGGTTATGCTGAAATTGTTGGACAACATGTGTTCCAAAAGTTGTTGTACATTTTTTTTGTTTATTTGGAAGCTTTTCTCTTTTGGTTAGATTGATTATAAAGGGGAGGTTGCTGTTCTTAATGAGTATTGATTCTATAATGATGAATAAAGGCTGCTGCACCATTTTTACCGTCCGCGAAAGTAAGTTCTTGTGTGATATCGTAATTGTGCTCGTAATAGGAACTTGTGGGCTGATTGATTGGGGGCTATGGTCTCACGTCCTCCACCTATTTTGAGGACTGTTTTTGAACTGTTTTAGGATTGTTTGTATGTATAAATATTGTGGGAACAGTTTGGTTGAAGTTGGTAAAGTTTTGGAATCGTCAACGTCGTAATGTAGCGAATGGATGTAACGTTATGTCGCTTATTTATATGTTGCATAGAATTATTATGTGTTGTGCTTTGTGAACCGTTATACGACTGTTATGGCACTCGAACAAGCTGCACATGATATATATATATGAGGATATGTATTACAAAATACGATTAGGGGCAGAAAGGTTGAAAAAATACGCTCGGGGTTATAAATACCTGCTTGCTGCCCGTATATTGTTTTTTATGAGATTGGGCTGCCAAGATATATCTATTGGTTGCTAATGCTAGTTTTATTACCTACTATGTTGTAGATAAATATTTGGAGGAAGGGAAGGTTATCTCGAGATAATAGCGAGGTCGTACAGCGAGATATGTAAGGCTACTTGATTTTGTATTATTTGGCATGAAACATGGATTCCTCTTTGGCACATAAAGACAATTACCAACTCCGACACAACTATTAACTGTGTCTCTACTCTTTCACATGTTCATATGCTCCGATACATAGTCACCTTCAAATCTGCATGCATACTTGGATACTAAGATACACGAGTTCGTTCTAGTAAATAAAGTTCATGTGTTATTCTACCTCATATGCATTTCATTATTTGTGTAACTTACTCCTTTCATTATGGTGTTATCTTTTGTGATTATTTACATGTCATATGTTGTATCTACAGTCTTACAGCTCGAATATTACGACCACCAAAAGAATCATCTCAAAGTTAATTGAAAGATAAAGTAAAGTATATTGCTTATTGATATGTAGTAACCCGACGGGTGGAAGAATTACCTAGCGAGGGTCGATCCTATCATAGGGGGTAGCCCAAGGGGTTAAAGGAAAAGCCTAGCTAGGGCCGATCCCGATATAGATTTACCACTGATCAGCTGGTCATTTGTATTACATGTTGTGCACAGACTATACAGTAAAGGTAAAGTAATAAGAAGAACATAAAGTACATGATCCCACAATATAACTGAAGGTGATCTCTTATCCTACACCAGTGCATATTCTCATTTGAGTTATTACTTCATATACAGTAGTTTCTGCCTTACATATTCAGTACATTATCTCGTACTAACGTTCCTTAGGGGGGACCTGCATTTCATGCTGCAGGTACAGGTGCTAGTAGATCTCCCCAGTAGGAGTACACGATATCCAGCTGCTGTTACCAAGCTCTAGGTTGCTTCGGAGCTTTGTATGTGTCTAGAACTTATATTTTTATATTGTACAGTTAGTCGAGGCGGGGTCTGTCCCGACCTTTATCAGATACTTTTCCTTATCTAGAGGCTTTGTAGACTATGTAAATTAAAGTGTGGCCAAGTCTCGTACTTTAAACATCGTGCTCCCAACGGCGTAGCCATATGCATTTCCTTTTTGCTTGTTATCAGTGTTTATTTTCTTAAAGGCATGTCAAATGTAGAAATCCCTTATAATATGTATAGAAAGTGCATGGATACAGGTTGGTTCTCTCGAGCCTCATCGGTAATGGGTGCCAGTCCGCCCTAATGGGACTTTGGGCATGACATTAACATTCCTTCTGCATCATTTATGTGATACTATTTGATTTGTACAATATTTTTTTTAAAAAAGAAATACTTTCAAAACTTATGATCTAAACACATTTCAAATATTTATCTGACTAAAAATTATTTTATTAAGAATAAAATGAGAATTTTAAAGTTAAATTATTTCTAGTTATAATAAAGTCACATTTTCTTTTGGAATGAACTAAAAAGTAAATAATATCACATAAAATAATATAGAAAGATATATTTCTCAGCCTTTTCCTGTTGACTAGACATAAAATTTATCAAACAAAATTAAATTATAGTTTAAACTTTAGTCTAAATTATATATATGCAATTATTAAAAAAACTGTTGTTAGTATGACAAATAAAATAATAAAGTTCAAGAAAATTCAAAAATATGTCAGCAAAAACACATGAAATGGGCCCCACAGTAGGGTTTATATAAAAAAGGAGAAAAGCTTTCCCTCCATATTCCTTTTTCAGGAAGCTCGATAATGGCCGATTTCTCAGCTTGCCCTATCTGTGATCTCCCGGTTCTCACCTTTGAACTTGAAAGGTGCTTCTACTCTTCTTAATTTTGTTATATTTTGTATCAATTTCTATTTTTTTCCTTCCAGCAAGTTCTAAAATTGGTGCGATTAATATAGGCACGCTAACAGTCACTTCGACGATGAAGACAATGCTAAAGACTTCTTATTGGCTCAACAAATTGCCCTTGCCCCTTCAAGTCCACCTCTTTATATCGCGGTACTCCTTTTTTCTCTTTGTAAATTATTCTCTTCTGTATCAGTATCTCTTTAATCGCCGGGATTTAATATAACAGAGTACTAATTCTGATTTTCAACGTGCTTTCATAGAATTTTGGAGTCTAATTGCTACTCTTTTGACTGAAAATCTTTAGAATTTTGGAAATAATACTCTGGCCTTTTTAAATTGGTATATTTTTTTGCCCCACAAATGACTCGTCACTGGAAATAGGATAGAGGGTCAAAAGGTGTAGTCTTTTGCTACCTCCAATTTTCTAAAGCTTTGCGGTAACTGATTATCAGGTTGATGATGACATGCAATGTGAAACTAGTTCTGGAAAGAATCAGGAGGGTAGTTCTTTGAAATGTGAGGCCAAAAATTGCAATCCTGGAGAGAAAGATATTGCTGAAAAAATAAGGATTTTATCTAGTGTGCATCTTTATCAAACCTGCCCTCAGATTGGTCAAGGGTTGATGGATTTGTTGAAGAACTGTTTAGAGTTGGAGACTGAAAAGACCACCACTATTTTGTGTGGTAATGTTGACCATTTCCAAAGCAGCCATTCAGAGGATTTTGGGTGGGGTTGTGGTTGGCGTAACATCCAGATGCTTAGTTCTCACTTGCTTAAGCAACGACAAGAAGCAAGGAAGGTCTTGTATGGAGGTTCTGGGTTTGTACCTGACATCCCTTCACTCCAAAGATGGCTTGAAATTGCTTGGGAAAAAGGTTTTGATAAACAGGGTTCAGAAGACTTTGATCAAGCAATTTATGGCAAAAGAAATTGGATTGGAACGACAGAGTGTGCTACGCTCTTCCGTTCGTTTGGCCTCCGTGCCAGGATAGTGGACTTTGTAAGCCGGGAGATAGACACTGGGTCAAATGGAATTGGTAAATGTGTGGGAAACATGGCACAACAGGTTTATGGACCAATGGATAGATATCTCTCCAAAAAGAAAAATGATGTATCCGAGGCTATTTCGATTTTGTATGATGTAAAGGCTAAGCCCAAGGTCCAGCAAGCACTCATTGATTGGGTCTGGAATTACTTCTCTGACAATAAATCCATCAATCATGGTATCCTAGTCAGTCAAAAAGCGTAAGTGAATTTACACTGTATATCCTTGATTAACTTGGATGGATGTGATCATTTTTACTTCTGGATATATTTTCTTGGTTACCGATGTCTTGTTTTATCATCATTCTCTTATTGACGATGGGGTCTCTTATAAACTTCGTTGAAACAGGCCGCTGTATTTCCAGCATGATGGCCATTCAAGAACCATTGTTGGGATTCAAATTAAATATCAGAGAAATGGATCAATGCAGTACAATCTATTGATCTTAGATCCAGGTCATGTAAGTATTTGCACATTTCACTCATATGCAAGTCTTGTCCTTGCGGCTCTATTATTGCTTCAGTTTGCGACTCTATCATTGCTTCGGTCTTTATGGCTTCCCTATATTGTCATACTTCTGGAAAGGTGTTTTAAGTCATCCCTTTTTTTTACGACCGTGGTGTCCGGGCTGACTTTCACGCACCTCGACTAATTACATGGGATACCTGCCGCTTCCCACCAGGTAACTCTGTCCACCAAGGCTAGGACAGGTGGAAAGAATACCTAATGTTTATTTTGTCTCCATTGAGTTTTGAATCTGAGAGCTCAGGATTCTCAACCATTTCATTGACCAATGGGCCACACCCTTGGCTCTGCTAACTCTGCATCTGCGGCTATTTTGGCTCTTTCCGGGGAGCATCAAAGCGAATTGTTGATTGTGTCATAAAGACCCTTGTGTCCATGTCCCAATACTTAGTTAAATGATTGTAATGTTTTTTATGTTTACGAACTGATGAGGTAAAGCATATTATGTGGATAGTGGGTGAGAGTTTGGAAACTTGCCTTATGCTTCCTTTTTAGGCAATTGGCTTTCATTGTTTAAACTGTTTATGTATAATTGATTCCAGAACTAAGACCATAAGGAATCTTAGACTCTTGCAGTAAATATTTTGTTAGGGTATTCTTACATTATCCGTACATCTGAAATTGAATATCTGGTCTCATAAAGCATATATAAGAGATTTGTGATTGTGCTGCCAACCTTTAATGGAGTCCTGCTGCAAATGTGCATACTTATGAAAGGATCTCCATCAACTTGGTACAATCTGTTTCCTTTTTCATTAGTTCTCACTTCTCATCACTTGTGGTTAAACCATCATTTGGGATGCCTGATGTAGTGATGTATGAGGAAAAAAACTACCAACTTACAATGAATATCCCATACATCAGGCATCCCAAATGATGTTTTAAGATAAGTGATAAGAAGTGAGAACTAATGAAAAAGGAAACAGATTGTACCAAGTTGATGGACATCCTTTTATAAGTATGCACATTTGTAGCAGGACTCCATTAAAGGTGGGCAGCACAATCACAAATCTCTCATATGTGCTTCATGAGACCAGATTTTAAGGTAAGTTTGTAGTCATTGAAACTTTTTTGTTTCTGTTCTCTCCCTAGTTTTGTTGAGATGTTGAAAAGCAATCTGACAATGCTGTTCACTTCAAAGCTATTCATGCCTTTTCAAGTTATGTAAAAAGTTTTGATGACTCCCCCTTATCAAGTATCTCCTTTTTTTTTTCTAAATGACTTCTGATTTTATCGTTCTTGTTACATAGATTTTGTTAAAGTATCAAATCGCCCACCCTGCTGCAGGGCCATGCTACTTTTAAGATAAATCATATATAATATCTCTAGATTACTTACCAGAAGTTCCGCTATACTTTGTCTCCCAGAGAACCGAATCCCTGTCAAAAGCGCTTAAAGGAAATTCTGGTTGGCAAAAGCTAATAAAAAGAGGCGTCCACACTCTAAAGAAGCCATTATATCAGGTTATACTGCGTTTCAACCGTCTGGCATTTAATTATTTGTCCTCTTTTGAGTTTCCGATAATGTTTTATTTATCTTGCAGTTATGTTTTCTTGATTCTGGAATTGCCTCTGGGGAGGAGATTGAAAGCCTAAAGAATCTACAGAGTGTCTGTGTTGAAGTTTAGTACTAAAATCTAAAGGATGTAAAGTATCCAACTTGAATTTCAGAAAGATATTTTAAAGGGTGCTCTTAGCTTGCATGTATCAGTTCTGTGTACTGTCATTTTAGAGATGAAATATAGTTCAACTGTTTTACCATCTATTTTTTGCAAATATTTGCTACTGTGACACTAAGCTCTCTATATCTGTTAAAATGAGAAAAAAGATTTGGGAGTTGGAGGTGTATGAAAAATTCCTAGTGCTGGATCAGTCGATCGACAATTAACAGGAAAGTCAGGCCCAACACACAGGTCTCAGTCTTGTTCTTGTTCCTTGACTTGGCTATAATTGCTGAATTTTTGCGATACATTGAAAGGGAATTGCAGACCTGGAACTCATCAGAGTGTTTTTGATCTCTTTCATTTAAGTGAAATTCAACCTTCTCTCAGATAAGAGGGTTAAAAATTGAGCTAACTCACTGGTTAAATAGCAAGAGTCCTAACAAAATATAGGTATAGTCCTAATTCACCTAGAGAAATTCTAATAAGTGTTGTCAAAGATGTGTGTAAGTCCTGAAGCGAGGCTCAAAATGGTTTTGAGCACATCGTGTTGCTTAATTTGCTCTTCAGTGTCAACCTCAAGGTTCTAAGGCATACTTTTCCTTGCCAATGAGCCTCTTCTTCAGAGTGACACTAAACAATTGATATTCACTTTTGTTCAATTTCTTTGTTCATATGTTTTAGGTCTTGGGCCTAACTCACACTCCAAAAGTTAGCTTGAAGGGAGGAGGATTGCCCAAACCTTATAAGGAGCCCACCCATCTCATTAATCACCACAGTGGGACTTTTGTCATTCTTCGGCGCCCCACCTCACGCCTAGTGCTTATCATCTGGTACGTGGACAATTTTTAATTTTCGGGCCCCAACATTAGGGGAGATGGGTTTTGATATCATGTAATTTTAGGTCTTGGGCCTAATTCACCCCCAAAAGCTATATGTATTTTTTTCTCCCATTCCGTCTTTTTTCATTAAAGCCCATGATTTATTTGCGCTTAAAGCCCCAGCAGAGCTTTTGATAACAGTGGTTCTATTTGAAGCTAATTAAATAATTCAACACCTATCAATCTCATAGTAGCCCTTTCTGTTTTATTTTTCTTCACCAAATGCAACAGTGTGATGACTAACAAATTAATAGTTTACATGAGGGTGAACCCTAACACTTACCTTTGATGCAATTATCAGCGTGTCAATTCTTTTTCTCCATTCTTTGGAGCCTAACAAATCTTGAATAAACACCATCAGGTTCTGCCATCAGGTTTGAGTGGCTTCCCTTTTCCACAATCCTACCTTTGTCCATAACAACAATAGTATCTGAATTGATTACTGTGGAGAGCCTGTGAGCTACTGTGATCTCTGTCACTTTTGTGATGTGGGACTTTTGTCATTCTTCAGCGCCCCACCTCACGCCCAGTGCTTATCATCTGGTACGTGGACAATTTTTAATTTTCGGGCCCCCAACATTAGGGGAGATGGGTTTTGTTATCATGTAACTTTAGGTCTTGGCCTAATTCACCCCCAAAAGCTATATGTATTTTTTTCTCCCATTCCGTCTTTTTTCATTAAAGCCCATGGTTTATTTACGCTTAAAGCCCCAGCAGAGCTTTTGGTAACAGTGGTTCTATTTGAAGCTAATTGAATAATTCAACACCTATCAATCTCATAGTAGCCCTTTTATTTTTCTTCACCAAATGCAACAGTGTGATGACTAACAATTTAATAGTTTACATGAGGGTGAACCCTAACACTTACCTTTGATGCAATTATCAGCGTGTCAATTCTTTTTCTCCATACTTTGGAGCCTAACAAATCTTGAATAAACACCATCAGGTTCTGCCATCAGGTTTGAGTGGCTTCCCTTTTCCACAATCCTACCTTTGTCCATAACAACAATAGTATCTGAATTGATTACTGTGGAGAGCCTGTGAGCTACTGTGATCTCTGTCACTTTTGTGATGCTGGGGCTGTTTAGTTTCATTGATTCCAGTGCACTCACCACTGCCCTTTCAGACTCGGTATCTAAGGCACTTGTTGCTTCATCCAACAGCATTATTCTTGGCTTTTTGAGCAAGGCCCTTGCTATTGCTACTCTCTGTTTTTGCCCTCCAGAAAGTTGAGAACCCTTCTCCCCAACAAGAGTGTTGTATCCGTCAGGCAAGTTACTTATAAAGTCGTGTATGTTTGCTGACCTTGCTACTTCCACTATCTCAGCTTCTGATGCTCTTTCACTCCCATAGCAAATATTATCTCTAATCGAGCAGCTAAACAGGAGGGGCTCCTGCTGTACCAATCCAATCTGTGCCCTCAACTTTCTAACGTTGTAATCTCTTATGTCCTTGCCATCGATCAGAACTTTTCCCTTATTTGTATCATAGAATCTCAGTAACAACGCTATAATTGAAGATTTTCCAGCTCCACTTTCCCCAACAAGTGCCACCTTAATTCCGGCTTCAATTTGTAGACTGAAATTGTGGAGAACTGTTACTTCTGGTCTTGATGGGTAACAAAACTGGACATTTAGGAACTCAATATCTCCTTTGATGCTTTCAGGTTTGGAAATATCTGGCATGTCTGGTACGATTTCTGTGCTCCGATCGAGGATTTGAAATACAGGTTTTAAGACATCTATGGCTGATATTACAGTGGGTATCAGTGTCCATAGTTCTGTAATTGAGGGTACAGTGAGGGAAAATATCTGGTATGCCCTTATCCCATTCTCAAAGCTTGCTTGATTCCTGTCGACAAGAATTGTTGTGTACCATAAGGCAACTGCATGAGCTATGTTCCATAAGCATAGAGAGATGCCTTGAATAATTCCAAATTTGATGCTTTCTGACTTGCCTTTCCTAAGTGGTCTCTTTAAGGACAATTTGGCCTTCTCAAGTATCTGTTCTTCATGGCAAAAAGATGCAACAGTTTTTATATTAGTTGCAGATTCTGATGTTAGGCCAACAAGCTCGGCGTGTGCTAGACTACTATCACCAGAAAATCCTTTCGCTGACTTTGCTTGAATGAGGCCACCGATGAAGTGGCATGGCATCACCGCCCAGGCTACCAGACCCATTCTCCAATTAACTTTCATGCTGACAGTTGTTGCGATCAATATGGACGAAATGCACTGTACAATCACCGACATGCGGTCAGATATTATGATCTTCACTGTGGATGTGTCACTGGCTATCCTTGATGTAAGTGATCCAACACTATTTTCGGGTTTTTCAAACCAAGCTAATTCATTTCGTAGTGTGGCTGCAAACAGTTTTTGAAATATGATAAGCATCTAGTTTTATTCAAGGGACAAAAAATTGAATGTTAAATAGGCATGGAGAGAAGAGAAAATGGAAGAAAAAAGAAACATAGATTGATGGATTTGATCTTCCAGGAATGTATAAGTAGGATACCTGTGTACAAGGCTTGCCTTAGATTTGTCATGGCTTTTTCTCCAATTACTCCAAATAAGTAATGCTGCAAAGTGTGAGCAAACAAAGAAACCACTCCGATCGAAGCAAATATTGCTGAATACAGAGCTACTTTCTCCTTTGAATCAGGATGATAATATGCCACTCCTATTGTAATGATGAAGAACCCAAAAACAGGTTTAGAGATGCCTGCAAAAGCTGCTGCTAAGGAACCAATAGTAGTCTTTATGATCTCTTTCTTGTTCAAGGCAAACCAGATTCTGAAAAATATATGTCTTTCGTTTCTTCTGATTTGCTCCTTCTCAGGAAGTTCCTTAAGCTCTCCTTTGCGTTCATTGGGCTCATCAGGTTGCTGATGGTCCTGAGATGAATCCTCCTGTATGGAAATAACTTTTCGATTTGTAGCCTCCAGCCTGTCAGTTAAATGTATTTCATTTAAATCAGTTAACCAGTCTGATTTGTAATGATGAATGTAGTATTGAGTTTAATCTGACCTAGTTTGACTATCATGTGTGATGCTCTGCATGCTAAATAACCTGTTGTAGAGTGTACACGTATCTAATAGGTCATTATGTGTTCCCTTCTCAACAATTTTGCCATCCTCAACAATAGCTATCATGTCTGCATTAACAATAGTTGACATTCTGTGTGCAATTAAGATGACTGTTCTGCCTTGTGCTGCTGTGTCAAGTGCTTCTTGAACTTGCTTCTCTGATTCTGTGTCAAGTGCACTGGTGGCCTCATCAAGCAAAAGAATAGGAGGATTTTTTAATATTGCTCTTGCTATTGCAATTCTCTGCTTCTGTCCACCTGATAGTTGGAGACCCCTTTGCCCTACCTAGAGTAGGACATTTTAACACGAAAGCTAATTCAGCATGCTTCAATTTTTTCATGGAAGCTTTGTTATGCAAGAATTAACGCATAGTTTTTGATGTATACCCTGATTATGCTGCTACTACTTTCCTTTTGATTTATCGTGCTTGGAGGGTGACAGAGGAGCACTGAATTATTTTAGCTTTTAGAGACGGAAGAATTTAGAAATCTCAATTTAGGGTATTTGGCTTTTTATTTCCTATAGCAGTAATTAATAAAATTTTATTGTTAATTGTATTCTGCCATTACCTTTCAATTTACTATTTTAGGGGCTTTCTTACTTGAGTTACCCTCGTTTGTCATTAAATTGTTATATCTTATGTCACTTAGTACCTTTAGCACGGGATGTAGTAGCCTGCTGTTCTTGTTTGCCTCCTTTCATTGTCCTTCTGTGCCATACTGGCAAATTGAATAAGCAATAACACTTCCAAGTGATCTTAGCAAATGCTTTCTTGAGGAAATGATTATACTGCAGACTGCAAGCTGAATTTGGTGTTCATGAAATTATATTGGTTCACTTCAAATTGTATATTTACTGTGAGAGTTGTAAAGCAACGTGTTCTCATTCTTCTACTTCAACATTTTCTTATGCTCAATGTTTTGAAAAGGGTTTTCCAGGTAAGTCATTTTTCCTTGATCAGGTAAAGGCACAAGACCGTATAGGTGCAAACTTATTTCTTTTTCCAGGTGTTCTCAATCCTGAGATGTGCCTTTCGGTCTCCTTTTTGTTTCCAGAGGCGGAGAAGCAGAAAACCCTTCTTTCTTAGATAATAACTATTTTTATTGATTTTCACAGTGAGGAGGTGTGTGGTTGGCTGTAGCAGGAGTTAGGAGAGGTAGAGGTAGGCTGAAGCAGCACTGATGGAGGTGATTAGACATAACATGGCACAACTTAAGTTGAAGACATGACCTTAGATAGGAAGATATAGAGGTCGAGGATTAGGGCAGAATGTTGGTATGTAGCGAGTTTGTCGTATTTCTAGAAGTATGATTTAGGTATCATATAGTTTCTTTTTTTCTAATGTGTATTAATATTTGTAGCTGCACTTGTTTTGTCCATTGCTATTTTGTTCTCTCTTTTTCTTTCTTACATTCTTGCATTGGCTAAATTTCTTTTGAGCCAAGGGTCTATCAGAAACCACCTCTCTATCTCAAAAAGGTAGAGGTAAGGTTCGTGTACATCCTACCCTCCTCAGACCTCATTTGCGGGATTGCACTGGGTATATTATTGTATATTTATTAATTTTCCTGTTCCTTCCCGCATGGTTCTTCCCATAGCTCCATGACTATAGAAATCTAATAGTTTATTCTATTGAAAATATACAGTATTTAATACCACAAACTATGTAGATGGTTATACTTCTTTTCTTTTTTTTTTCTTTATAGAATTAGCCTTATTGAAACAATTGGTCATGTATATCAGTGATAGTGGTCTGACCTCTGTTAGATATTGATCCGGTAGCTGGGATATGAAAGAATGTGCATTTGCCAGCAATGCTGCTCTTTCAATCTGTTGATCATTTGTGTCAATGTTTCCCATCTTAATGTTGTCTTTGATGCTGCCAGCAAATAGGGATGGCTCCTGGGAAACTACTCCTATGCTTCTCCTAAGAAACTTCAAATCAAGATCTTTGATGTTGTGGTCGTCAAGAAGAATCTCACCTGATGGTTTTCATACTGAGTGAGTTGTTTGATTTTTGTGTAATTTACCTATTATATTTGACTGATATGGTATGAACATTATGAAGCTTCTAGACATTTAAATGTGAAACTTTCTTTTGTCAGATGCTTCTGCATATTCAGCATCTAAGAGTAATGATTAATAATGAATATTTGACCAACCTTTCATGGGATCATAAAATCTCATTAGTAGTGACATGATGGTGCTTTTACCACACCCGCTACTTCCAACAAGTGCCACTACTTTTCCTGCTGGAATTGACAAAGAAAACCCTTGAAGAACTAACTTCTCCTGCCGTGATGGATAAGCAAAGTGTACATCCCGTATGTTGATATTGCCATCTATTAGTTCCAATGTCATCCCTCTGGAGTCGGCATTTATTATGGGTTTTCTGTCGATCATCTGGAAAACTTCCTTTCCTGCTGCTTTTGCTTGATTGAAGATTTGTATATCTGGTGCGGCATATGTAAGTGATCTGAAATTTGAAAAGGAGAAAGAAAAACTCATCTGATTGCTGTTTTTAAGGTACTTGAGTTCCTTCTTCATAATATGAAGAATCTTTTGAATTTGAGATTTTTGCTCTTACATTGCTCCAAACAAAATACTCATAACTGCAGCTATGACATCTCCTCCTGTTGATCTCTTGGCTGTTACAACAACTGCTCCCACCCATACAATGAGAGCCCATGAAGTGAAAGTTATAGTTTGGAACATGCCTGTTCCAAGACCTTTTATAAATGCTTCTTTCTTGCTTATCTTCATTTGTCTTTCTATGCAATCTGAGAAGGATTTGATTGATAAATTTTCTCCAACAAAAGCAAATACAGTTCTGATCTGGGAGATCGTCTGTCATAGAACATCAGATACACAGTATGAACAAATTGTTATTTGGTATTGGAAAATAAGATTGGTAATCGGACTATGTGTCATAACATGAGATTGCTACTGAAGAAATTGCTATAATTTGTCACCTCTTCTACCATTGATGTGGCCTCTGACAGGTATGCCATTTTTATATTTGAAATCTTGCTCATACTCTTTGTGTAACTGGCACCAGTTAACATTATTAGTGGAACAACTATTAAGGATAGGAGAGACACTTCCCAGCAGGATACAAAGGCAATTAAGACTCCAGAACCAAACGTCGCAATGCACGATAGAAAATGTCCCAACTGTCAAGTGAAAAAAATAAAAATTAGGTAGAAATGGATATTAGATCGTAAACCAGAGCTTTAAGAACTTCTGGATGTGCACAACGTTGCGAGTGATTTTTGTTAAGCAAATCTTTCCACCTGCTATTGGACAGTCTTTGAACCTGATTTTGTATGACAGGCAACTGGTGCAGGTATGAGGAAGCATCTTTGAAAATCAAATGCATCTCATCTAGGGGAGGGAGGTCTTTTTGAGTTGTTAAGCTACTGATGGTGAGGTTGTTTGAGTAGTTATTTACTTATGTTTATAAGCCTAGTGTTTACAAGCTAGAATTAGCCAAAAGTTTGTTTTTCGCGTTATAAACCTTCAGGCTTGATCAAGGTTTTTACTGTTTTATCCTTAATATCTTCTAATAATGCTTGAAATATCCGTTCATGTAAAGACATTTCTTAATTTATATATCATTGGTAAATGCTTTGAAGCTAACAATAACGTTTACAGGGATGAGGTTTTGTACCTTCTCTCCGATGGTGTCCTGTATGAGTGACATGTGGTTGCTTATGCCAGTAAGTACTTTGCCAGTAGTTAACTCTGTATCAAATGCTCCAATATCCTGTCTTAGCACTGCACTTAGAAATTTCAGTCTCAAACGTGCTACTTGTCTTTGACTAGCATACATCCAGCATCCTATCTCTGCATATTCCGCATTAGCATTTTTAAGTTCTAAATTATG
>JAPFFP010000094.1:19742029-19752582 GCA_026153255.1 Solanum medicagineum | reverse complement strand
ACTTGTCTTTGACTAGCATACATCCAGCATCCTATCTCTGCATATTCCGCATTAGCATTTTTAAGTTCTAAATTATGGAGTTGAGTTTCAAATCAACGTGAAAGAGTAATATTTTGAGTCTTGCTAATTGAAACTCTAGTATGATAGTAGCAAGGTAGTTACCCAGCACTCCAGCAGGAAATGTTGCAAAGGCCATATACCAGACATAAGGTATGACCTGAAATTAGCTGAGTAAGACTCTTTTCCAAATGAATAATATGTATTACACTTACAATACTTTTGGTTTCAACTTTTAACTTCAAATATATTTTTTTTTTCCAATTTCAATCGAATATTGTCTGAACGCTTACTTCATGATTTTGGATATGTCAGCAGAGTGAGTTATACCTTTTTGAGTGCTCTAACCATAGCTGGAGTGTCATTGATGTTGTTTCCAAATGCATCAAGGGCTTTGCCTAGTAGATAATACCCAACAGGCTGGGCAAGTCCATGGACAATGGAACCCAATGTTCCCAAAGCCATGAGTGTCCAGTCAAGTGCATCTGCTTCACTCAATAGTTTGTGAAATGGCAAAGTCTCTGATATAGCTTTCTTAGTTGTATCATCTGCGTCCTCGCCTTTTTCTCTCTGTTCATCGTGATGATCAATGGCTTCTCTAACTTGAACCATCTTTCTGTCTGTTGTTTTCATGCACACGTACTGGCGTTTATATGCATGTGTTTTAACACACACACACACATATATATATTTAATACAAACATGTAGTCAATGCGTCCACGAGGAATATTTTCTGGATATACCTAAGAAAATAATATACAAACATAGTAATCGATCTTGTTGTTTAACCTTATCTAATTAGTGTGAGTTGTTATCAAGTAGTGTTGGATTAATTACTTACTAATCAATATTCCATTAACTGACATGAAATTATCGACAAAAGAGTTTCGGTCTAAGCAATTTTTTTTTTTTTTTAATATTTTTTGTCCAAGTCTGAGGATTACTCAGTTATAATATTTTCAATTCCCTTCCAAGATTGTGTCATTGGACCAAGCTTATCTTGCTGCTGAGGAATCCAAGAAGCTAGTTCCCATAGTTATGCATCCAATGCTATGTATTCGTCATTCTGCGGTATATTCGTGAAGTATAATTGGTTTCACTTGCTTTTACAAATATTATAGTTCGAAGATTGAATTAGTATAGCATATAAAGCCGATTAAGAGTATTATTCTGATCCAATAATGTCACTTTACACTTTCGTGCTAAGGCTATTGGAAACGGTATTTCTACCCGGCAATTGGAAACAATAAGGGTCACATACATTTTCTTTTCTGTGCTAAGGCTATTGGAAACAATAAGGTTTACGTACATCTTATCCTCTTCAAATTTTGCTTGTTAAATTATATTGAGTATGGTATTTTTGTGATAATATCACATCATATTCTTCATTATTAGGGCAAGAATGGGGTAGAATGCATTGTCTAGTGCGAGTTATCTATGCTCTAGCATATACAACTACGTGATAATAAGAAGATACAATAATCTTTAGAAAACATAGAAATATACATTAACTAGTAAAAATATCATTCCATTAATCTAAATTGACAGCTGATTATTATATCATTAGCTTGAGTATATACAATTTTCTCCACACAAACACAGGTATGTTTGTATACTTCATATTTGTTGGTTTAAAGTCTTAGATCCTGTCAGGATGCTTGAACACAAATACTTCATTCATTTCAATTTATGTGACATTGTTTAATTTGACACACACAACGTAGTAAAAATCACAAATTTTTAAAATTTGTGGTGTGAAATAAATTTGAGATGTTTCGAGTGTTGGAAGAAGTAATTAAAATATTAAACACTTGTGTTGTACTTAATAATTCAGTGCTTACTTACATTTGTCTATTTGGCAATAACTGGGTGTAAGCCATCTAATTGTCTATAGTAGTTATAAGCAAGTGTGAGGCCCTACAGGGACGAATAGTGTAGTGCCACCAAATAAATGGTAACAGAGCGGTGGATTCAGAATTTTAAAGTTTTTAGTATTGGATCATTATATTTTCAAAGTTATGCTTTTGTATGTACTATTTATTACTATCTTAGTGTAATTTTGTATCTAAAAAAGTATTGAATTCAGCTATCGAGATTTTACAACAGAATTCTGTAAGCAATCATTACTCAGAACTTGCTTTTCTTTTTGGAAATTAAGAAAAAGTATTACTCCTATTTGGAAAAACATATCCAGTGAGCAAAGCAAAAAAAAAAAAAAAAATTGCTTTAAATAAAAAGAATATAATGACAAGTGATTTGGATCGACTCCACTGTATTATTGCTTTGTAATTTGTATTAGGAAGTTAATTAGGTCATCGAATTACTAATTCTAATATAAAACAACTACTAATTGACAAAAGCCGGACCTTTTGTTTATTTTAATAATTTATAAATCATAGGAAACGTCAACGTTTATGAATAATGTAACTTTATTTCAATTACGTACATTACCTATAATAAATCATTTTTGTAATCTACAGATAGTTACAGATACGATTAACTCAAAATAATTTATATTGCTCGAATGCTCTTTATATGAATTACTGATAATGCAATGGTAGAGGTTGCCATATTGCCAAAGATGTATGTAATTATTAAACCTCAAATTTACTCTCCTAGATGTATAGTAATTTATGATAAGAAGTTTTAAATTGATAGAATTACGAACGGACATAACTTGTAAAGTTGCTGTTATGTAACCAAGAGGTCATGGATTTAAGCCTTAGAAACAGTCAGTCGCCCTTCCCCAGTTCTCTGGACCCTGTGCTAGCCAGAGATGTAGCGCATCGGGTTGCCTGTACGATGTTTCAATGAGTTAATTCTACATCAAGCATTTCTTGTTTAATCCTACTATTAGAATTGCCTTTTGACATAGAACTTAAAGTTCAAATTCTGAATGACTTCGGATGGTAACTATCTACTAGAATGATGTTTTGTGAGAAAAATGTAGCATGCATTCTTTTGGATACTATTCTTGCATTGGTTGAGCATGATTTCAACAATGGTAAGTATTAGACTTGTCTATATGACATAACAAATTAAATATTTTGTACAACAGATTACGCTTCTTTCTCAAGAGGATCGTTGCATCTTCAAGACACCAGAAATGGTAGTTATCCAGATGCTTGATTGCATTTCATCTTCAAAAAGAAGCTTGATGATTCCATTGTTCGTCTTCAAGCTAACAAAGTATTCGTCATGAGCTCCCAAACATTCTTTTATGATGTTGATCAGCTTATCTGGAAAAGGGTAAGGTTTTTTTTACTATTAGGAACATTTTTAATGCCTAAAAAGAAGAGAAGCATCAAGTTTTGAGTCAATAAATGGAAACTGAATAGATAAATTACATTCTTTTGAAGCTCTTAGAGTTCCGAAGTACTTCCTCTTGAGGGTCAGTATCAGTTGATTTTGCTTAAGGTGTAAGGTCACCCATTTGTCCTCTTTATGTCCTGTAATGTAATAACAAAATCTCAAACCGTCACATTTAGGTGATGTAGTCCCACGAGTGGGGTCTGGGAAGGGTAAGAGTATATGCATACCATACTCCTATCTCATGGAGGTAGAGAGTCTGTTTCTGAAGACCCTCGGCTCAAGTGCTAAATCACCTATCTACATCTCCTATTAGAAATATTTCAGGATATTTGATTCTTACCTGAGGGCATTATTATCCATATTCGGGTGCCTGCAGTGAGCATCTCTGGGATCCTAGGAGAGGAATCCTCTAAGGCTCTCGATTTAAGAATCGCAGCTCCTCGTAAACCTAGTGAACAAGCATTAAGCTTCTGTTAGTTAGAATTAACACTGATGTAACCAAAAAAACAGAAACATGTATTAAATGTTACATGTGGCTGCTGTTGCTGTCACCGCAATCATATCCATTGGAGTTTGGATGGCCAGGCCAGAATTGACTGCAGATGCAACCTGCGCTCTTCCTGCTCCCAGAGATCCTGCTACCTCAGCACATACTGTAGTCATCAGAGCAGCGGCTGAAGCAACTACATTACCCATATTGTGGCTCCATTTTCCTCCTCTCTCGTAATTGATTTGGGGTGAGTCTCGTATTTCTGAGCTGCTATTGCTGGCAAAGCCGGCAATACCTGAAGCAAGTTGTGTGAGAGAAAGTACAGCATGTAATTTTGCAGTTTGTAATCGGAGTTTCTCCTTCTTCTCTTGATCGGATCTAAAGAACCAAAACGAAGATTTGCTCTTTAGCCATCCCCTCATGTGATGCAAGTCCACCTATGATATGAAAGCATGAGTACAACATCAGACATGAAGCTGATTTTCAATAAGGAAGATACATGCTAACTAAAGACTCGATTTCATCACCTTAATATACCGTTTGTTGGTAAAAGCTCTGTAGTTTGAACTGTCCAGTATTTCCTCACCTTGTTCTTCATAATCCTCTCTGCCTTCTGTGTCTTTCAACAAGAGATTCTGCAAAAGCAGAGAAGAGTGTTTATAAATTATAATTCCAGTTTTCAGGTAACATCTTTATGCATATGCAAACAAGACATCCTGCTGTTAGCTTTTCATATGAAACGAATATAGTTGACGATTAACAATCTTTTCTCTTTTTATAATTCTGTTATGATTCTGACTGAAATAGCAGAATGCTAATAGTTTCTTACACTTGATGAAAACATTTGCAGGAGATCCCTAGAAGATGGACTCCACGGTCGACTCAAGAACTCCATTGCATTGGCAGGGCTGCTAGGTACCTCTGATGATTGATTATAACAGGTGAAACTATTTCTGCTTTTTGGCTCGAAACACCTTCTGGTTCTTGTCAAAATTGTGTTCTTTGACTTACCCTTTTAATAGCAAAAATATTCAGAAATCTTGTAACACTGACGACAACAAAAGTAGAAGTGAAAAAACTCACATTGTAGTCAAGTGAACTCTGCTGAGCCATGAGCGGCATGGGATTCTGTCTAGTTAGATGTGTTTTTAGTTTACACCAAGACTAATTAAGTACTAAATTATAAGACATCATGAAGACCTCTCTGCATGAAAGATTTTTACTAGTTATAGAGTTTACTGAAAAGGAAAGATTACACAGATATGGATAGTAAAATAAGTACTAATTTTGCCTATGTAACTGAATGAAACTTACCACAACAGGACTTCCCTATATGGTTTCTGAGTGAAATTACTTGTTGATATTTATGGAAAAACTTTCTATTAGAGGAACGAGTTGTGGGGATTGATGGTATATTTTATGGTTGTAAATAAAATATTCTAACGTTTAGATGGAATTTAGTGTAAAAGAATGTGGGATTTTGGTTTAACATGTGGATATCGATCATCACTTTACGGTTAGGACCACAATCTTAGTCTTAATAATGCTGAATAATATAGTTTAAGAAGACAAGTTGATAAGTATGTAAAAAATGATCTCCCTTTATTTTACGATGATTGATTCAAAATTTAAACTTTATAGGTTCTAAATTGAAAGGGTGTTCTAAAAATGTATTTAATAATTCTATAGGTCCATATGCATATTGAAGCAATGGATAGATTTTATTGACCCCGTGGTAAATGGATGGATTGAAATGGTTAAATAAAAATAAATCGATTCATCTATATTTATCATAAATAAAAAGATGTGTTTAATTGACAGATAAGCAGGTGAGAACATAAGCTAAAATTTAAAATAAGCTTATACTCATATAAAGCAAAATTTCATACCATCAAAGGATGTGGTGCAGTAGATAGAGCTGCTCCTCCCTTAACCAAAGGTCTCGGGTTTGAGCTCACTTTCCTCGAATGAGCCCTACACGGCATGAGTTCAGAGTAGTTGGAGCGGGCTCCAATGTGGGCCTACACGGCTCCAATGAGAACACTGGATACTGCATAGGCAACCAAAAAAAAAAACAAAATTTCATGTGTATGAAAAAAATCCTTGGTAGGGAGTGCTTCCCCGAATGGGCCCTATATGGCATGAATTCGGAGTAGTTCGACTCCAATGAAATAATTTTAAAATTCTAAAATTTGGTTACTTAGGTAAAAGAAATCTATTTAAAAAAAATGTAGCTAGTCAATAGCCTGAGTCATATCTTGGACATATGGATATCAGTTTTGGCAGCCCTGCGGTGCTGTATACTTGGCATGCAGCAATTTGTCCACTTGTGTCTAATAAAGTAATGGTCATTCTTTTATGTTCCCTCTTGATCCTGAAATGTAGTATGTCTTTCCTAGTTATCTAAGGCAACAAAACAAGTTCGATATCTTGGAAGGTTACTTATCACGTGGCTGCAGGTTTATTATTGGGTAAACTAAATCAGTTTATAGATAATTGAACCATACCACCAAATGTCTCCTATTTTTTCTCTTCACAAATTGGTGACAAAAGCATATTAGTAACGTAAAGTGTGGCGTCTTGCCCCTAATTACGCTTCTTTTTCTTCGAATTCATGAAAAGGATTGCCCATTGATTTTCCATCATGTCCAGGAATCACTTTGGACTCGATTACTTCAGATTTACTTTGAAATAAAAGTCCGGATAAAATAATTTCATATTCAAGCTGACATTTAAAATAAGAATGAAGGAATATTTATCGCTCAACAGCTTTTAATGATAAACTTAAGAAAAGGATTGTTCCATTAATTTTTGATTTCTTATATTTATATTTTTTCCGATGGTCTGTTATAGTTCTATTAATGCAATTATGTTGTTAGTGGAAAATGTTTATCTAAGGATCGAAATCATATTTTTGAATCCATACTAGTGATTAGTGAATATATCCTTAAAGAAATTAAAATATGATAGTAATATAAGTTTTTTTTAGATTATGTTATAATATTAAAAAACTATCTTTGCTTTATATGTATCTTTATATGCAACGTTTATATTCTACCAGTTGTTCTTAATATAATTGCATTCTCTTTTTATGTTTAGTTGAGTAGTTGTATATATTAATAACCTAAAAATAAAATTATAAAGCACCCAATAACAGCAATAAAATTATAAAGCAGCCAATAATGACTTTCAGATAGGGCAAAAAAAAAAAAAAAAAAAAAAATCAAAACTCAAGAAAGTATATAATTCTGAATTTCACAATGTACATTATACTATTCTTCAAGAACTTTATTTGCTGATATGAAAATCAAGATTATAATTTATAATTTTTTCCTATATCGACATGATAAAAAAAAATTATATCTTCAAATGTTACTCAAGATTGATATCGTCTGACTTTAGAAAAAGAAAACTATAACAAGTCAAAAGGAACATAGTGAGTAGTTGTTCGTATTGATTGTTTTTACTACTAATTTCAAATATGATTGTCTTTTTATGACAAGTTATAAATTTATGGACTTAGCTAAGTGAGGGCAGAACTATTCATTTCAATTCTCTTCAACAAAAAATATACCATTTATATATATTAATCTTCTGGTCTCATAGTTCCTTCTGATCCAGCACAGCCTCTAGCACTCTTCTAAAGGAACTATGAGACGAGAAGATTAGTTTGATCTTAAACCCAATTACGCAACTAAGTACCAGGACTTCATCAAAATTGTACGCTCTACTTATAAGGTTACTTCAGAAAAGAACAACAGATTAGGTGCAAGAAGCAAAAATACCTGTAATATAAATGAAACAGTAGGAACAGGCACTGCAGAAGATTGTAATTTTCAGTTGAACTTTTCATTTTTGCAAAGAAACACAAATATAAAGGCATCAACTTTTCACTCTTTAACTAATTTGTTAAGCAACTAAACAAACGTTTCCAACTACTTTCACGAGACCATATAAATAGGAAAATTGTAGTCAGAGGACTATCTCAATGATACAAGTAACGCTTGGCAGATCAAAATGAATATCTAGCTTGATTGTGGGCACAATCTTTCACTTTCCCCATTTTGATAGGATGAGTAAACCAATAATGGCGAAACATGTCCCGCCAACTATAGCCACCACTAAAGCAAAAGCATATACAGGACTTGGAAAGTTCAAGTATTTCTGTATTCTCTTTAGTCCCTTGTCAATGGCAGGTGCCAGAGCAGCCGCTCCTGCAACCCTAAACGGCCTTGTCACATTATTTCCCGTCCACATTGCGATTATAATCTGCCATTATGGATAGTGTTTTCTGAGCAAAGGAGAAATGAAAACGAACATGGGCAATTTAAACAACACATATCCAATGCAAAGTAAGGTGCACGTTGCCACGATGAAAATTCCGAGTTGGCTAGAGTTGCTCAATGATTCTCATTAGTATCATTGTAAAGAGTTTGGCCTGGATGCTCTTTCTAGTAAAGAGGAAAAAGGACATTAACTTTGGTGTAAGTTAACAGTACAGTCAATTTTGGTAAAAAGGAAAAAATGTATCAACTTTGATCTAAAGAAATGAAAAAGACAATTTGACATGCTAAAAACTGAAGTGGATATTCTACCATAAATGAAAATGCTATGATAAGCGTTCATCCAGTATCCTAAATGTGAATAACACAAAGTTCAGTAAATGAAGTCTACAATAGTAACAACATATTGTTGGATTTAAGTAAGATGTAAATTGGGAAATGTGGGGAACCAAGTAAAGGAAAAATGAATTTTTCCTTCATTGGTAGAATAGAGGAAAAATTTTATTCTTATATTAGAACACACTTCCTCTAACTCTTAAAGAATTTTGTGGGGAACCTCTCGTGCTATCGTAGTTGTCGCTTGGCTTCGGCCTTGACTACGACAAATGATGTGATTGATACAAATGAGACTATTCAGAACATGTAAGTACGTACTCATTACTTGCTATAAATAGAGAGGTTTCCTCTCAATTTTCAAAAATAGAATAGAATGTTCTTCTCTTCATCATACATTTTTTTACACACAAAATTAAGTCTGCGTATGAATTCGTTGCTTTTTTTTTGTGTGTCCGCTGAAAATATAAAAGTTTGACGTACTTCTACTTTGTAATAGTTTATCTATTTTATCCTGGAAGGAAATAATCCACAACTTCAGATACAACAAGGGATTGAATCTTTAAGCGCGCACAGCGAATTCTATGAGTCAAATATTTTTATATATTTTGGTTTTATATCTTTTCTATCTCTGCACTACTATAAAATTACAGGAATAACAAACATTACACAGTCCCACTGTAGTCCCAGGGTTGTGATCTGGGGAGGGTAATTTCCAGTGTAGTCCCAGGGTATGATCTGGGGAGGGTAATTTTGGGTAGAAAGGTTGTTGAGAAGTTGTTCTAGGAAATCGAGTGCCCATCTCTTTAAACCAAAGCTAAGGCCATTTTCACCCCTTCATCAAGTGGTCCTTTGCCAGAATGAAAACAATAAAGTATTATCAGCCAAGAGCTACTACTTACCCCCGACAAAGATTGGAGATTTGCAGCAGGATTATTCCCAGTAGTCTTCTCATAGCCCAAGAATGCAAGCACAAAGAAACTCGTATATGTGACACCATCAATAATACCATAAGCGAGAACAGCTGCAAGCCCCAGTTTCGCTAGCTCTGCACTCGTTTCCGCTGAATTCTCCTGATAAACACGCGCGCGCGCGCACACACAGATTATCAATAAACCAACTGTCAAAGCAGTTTTCACCAAATCTTAGGGAATGGGTCTAATTTACCTTCCATTTCTTCCAAAACCCTTTGCTCTCTTGGTTCTTACCACACAAAAAGTAAAACAAAAAATAAGTAAAAATTGATAAAGAGAATGCGATGTGTGTGTGTGAGAGGAGAGAGACTGACTTGTAATTGTTTGTTTTGTTGGAAAAAGTTATCATTAGGGGTAGATCCGTGAGTGGAGGATGAACAGTTGGTTGAGAAATGCGATAAAGGGCAAGCGTTGAAATATCTCCCTTTAGGTTGAAGTTGCTGTGATGATGGGAAATGAGTGAAGTGTTCAGTGCTGCGAGGAGAAAGCAGGAAGCTAGTTGGGTGGAGAGGAGCAGTGGCCATTCTGCTCGACCACACTTTCCTTAGTTGGCGTTGAATCAATGGTCTGGATTTATTTGGTCTAAAATTGACAAATACTTCCAACTATATCTTCAATACGTATCAAAGAAGAATACACATTAGTTAAAGAAGAAATAATCTATCTACTTTATTAAAGGGAGAAATAGTTTTCTAGCGCCTTACAATTTTTTTAAGTTTATATTTCTTTCGGATGGATCTGAAAATGTCGTTTTTCTGCTATTCAAATGGGAAGAAGGCAAGAGATCTCATTTTAATATACTTTTTAAAACAAGGGTAACTTGATAAACTGTATTTTATATTCTTGATTTCCTAAACACATATTTTACACCTATTTAACTTTATGATTTTGGTTCCGGAATAACACTTTGAGTCTTAGAATTACGGAAAATAAACAGATCATTTTTGATTTGTTTATGTTACTCTTTGAATCTCTCCAATTTTACAAGATGTTTCAATTCCTAAAGTGACTCGTGTTAAAATTCAATCATTAAGATTTTATTTTCTTAATTATTAAGATCACTTAATATCTAAGGTAGTCAATGGTAGAAGTCAATTTGGATTT
>JAPFFP010000094.1:19701917-19727801 GCA_026153255.1 Solanum medicagineum | reverse complement strand
ACATCACAATTCCACACAATCTAAAAATGGACAGCATAACGTTACCTTCCCTTGCTACATTTCGACGTTGACAACTCTAAACCTATTCCAACTCTAACCAAACTATTCCAGCAACATTTACACACATAAACAGACCTAAAAGAGTCTTATAATAGCACTTAATAACTCATGAAGAACGTGGGCTATAGCCTTGTATACAACAGCCCGCAAGTTTCAATCAACATGACGCTCAAGATAACACAATAAAACGCGCTTGTTAAATGAAACCAAAATCAGGGAAGCAACCTTAAGGTGATGTTTATAACTCAAACCATGTTAATAAAACCAAGTTCTCTTCATAATACAACTTAAAAACAATAGGTAAATCACCAAAACAAAAGGAAAAGGTGCAACAACTTTCTGCACAAAATCTGTCCAACAAATTTCAGCAAGTGTAATAGCATCTATCTCTTATTTTTCATGATAAAACCATAGTAAACACATGTATAAACTTACTTACCACTATGTTCAAGGTATAGGACTTGTATAAGAACCCTAGAAGTTCCCTTTTTGCTGCTTTGCAAGTCAATACACGTTGAGAAAAAAGTTGGAGACAAAGCTGATTTTCTTTTGTGTTCAAGATAATAGTGACTTGTGGGAGCTGCTTTAGGCTTTTTTTAAATTGATCCTTGGCGGACTTACTAAGGATACTGAAGCCTTACATCACCGAGTAGGTGATGCATCTCCTTCCTCATTTCACTTGGGCCTTTTAGAGCTCCAAATGCATGGGCCTTTGCTACCCATTTTTCAGAGTTCTTCTTCTTAATTAGTTGGGCCTAACATGCTAAGAATATTGTAATGGTCTTGGGCTCTCTTTATATTCTTCTTGGGATGATCATATAGTCCATTTAGGATACTGAAACAAGGGTCCAAGTTACACCCTTAACATGGACTTTATTCGTAATCGAACTTGGACCAATTTAATGTCGAGCCTCGTCTCCGTTTAACTAACAAATTTAAGCTAAGAAACTAGGTGAGTCACCTACTTGCTTACTAAATCCTACAAGCACCTCAATTCTTTTACTTCATTTAAGACTATAATCTCCTTAATTCGACACAAAACATGTATTCACTCAATCCTCTTAAGCGTTAGACGCACATATAGGTCATTAACACAAGATTCAAGCACTTTTAAAGTTTAGCGTCAATTGTCCAAACCATGTCATGTTTCATTTGAATTGTGCCAATATTGTAAGGTGTGGGGTGTTACAGTGGACTTCTTACTTTTTGCCGCTAAAATCTTGGTTCTCAAAAGTCATCTTTTGTCTATGTGAAGTTCACTCTTTAGTGCACAAGGGAGCTTCTTGAATCCCATTGGTCCATCAGTACGTTGAGAGCAGACACGATACTCACTTTCCACCAACCTGACAATTTTTACAGCTGCATTCCGACACTATCATCTATTTATTAGCATAGCACCTAAGATTTGGTCAGAGTTTTGATCCCAAAATTTGTTAATCATCAAAACATATAATATAACAATAATGTAATGAAAATATGCACTATCATAACTGGATCATACAAAAGATTTTAAAATATAAAGAAAAACTCTTTAAATTTGTAATTTAAGTCAAAATTAAATTTGCATGATAATGAATCATCTTATTAAAAAAAATTAAGATGAAATTATTTTTAAATATAGAAAGTAAAAACATGTTTTAGTTAGATTTAAAAAAGGTTATAATAGTTCGTTCTTTATGAAGTTATTAGGAGTTATAATACATCTTAATTTTTTATACAATATTTGAGACTTGAATTGAAGTCCCAAAAAATTTAAATTAAGAAGAAAGGGTCACATAACAAAATATTTTATTTACTCAGAACTCTAGACGGAAACCTCTTATTAAGGGTCAAGAACCAAAAGAATAATGCATATGATAGATCTCCAACATATAGCATTGATTGACCTTTGATCGGTGGACACCTAAACCTACAATATTGGGTTGGCCAAAACTCAAAAGTTTTGCACCACGAAAGGAACAAACAAGACGAATCTATGATTTTAAGTACTGAATGAGTGTAACTTTTAAAGTTTTTTAAGATTGAACGATCTATTGTTCAAAGGGTTGTGCACCTCCCTGTATAAATCAACCTTGTTAACCAGTCACCATTTCACCAATAGTGCCAAACATGTAAGGACCATTGGATCCAATGGAAACTTGTGTTCCTTCGATAATACCATGTTATGTTATATTACATTTTGACCAAAAGTAGAAACAAATTAAGCAATATAGTATAATACTATGGTACTGACAGTGAGAGTTATTTCTTGAATATATGATCCACCACTTCTCTTTATCAACTCAAAGTTTGCTACTATTTTGTACTATACACAATTTCTCAATTTCTTAAGTATGAATGATCAAATCATTGCCTATCTAAAGCTACTTGATGAGTTATTTTATCTTAGGACAAATTTCTGCACTTTTTCTTGTATGCAGCTGGCACAACACCATGCACAATGTGCTTTAGTGCGTATGAAATGGTTCTATTCAGTTGGTTATTGCCCCCAATTCAATTTATGATTCTCCACTCGATAGTGTACACTTTGTTAGGAATGTATCCCAAGTACCACATCGGATGAATAGAGAAAAATGAAGCTAAATAAATAGGTTCAACCCAACTCATAAGTATGAGGCCTTTTGGAGGTGTCCAAAAATAAATCTGTGAGGGTTTGGCGCAAAGTGGACAATATCATACTAATGCGGGATTAGGGTGTGGGTACGCGGGGTCCCTACAAGTGGTATTAGAGCCTAGGTTTAGGTATGTCGGAGTAGTGGACTATGTCTTGTGAGAAGTTCTCTCTGTGACAACAGGAGCAAAGATCTGCAGGGGTGCCTAGTACCGAAAGTCTTCCTATCAAGTAATGGTACAGGCGGCGTGTCTTTTTTGATAATAATGGTGGTCCAAGATAATTTGGCAGATCAGTTGGTGTGACCTAGCGATTGGCGATCTGTGGTTGACGTCTTGTGTCGTAAGTCTTCTTAACAAAGTGGTGGTCAAGCAGCATGTCCCACTGGTTGGTTGTGGGGGTGCAAGATGGTTAGCAAATCAAACATATTATTGCTGAAGGGGAGGTTACGAATTGTGTGGTCTTGGTTTGAGGGGAAGATTGTTAGTGTGACAAACCCATCCCACATCAGATGAAGAAGAAAAAATGTACCAATATATAAGTGGTTACCCAACTTCATTAGTATGAGGCCTTTTAGGATATGCCTAAAAATAAATCTGTGAGGACTTGGCCAAAGCGGACAATATCATACTAATGTGGAGTTAGGGTGGCGGTATCTGCGGTCCCTACAAGAGTTTGTTGGTAAAAACGCAGACTAACACCAAATAGATATGGCAAAACAATTTGAATAAAATGGGAAAAATAACAACACCAAGAATTTTACATGGAAACCCTTTTAAATAAGGGAAAAAACCACGGGCCAAGAGGAGCAACTGATATCACTATAGTAAGGAATTTTACACCGTGTAGGCATGAGGACAATACTTAAAAAAACTTCTACACACAAAATAAATACCCTCTTTTGATTTTCACTTTACCAAAAATATCGCTCATATTCTATTTTTCTTCACAGACTATTTTCTTATATAGTCTATGGTGTACCTCACAGAAAAAATACTTAGTGTCTTTTTCTTTGCTCTCTGTATTTGTTGGTGTGTTTAATGAGAGAGCCGAAGCTCTTTATTTATAGGGGAGGAAAAGTTTCCTACCTCTTCTCTTGACAAATCAGATAAGAAGATGGTTGGCAGACACCTTTTGCAATTAGCAATTTGCAAATTGCATTTTGTACTCAATTTGCTCCATTTCGTTTTTATTTGATAGGAAATGAGTGTAGACCCTATTAATCTCCCCCTATAGAACCATTCACCATAAGGAGGTATCTCCCTCTTCTCAGAGAAAGATCATGCCGGTAAGTTTTTTGCACAGTTCGAACTTGTCTCTTGTTACAAACTTGGTCAACATATCTGTGGGATTCTCATTTGTATAGATCTTTTTGACCTGCATATGTTTGCCCTCTATCCTTTCTCGAATCTAGTAGTATCTCACATCTATGTGTTTCATCCCTGCATGGTACGTCGAGTTCTTACTTAAGTCTACACCACTTTGACTATCACAACAGACGACATACTCCATCTGTTGTAGCCCTAACTCTTGAAGGAATTGTTTAAGCCATATCATTTCTTTGCCAACTTCAGTAGCTGCAATATACTCAGCTTTAGTGTTAGATACTGCAATGCACTACTACAACTTTGACTGCTTAATATAGCTCCCCCTGAAAAAGTGAACAAATATCCAGTAGTGAATTTTCTGTTATCAAGTTCACAAACCATATCAGCATCTATATAGCCCTTCAAGAATGGCCTAGAGCCTCCGAAACACAAGTATACATGTGAGCTTCCTCTCAGATACCTGAGTATCCAGTTCATAGCTTCCCAATGTTGTTTTCTAGCGTTATCAAGAAATCTGCTGACAACATCAACCGCATAAGCAATTTCAGGACTAGTGTATACCATTTCATATATTAGACTTCTAATGACAGAGGAATATGGAACTCTGGCCATGCTTTCTTTTTCCTCCCTTATTCTTGGACACATCTTCTTTCTCAATTTCATATGACTAGCAAGAGGTTTGCTAATAGGCTTAGCATTCTTCATGTTGAAGCACTCCAGTACACATTCAATGTACTTCTTTTATGACAAATAAATCTTCCTTTAATCTCTAAGACAAGTGATCGTCATGCCCAAAATTTGTTTGGCATGGCCCAAGTCTTTCAAAGAAAAAGACTTACACAACTCCTTCTTCAGCTCGTCAATTTTGGAAGTATCTTTGCTCACAATCAACATATCATCCACATACAGCAATAGGATGATAAATTCGTCATCAGAAATGTACAAATATACAATGATTTGAGGAAGTCTTCTTGTAGCCTTGCTTCCCCATAACAAGTTCAAACTTCTTGTACTACTGTTAGGAGCTTGTTTTAGGCCATAAAGACTCTTTTTGAGTTTGTACACAAAATTTTTCTACCATTTACTTTGAAGCCCTCAGATTGTTCCATATAAATCTCTGAAGAAAAGTCGTCTTCACATCCATCTGCTCAATCTCCAAATTTAGACTAGCAGGCAAACCAAGAACTGTACGAATGGAGGACATTTTCATGAAAGGTGAAAATATTTCATCAAAGTCAATACCCTTTCTTTGATCGAACCCTTTAACAACCAATCTAGCTTTGTATCTGGGCTTCCGACTGTGTTCTTCAATTTCAACTTTGAATACCCACTTATTCTTCAAAGCTCTCATGCCCTTAGGCAATTTTACCAACTCATAAGTATGATTCCCATGCAAGAATTTTATCTCATCTTTCATGGATTCTATCCATTGATTGTTGTGTTCATCTTCCATAGCCTCCTAATAACATTCAAGTTCTCCCTCATTAGTGAGTAGCACATATTCATTTGGTGAATAATGATATGAGGGAATACGTTGTCTTATGGACTTCCCGAGAGGAATATTTTATTTGTCCATAACTTCATAAGCAGGGGGATCATCAATAACAACGTTATTGTTATTATCAATATCAACATGTTGATCCTGAACATGATCCTGGGCATCATCACAATCATCGAGCCCACCAATATCATGCACACTTGCATGAGGAACTTGATTAAGATGAACCACGCCATAAGAACTTGAGGATTCCAGCTTCTTCGCTTTCTTCATGTCTTCAATTGTTTGGTTCTCCATGAAGACGATATCGCAACTTCTTACAAGATTCTTTTCAACTGGATCATATAGCCTGTAACCAAATATATCAGGGCCATATCCAACGAAGATGCACTGCCTTGTCTTGGCATCTAACTTTGACCTCTCCTCTTTTGGCACATGTACATACGTTTTGTAGCCAAACACCCTCGGATAGTCATTGGAAACCTCCTTTCCATACCAAACTTTGTTTCGAACATGACTTTGCAAAGCCACAATAGGAGATAGATCAATCACATGTGCAGCGATCAATAAAGCCTCCCCCCAAAAGGAGTTTGGCAACTTTGCTTCAGAAAGCAAACATCTAACTATTTCCATCAAGGTCCTGTTCATCCTCTCTGCCAAACCATTGACTGAGGAGTCTTCTGGTGTCTAATACCTTGATGTTTGCAGTATTCGTCAAATGGTCCACAATATTCACCACCGTTATCAGTACGAATACATTTCAGTTTCTTTCAAATTTCTCTCTCAACTAAAGTCTGAAACTGCTTAAAGACACCCAGTATTTGGTCTTTAGTCTTCAAGACATAGATCCAAAGTTTTCTCGAGCAATCATCAATGAAAGTGACAAAGTAGAGTGCACCACCCAAAGTCTTTATCTTTATTGGACCACATAAATCAGAGTGCACCACCTCAATATTTCTTAAAGGAGGGTTAGACTTGAAGGAAACTCTATTTTGCTTTCCAGCCAAGCAGTGCTCGCACTTTTCCAATTAGCACTTTTGAAATATGACAATAATTTCTTCTTGGCTAGAACATTAAGTCCTTTCATGCTGATGTGTCTAAGTCTCTTGTGCCATAACTAGAGCTGTCAAAATGGGCGGGTCTAACCCAACTCAACCCAACCCTAACGGGCTAGAGAGTTAAACGTGTTAGGATAGGCTGGCCCCTTGATCTAAAGGGCCTATGAAATAGCGGCCCAACGCAGCCTTACGCGGGCCACGGGTCGGGACAGGTTGTCCCTTCAACCAAAATGTAGACAATATGAATTTCTTAAAAAGACTATGCTATACTACTAAACACAAGACCAATACATTAAAAATTACACATGTCAATGAGTTACTTACATTTTAGTAGAATATTTAGAAACAACTAAATTGGAAAAATACAAAATTCATAGGATTCATTGAAGTAACATATATTACATGACTTTTTTTAATCATAAACAAGACAAACAAAAGAAAAAATAAAAAAGTAAGCATAAGTACCTACTCCAATGCCTAAAATGAAAGTCAAAAATTGCGGTAAAGTAGTTGCTAAGCCAAATAGAAGAGGCAAATGTTATATTAAATGAAAGTAAAATCGAAAATCCAATGGGGTAATGGACTAATAAGTAAATTTAATGGGCTAAAGACTCTAAATGTAAAAGTTGTACAAATGAAAAGAGTTGGATTTGATTTTATATTTTTTAAATGTTCATTGAAAAACTCTTAATAAATAAAACACTACTTAAAACAATATAATAAATATTTTTAAAACTCACGAGCCACGGGCTAGCCTCAAAGGTTCGCAGGTTGGGCCTTTGAGGCTAGCGAGCTAAATGAGGGTGGGCTAAAAATCTTTGTTCCTAAATGGGCTAAAATAATTTAGGGCCAAGCCCATTTTGACAGCTCTAACTATAACATTGAAGAATTATCGCTCTCAACTGCATTAACCATATTGGCACAAGTAGTGTCCAGTATAGACCATGATGTTTTTCACCACGAGCTACAGCTAAGAAACCCTTAATGAGTTTCCATTTTCCTCCACAAATGGTACTAATGTATCCTTCATCATCTAATACACCGACAAAAATTAGGTGCAGACAAACATCAGGTGGATGTTTCATATTGTTAAGAACTAGTTTAGTTCTAATACTAGTTTCTGAACAAATTGTACCAATACAACCACCTTAGCCACAGTCTCATTACCCACACTCAAGATACCAAAATCACCAAGAGTATAGGAAGAGAAAAATCTTTCCTTGATGACACATGAGATGCGTCACCATTGTCCACAACCCAGCTTGACTCATCACAAGAAATATTTACCAAATCCGCATTAAGAACGAAAACAAGATCTTCGGTGGCAACGGTGGCTAGGAAATTTTCATTGCCTTGTTCTTTATTTTCTTCTTTTTCTTTACTCTCACTCTTCAATTTCTAGCAAAACTTCCTTGTGTGCCTTTTCATACCACAATGAAAGCACTCTAAAGCACCCCTCATGTGCTTCAGAATGCCCCATAAGTAATTTTTATATATCTCAAATCCATGTGTGATTTCAAAAATTCGACTTCATATTCTCGATCGAAAATGGGTATAACCCAAGTTTTAGCAAATACGTAGCGAAAAATAATTTTCGCTAATTATTTAAATCCTAGTATCTGTTCGCACCCACGCGATGCGCCTGAGGCGCGTAATAGTACAACTGTTGCCTCCTCGTTGGGTCCGCATCGCACTAGGGGCACGGACCAGTATATTATTTTCCTTAGTTTTCTTATTTCATCCAAGGGCATTGGGGTAATAGCCCCATGCCAATTTAAACGTGAAATCTCCTATACTTAGCCATTTTTCAACTCCATAACTCAAAAAACCCTCTCTAAAACCTCTTTAAGACTATCAATTCTCTCATTCAAATCTAAGGATTTCAAGCTCAATTTTGGGACTCAAGGACTCATTTCAAACTCTAAGTCTACTTCAAGTTCATCTCAGGGAATTCGAGGTTTAAGGTATGTGGGTCTTCATCCATGGGTCTTTTCTCCCATGGAACCTAACCTTCGCTTTCATGAAAATTGCATGTTTTCAAGTTATATTACCTATGGGTATCTCTTATTATGGATTATGAATATAAATTATGCTGGGATTTTATGAAGTATGGATTGATTATGCATGAATATCTATTTCAAGCTTATTCCATGAATTGATTTTGTCTATTGAGACTATGCATGTTTTGAACTATAAAACTATGAACTATTATGAGTTTTTGTGATGGATTTCAAGGTACTCTACATGAGGGCTTTACCACTATGTTGGTGGGTTGGTTTGCATGATGTTTACTCATTTTATTTCAACCTCGAATTGCATGATTTTGAACAAGTATCATGAACCCACCATATGTTTGATAAAATGACTTGACAAGAATTCTCAAGTTATTGATGATCTATTACATGATGTACAAGTCAAGTGACTGTATGATGATTAGGGGCTTTCAAGCATGTATTGAATTCATTAAAAGTATCTATGATTTTACAAGTATTAATCCAAGCTCTATTTTTCAGATTTTTACCTCTTGTGAGCTAGTCATGTTAAAGCAAGGGTTCATGTATTATTATTATCTACTCTCATGTTCAAGTTAGGCTCCCTATTAGAGGTCAAGTATATTTAAGGGCTACTCACGTCATGTTTCATGTTTCTCACAAGTTATTGAACTTATGATTATATTAAGTATTCTGTGGGATTAGACTTAGCACCGATGTATTGATGTCAGCGTGGACTATCTTCAAGTGTCCATACTCCTTTCCTCAAATTATGTGCCACCATAGGATTGTGGTTATTACCTTTAATATTTTAGTAGATCCATCTAGTGCACTTTATCATGAAATCCTTTTTGAAATGGGTCATGTTTCCATAAGGAGGGTTACTTCATACGAAATGGGTCATATTCCCATAAGATGAAGTATGGTTTACCTTGGCAAGTAGACTACCTCTTTACAGATGAGGGGTAATCATCAGGATTCCAAGTTTTAACTCTCTTGGTCTTACTCATGTCGATTAAGGTATCTTCCTACATATGTATGATATATTATGCAAGTTGAATGATTTACAAGCATATCTTATTATCAGCATTGATCATGCATGCCATATTGAGGCTATATATATCCATTGCTCATGATTATGCATTTTAAGTATATTGGATTATATCTTTGTTGCATTGCACCCCGGATACTTAGTACATTCAAACGTACTAACACATACTCTATGCCTACATGATATTACCATGTAAGTACCGGAGCTCCTTTTAATCATCCGACTCCACGTGGTTAGCTCGGTACTTCGAAGAAAAGCATTGATGAGTCCTCAAGTTTGAGGAGAATATCTAAATTACTCTTGCTATGTTGAGACTTCTTTATGTTGAACACTTGTTATTATGAGGGTGAACCCGGAAAGTGTTTTGGCCCCCGCTCCTTTCCAAGTTAGAGGTATTATTGGATACTATGATGTATTTATGCTATGAGCTTGACTCTTTCACTGCTTTTATGAATATGAAGACTTCTCTTAGTCCCGTTTCCCTTTTTATTTTATCTTGTAATGCTTAATTTGCTTCCGCGAGCAAGGATGTGTGATTAAAATGTTAAGAGGCTTGTTTGGGGTCCCTTCGGGTTGCCCATTAGCCATGTCACCTCTAGGCCCTAGGCTTGGGTTGTGACAAACTTGGTTCAGAGTACTAGGTTGCTAATGGCCCTCGACAATCCAACATACTGCGTCGATTAGAGTCTTATTTATGGTTGTGAAGCGCGTCATAATGAATGGGAGGCTATGAGGCATTTAGGAAATTGTTCACTTCTTCATAATCTATATTGTGCTTTAGGTGTGAATGTAAGCCTTTTTCCCTAACAGATGCTCTTGTTTCTTCTAGATCATGCCGATTCTAGGGGAAGACTAAGGAGATCTCGTATTATCGAGGAGCAACCAGCCCCTTCCGCTCCTCAAGCTCCAATAGATGGAGGGGTAGCCCATGATGTGTTCGAGATGCTATCACAACGGTGGCCATTGCCATGACCAACCAAATGAACTAAGGGGCCTAAGCCCCTCATGCTCCCACTCTGGCCTCAAGGGTGAGGGATTTCACAAGAATGAATCCACTAGAGTTCCATGGGTCCAAAGTGGATGAGGAACCCCAAGAGTTCATCGATGAGGTGTATAAGGAGCTATCTATCGTGAGGGTCAATTTGGAGGAGACAGCGAAATAAGCGGCCTACCAACTCAAAGGTGTGGCCCAAATTTGGTTCACCCAATAGAAATTGGAGAGGAGAAATGATGATGCTATTCCTTGAGAGGAGTTCAAAGCATCATTCCTCAACCGCTTCTTCCCTATCGAGCTAAGAGAGGCCAAGATAATGAAGTTTATGAACCTTAAGTAAGGTTCCATGAGTTCGAGGGAGTATTCCCTCAAGTTCAATAAGTTTTCCAAGTATGCTCCACATTTGGTGGCCGACCCTAGAGCTAGAATGAACAAATTTGTGTCGAAGTATCCGAATTGGTCAATGAAGATTGTTGTGATGCCATACTAATGAGTGATATGGATTTGTCTCGGCTCATGACAAATGTCGAACAACTAGAGGGTGGCCAATGAGGGTGGTTTCCAAGGTGCTAAGGGTGGCCAATTTCCTCAAGGCCATAATTTTCAAGGCCAAGGGTCTCCCAATGCTCCTAACAAGAGACTTGCTAATAATAACCCAATATTCCAAGGTTGTAGTGGTGGAGGGTCTAATCCTACGTGCCAAAAGTGTGGGAAAAACCTTGGTGGCCCATGTTTGAAGAACTCTAATGCTTGCTTTGGTTGTGATGAAATGGGTCACAAGGTTATTGATTTTCCTCATGCTCAAAACAAAGGTACAGATGGTCGTCCTCAAGGTCAAGGTGATAATGCAGGTCAAAGGGCAAAAGGAGGCCAACAAGGGGGTGCTCCAAGGCAAAATAGGTTCTATGCTCTCCAAAGAAGGCAAGGGGTGGATGAGGTGCCCGATGTCATCACCGATATGTTAAAGGTTTTTGATTATGATGTGTGCATTGATAGATCTGAGTGTCACTCTTTGTTTCATTACTCCTTTTGTTGAAAGCTCCATGTGAGTCTCAAATTGTTGTGTGAACCTTATGAAGTGTCTACCCCGTTATAAGTCCATTGTTGCTAAAAGAGTCTATGGAAATTATCCCGTGTTATGATTGCATAAAGTCTTGCCTTTTGATTTTGTTGAATTAGATATGGTAGATTTTGATATCATTCTTGGGACGGATTAGTTAAATGCATATTATGCCTCCATTGGTTGTAGAACCCGTAAGGTTAAATTTCAATTCCCTAATGATCCCATCCTTGAGTGGGAAAGTCAAGATGTGGTGGTCAAGGGTAGATTTATTTCTTGTCTTAAAACCCAAAAGTTGATTTCGAAGGTTGCATTTATCATCTTGTGAGGGTTAGGGATGATGAGTCCAAAGTCCGTCCAATTGAGTTGGTTCCGGTGATCAATGAGTATGTTGATATCTTTCCCAATAAGCTTCTCAGTGTTCCTCCTAAGAGGAAAATAGGTTTTGGTATAAACCTCCTCCCTGATACACAACCCATTTTTGTTCCCCCTTACCGTATGGCCCCGGAGGAATTGAAGGAGTTGAAGAATCAATTGAGGGGATTTGTTGGAGAAGGGTCTTATAAGTTCTAGTAAATAACCTAGGGGTGCACCGGTGTTGTTTGTGAAGAAAAAGGATGGTTCCCTTAGAATATGCATTGATTACCGACAACTTAATAGGATTACCATAAAGAACAAGTACCATCTACCAAGGATTGATGACCTTTTTGATCAACTACAAGGGGCTAGTCACTTTTCTAAGATTGATCTTTGGTCCAGATACCACCAAGTGAAGGTGAGGGAGTATGATATTCCCAAGATGACTTTTCGGACTAGGTATGGGCACTTTGAATTTGTTGTTATGTCTTTTGTGTTGACTAATGCATCGACTATATTTATGGATCTCATGTATAGGGTCTTTAAACCCTACCTTGACATGTTTGTGGTGGTCTTTATTGATGATATATTGATTTATTCTCAGAGTAAGGAAGAGCATGTGAATCACTTGAGGGTATGTCGCAAATCTTGAGGGATGAGAGGTAGTTTGGTAAATAATAAAAGTGTAAATTTTGGTTGAAAGAGGTCATTTTTCTAGGACATATGGTGTCAGGTGATGGCATTAAGGTGGATCCTCAGAAGACAGAGGTGATAAGAAATTAGCCTAGACCCTTGGTTTGGGATATGTTTTGATGCAAAATGGCAAGTGATAGCATATGTCTCTAGACAACTTAAGGTGCATGAGCGAAATTATCCCACCCATGATCTTGAATTGGTAGTGGCAGTGTTTGCTTTGAAAATTTGGCATCACTACTTGTACAGGGTTCATGTTGATGTGTTTACCAACCACAAAAGTCTCCAATATGTTTTAACCCAAAAAGATCTTAACTTGAGACAAAGAAAGTGGTTGGAGCTCCTTAAAGATTATGATATTAGTGTGGCATTATCATCCCGACAAAGCTAATATTATCATCGATGCTCTAAGTAGAGTGTCAATGGGTAGTCTATCTCATATTGATGATGGTGGCAAAGAGGTGGCTAGAAAAGTTCACCAGTTAGCTAGGTTGGGGGTTAGGTTGGATGAAGTTGAAAATGGTGGTGCAGTGGTTGTTGATGGTTCTAAATCTTCTTTGCTTGAGGAAGTAAAGTCAAAACAAGATCTTGACCCCTCCTTGCTAGAGTTGAAGGCCTTGGTTAAGGATGGTAAAGTGGATGTTTTCTCCCAAGGGAGAGATGGTGTCCTTAGGTACCAAGGTAGGTTGTATTGTACCTAATGTTGATGACTTGAAAGAGGTGATTTTGAAAGAGGCTCATAATTCATCTTAATCTAGTCACCCCGGTTCGACAAAGATGTATAGAGACTTGAGAGAGGTATATTGGTGGGGTGGTATGAAGAGAGATATTGTCAAGTTTGTATCCCGATGTCACAATTGTCAACAAGTAAAAGTCGAACATCAAAAAGTGGGGTAGCCTAGCCCAAGACATAGAGATTCCTACTTGAAAATTGGAATAGATCAACATGCATTTTATGGTTGGGTTTCCGAAGACTAGGATACACTTTGACTTTATTTGGGTTGTGGTGGATAGAATGACAAATTCAGCTCATTTTCTACTGGTTAAAACCACTTATGGTGCCGAAGATTATGTCAAGTTGTATATTCATGAGTTAGTTAGATTTCATGGAGTGCCATTTTCTATCATTTTGGATCGTGGTGCTCAATTCACCTCTCATTTTTGGAGGTCCTTCCAAAGAGGTCTTGGTACCAAGGTCAAGCTTAGCATGATCTTTCATCCTCAAATGGATGGTCAAGCCAAAAGGACTATCCAAACTCTTGAAGATATGGTTAAAGCTTATGTTTTTGAGTTTAAGGGTAGTTGGGATGAACATCTTCCACTAATTGAGTTTGCTTACAACAATAGCTACCACTCAAGCATTGGCATGGCTCTCTTTGAGGCTTTATTTTGTAGGCAATATTGATCCCCGATTGGGTGGTTTGATGCAGGGGAGATGACATTGCTAGGTCCGAATTTAGTTATGGAAGCCTTGGAGGAGGTGCAGTTGATAAGAGAGAGGTTGAAGACAACCCAAAGTAGCCAAAAGTCCTACTATGATGTGACAAGAAGGGATCTTAAGTTTAAGGTTGGTGATTGGGTTTACTTGAAAGTCTAACCCATGAAGGGTGTGGTCCGATTTGGCAAGAAAGAGAAATTGAAACCAAGGTTTGTGGGTCCTTATAAAGTTTTGAGGAGAGTTGGTAAGGTTGCATATGAGTTGGAGTTGCCTATGGAGATGAATATGGTTCATCTGTTCTTCCATGTGTCCATGTTGAGGAAGTGTGTGGGTGACCTAAGTGCAATAGTGCCCTTAAAAGTTGTGGGTGTTCTAGAAGATAATTTGACCTATGAAGAGGTCCCAGTGGAGATTTTGGATAGACAAGTAAAGAGGTTGAGAAACAAAGACATAGCATCCCCCAAGGTCCTTTGGAGGAATCAACAAGTTGAAAGTGTCACATGGGAAGCCGAGGCGGACATGAAAAAGAAACACCCATATCTCCTTTACTCTTCCCAAGTTGAAGGTAATGACTTAAGTCTCATCTATGATTTCAAGTCTTAAGATTCAACCCTCATGTCATTTTGCATGCATTCATATTTATGGTAACAAGTTTATGGTGATTTTTGACACTCATGTTGAGATTTTTTAAAATGATATTTAAATACATTTGTTGCATTCATGCAGCGCTGAAATCTTCATAATTATTTCTCTTAGGCATGTTTCTTTGACATTCGAGAACAAATTTTCCTAAGGGGAAGATATTGAAATACCCCTCATGTGCTTCGAATGCCCCATAATCATAATTTTCATATATCTCAAAATCTGTGTAGGATTTTGAAAATCCAACTTCATATTATCGATTGGGGGAAAAATTGAGTAGAAGATGGGTATAACCTGGACATTAGAAGACCCGTAGCGAAAAATAATTTTTGTTAATTTCTGGAATTCTAGTGTCTATCCATGCCCAGGCGGCGACGCGCTTGGGGGCCGGATAAGTACAAATGTTGCCTTTGCGTTGGGTCCACGTCGCGCCAGGGGTGCAGACTAGTATATTTTTTTCCTCAGTTTTCTTATTTCGTCCAAGGGCATTGGGGTAATAGCCACATGCCCATTTAAACGTGAAATCTCCTATACTTAGCCATTTTTCAACTCTATAACTCACAAAACCCTCTCTAAGACTCCATCAATTCTCTCATTCAAATCTAAGGATTTCAAGCTCAGTTTGGGACTCAAGCACTCATTGCAAGCTCTAAGTCTACTTCTAGTTCACCTCAAGGAATTCAAGGTTTAAGGTGTGTAGGTCTTCATCCATGGGTCCTTTCACCCATGGAGCCCAACCTTCTCTTTTCATGAAAATTGCATGTTTTCAAGTTATATTACCTATGGGTATCTCTTATTATGGATTGTGAATATAAGTTATGTTGAAGTTTTATGAAGTATGGATTGATTATGCATGAATATCTATTTCAAGATTATTTCATGAATTGGTTTTGTGTATTAGGACTATGTATATTTTGAGCTATGAAACTATGAACTATTATGAGTTTTTGTGATGGATTTCAAGGTACCTAGATGAGGATTTTACCACTATGTTTGTTGATTGGTTTGCATGATGTTTGCTCTTCTTATTTCATCCTCGAATTGCATAATTTTGAACAAGTATCATGAACCCACCATGTGTTTGATAAAATGACAGGACAAGAATTCTACAGTTATTGATGATCTATTAGATGATGTACAAATCATGCGACTATATGATGATTAGGGGCTTTCAAGCATGTATTGAATTCATGAAAAGTATCTATGATTTTACAAGTATCAAGTTAAGTCCTATTTTCAAGATTTTTACCTCTTGTGAGTCATTGATGTTAAAGCAAGGGTTCATGTATTATTATTATCTACTCTCATATTCAAGTTAGGCTAGCTATTAAAGGCCAAGCATGTTTAAGAGCTACTCATGTCATGTTTCATGTTTCTCACAAGTTATAGAACTTATAATTATTTCAAGTATTCCGTGGGATTAGACTTGGGACCGATGGATTGGATGTCGGCGTGGACTATTTTTAAGGGTCCATACTCCTTTCTTCAAACTATGTGCAACCATAGGATTGTGATTTTTACCCTTGCTATTCTAGTGGATCCATCTAGTGCACTTTATCATGAAATCCTTTCTGAAATGGGTCATGTTCTCGTAAAAAGGGTTACTTCATATGAAACGGGTCATGTTCCCGTAAGGTGAAGTATGATTTACCTTGGCAAGTCAACCACCTTTTTATCGATAAGGAATAATCATCGGGATTCCAAGTTTTAGCTCGCTTGGTCTTACTCAGGTCGGTTAAGGTCTCTTCCTACATATGTATGATATATTATGCAAGTTGAATGATTTACAAGCATGTCTTATTATAAACATTGATCATGCATGCCATATTGAGGTTATATATATTCATTGCTCATAATTATGCATTTTGAATATATTGGCTTATGTCTTTGTTGCCTTTTACATTCAAACGTACTAACACATACTCTATGCCTATTTTTATATTACCATGTAGAGGCTGGAGCTCTTTTGATCATCCTCCTCCACGTGATTAGCTCGGTAATTCGAAGAAAAGCATTGATGAGTCCTCAAGTCTGAGGAGAATATCTAAATTACTCTTGCTATGTTGAGACTTCTTTATGTTGAACACTTGTTATTATGAGGGTGAACCCGGAAAGTGTTTTGGCCCCCGCTCCTTTCCAAGTTAGAGGTATTATTGGATACTATGATGTATTTATGCTATGAGCTTGACTCTTTCACTGCTTTTATGAATCTCAAGACTTCCCTTAGTCTTGCTTCCATTTTTATATTATCTTGTAATGCTTAATTTGCTTTTTTGATCAAGGATGTGTGATTGATATGCTAAGAGGCTTGTTTGGGGTCCTTTCCGATTCCCTATTCGTCGTGTCACGTCTAAGCCCTAGGCTTCATCACATACTCAACATTTTTAAGTTTGTCTCTAGATTTGCTCTTGTTGCGTTCTCCATTCTGAGAACCACCATTTTTGTTTCTACCCCTAGGGTTTGCCACTAGGACATCTGATGAAGAAGAACCTTGAGATTTTCTTCTCCTCTCTTCATTCAAGACACCGATCTTGGCTAAATCCATAGAGATCACACCATTCGGAGCAGAATTTGATTATGACATTCTAAATGTTTCCCAAGAATCTGGTAGGGAACCAAGTAGAAGCAAACCTTGAATTTCTACATCAAATTTAATGTCCATAGCAAACAGCTGGTTCATGATCCCCTGAAAATTATTCAACTGATCTGTCATCGGAGAACCATCAATATATTTTAAACTCAACATCTAATTTATTAAGAACATTTTACTGTTTCTAATTTTTCGAGCATTCAAACTTTTAAGATGCTCCCATAAGGTTCGAGCAATGTGTTTCCCCAGAAATGTGGTTCAACACATATCATCAACCCACTGTCTAATAAATCCACAAACTTGTCTGCAACAGATTTCACTCTTCATCTATTATATTTTCAGGCTTTACAGTGGAAAAGACTGGTTGATAGAAGTTCTTAACATAAAGTAGATCTTCCATTTTCCCCTTCCAAATGTCATAATTAGTATCATTCAAAGTAATCATTTTACAATTGTTGGCTTCCATTATTTTTTCCAAAAATTTACCTTTGTAAAACAAAGTAATTCTTTTCTAATGTGGAAGTTCAGACTATATTGCAATCACACAGTATACTCAGACAGAACCTTGGCTCTGATACTAGTTTGTTGGGAAAAATGCAGACTAACACTAAATAGATATGGAAAATAATTTGAATAAAATGGAAAAAAATGATGACACCAAGAATTTTACGTGAAAATATTTTTAAATAAGGAAAACAATATGGACAAGAGGAGCAATTGTGTAATAATCAAAAAAAATTATAACAATAATAGTGATAATAATAAAAGTAATGCTATATATTTTATATTCCATTAATAAAAATAAATATATTTAATCTACCATTATTGTGGATGTCTTTATTAATACTATCATTATAACAACTTTATAAATGCTTTTCAATTTGACCGACAAATGGAAAAAGAGTTTTTGCTCCATTTATCCACTTAAATATTATTATGTCTATCCTATGCTCCACTTGTCCATTTAAATATCATTATCACCATCTTGCACTAAAAATTATTGAACCACTCAACAATTTTTTAATACGCCAGTAGTTGAGCAAGTGACATTAGAGTCTCTATATAAGAGGCTCATTTTCCAAACAGAGGAATAAATTGCGAACAAGAGAAAAATAATAATAATATCAATTTGTTTAAATTCCATGGTTTGGCATAGGTGTTTAGCAAGAAAGAAAATTGGTAGAGAAAACCTTGTGTCCAAAGAATTATCTCTTTAGTGGTAGAATTCAAGATTTGTCCATTCAGTAAATTATTTGAAGTGTGGTTCCAGTACTAAGGTAGGTTTGTCTATTCTTCTTTGAGATTGGATTGAGTAATTAAATATCCTTATGTTATAATCTATGGAATAAAATTGTAAATGTGTTTATTATAAAATGTAATACACGTTTCTAGTACTACAATAACGTAAGTTCAAATAAAGTATATATTACACCTTATATATAAAGGACAGTTGAACTCTAAGTTTACCCTAGGTTAGGGGCATTTTGGAGTTTTTATTAATTTTTGGGCATTGTTGTTCTTGTACACCAAGTCTTTCCAGCTTGTTCCCTTTTTTTAGAGTCAACAAAAACCTCAGGCTTAACCAGCTGGCTTAAGGACATTTTTGTCATTTAATATTTTTATCTGATGTTGCCGTTTGTACTTTGTGAATACAAAGTTGACTTAAGCTCATTAAACTCATTTAATAGTCCTCACCACTATTACTTATTTCACACTACTGTAGTTAGAATCAAGTCTTCAAGAATACCCTCTTCTCCATAAACGATTGTTCTTTCTCACTAAGTTTACGTATAGGTAAGTTTTCCCTCAGCTTTTTTGTTTTTCTTTTGTCCTTTTTAATCTTACCACTGTTACTTAGATTTAAGTTTGTGTTAATTGAAAGGTAACTAATGATATATTGTTAAGCTTTCGTGTCGCGTGTTCCCTTTTTGCTATTTTTACGACCTAATATTAAATTTTACCTGTTTCAACTCTTTCAAGGTAACTAACGATGAAATTTGAGTTTGTTATTTCAAATATAACATTCAATTTGCATGAGAAGTGTCTGTAAGATTGCCAAAAAAAAAGTAAAATTATTTTTGGATTCATCCTTATTGTCCAACCAGCTTAGTTTGATAGGCTAGAGTTTACTTTGCTACTTCGAGAATTATGCAACTTTCCATGAAATAGAGGAAATAATGTCTATGTGAACTTCATATGTTTTGGCTTAGTGGTAAGAACTCTGTTGAATACACATATTTCTAGCTCTAATTTGATTTCATTCAGTTTTCTCCATCCAAAATTTTCTGTATAACTCAAAAAGTTGCACATGTTGCAATAAGTGTCATATTCATCCACCACAAATGGTATTTTCATGACTTCGAGCTGTTTCAACATCAACAATTATGCGCTCGAAGTCCTTCCTAATTCGTAAACAAATCTTGGCAGCTTCATCTTCTTAGCGCAATTTGCTGATGTGGAAGTCACTGTAAGGAGAATTTCTATAAAATTTCACGATTAAGAGGGAGTATCATTGGGTGTATACTGACATAACTAATGAATTTAGATGACTTGAATGAAGTGTTAATGATTCTTGATGCAGCCCTTGCAACAAATTTAAATAAAATTGCTCTCACAATGACTGCTTGTGTTGACATAATTAATGAATTTAGATGACCTGAATGAAGTGTTAATGATTCTTGATGCAGCCCTTGCAGCAAATTTAAATAGAACATCTCTCACAATGCCTGCTTATGTTGGATATTTAACCGCTGCTTCAGCTGTTTATTTTGCTCTAAGGCCCTGTAATTTAGAGGCAGAGAAATAGAACTTTTTGTGCGCACATTTTTCCAAGTTGGAATCAATCCATAGTGAAATCAAAGGTCCATTTGAGGTTAGGAACAATGTGTCACCAATGAATAGGGGATGAGAAGTTTGATTTAGATTTCGAGTTACTTTATCTCAGTCGTAGATAAAACTTGCCACAGAGTCACCATTGTTGCTTTGTGTCACAATGATGCTTCCAACATAGGGATAGTAAGTTGATAGAATTGTTGCTAATAAATTTTGTAGTTTGTGAACTACTTGCTCAAGATCATGGATATTTGAAATGTTGTTATTCACTTCTTGTTGTTGCTTAGAATAGATATTACTAAAGGAATGTACAAGTGACCATGATTGATCGACAAATAAGAGCTTGTGGTAAAGGGGAGAACAGATGGAAAAGATGGTTTAACACTGAGTTTTTTAGTAATTGATGAAACAAGTTGTGATGGAGCCACAACCATAATTATTTTCTGAATATGAACAAGGCCTTTATGATACCCTCAATGTTATTCGATTCACTACAGTAATTGGTCGTGCCATTGATTCTGGACTCCTCATTCTGGTACTTGAACTACAGTGTCCAGCTAGGGAAGCGGGATTGCCAGAAGGATGTGAAAGTGTGGATGTTCTACTTGGTCTGACTTATCAAAGAAATTACTTTACTGCAATTAATATGCTACAAGATCAAGCCAAAAAATTGCTTCAACTGATGAAGGCTAAGCCAAGTTGCGTTATTTCTAATATGCATATTGCTGGGACAGCTGAGACAGCTAATAAATTCCACACTCCCTAGAATTATTATTGATGGAATAAGTTGTTTCAGCCAATTATGTAATGCATAATTTTTATATCATGAAGGAACAAAACAAAATCCGCCGATCAGGGCACTTTATCATCTCTAATTTGCCTGATAGAATTGAAGTAACGAAAGCACAGTTGCCTGGAGCATTTAATGTCTCTGTCACTTTATGCGCAAGATATTCAAGGGAAAATACGAGCAGCTGCAAAAAATTCCTATGGTTTTAATCAATAATTTCACGGATTTAGTAGAAACGTATGTTGATGAATTCAGAAAACTTAAAGATGATAAAGTTTGGTGTATTGGATCTTTGTCCCTTTGTAACAAGGATAGTTTAGATAAAGTGCAGAGAGGGAATAAGGCATTATTTGACAAAGAGGAAAGTTTGAAGAAATGGCTTGATTATTGGCAATCCGAGTCCATTGTGTATGCGTGTTTAGGAAGCCTTAGTCATACCATAGTAGAACAGCTTGTAGAGCTGGCTTTAGGCCTGGAATCATCAGGTTATCATTCATTTTAGTCATAAAATCAATGGGAAAATACGCACCACAAGTACTAATTCTATCGCACCCTGCAATTGGTGGATTTTTAACTCATTGTGGTTGGAATTCGACCCTTGAGAGGATTAATGCTGGTGTGCCTATGATCACATGGCCTTTATTCACAGAGCAGTTCCTAAATAAGAGATTCTTAGTACATGTCTTGAAAATGGGTGAGTGTTGGATCTCAGGATGTTGTCCATTTTGGTGAGGAAGAGAAATATGAATTCTAAGTCGGAAAGAAGTGACTAAAGCCATAAAAAAAGGTACTAGAGAAAGAAGGAAATAATAGGAGAAAAAGACTCAAAGAAGTTAGAGAAATGGCAAAAAGAGCTATTGAAGGAGCTGAATATTATCATCTCACTTTGATACTTCTAATCAAAGAAGTGCAGGAATACCAACTTAACCAATCCGCTTAAAATAAATATGCACGAGTATGCAATTTACTTAGATTTATTTTTTATTTTGTTTTTAATTGGGGGTAGGAGAACTCAAGAGGAGATTATAAGATGGAAAATCGAACTATTATCAACAAGGTGAAAATCCATGCAACCAATCAACTAAACTATTAAGATTTTCTATTATTTTTCTTCATGTTTGCACTTTTTGTCTACATTTGTAGATTAACTTTGCCATATTCAAATTTCAACAATGATACAGCTGCAACATGACTGACTATTGTGTAAATATAAATGCGGATAAAGGTAAACAACTTCCTATTAATTGCTTTAAAAAAACTAAAGCCAACGCAAAAAAAAATGCCTAGAGTTTCATTAGTGATATTAAACTTAATATATGCTGTAAGATTGGGCCCGTGCTTAGCACGGACTAACCACCACTAGTAATTTCATACAAGGCAGTGCTAGCCTTTTCCTTGTTGACTTTTCAAATAGAGTAATATAGAGTAATAATTATGAATATAATATTAATTTTAATCCATTAAGTTGTCCACTTGAATTTTCGTCTATAATCTTTTACTTTTAATTTATTTTAGCTCCAAATCTCTTCATTTTTGTGTCAACTTAATTCTACAAGTTAATTGCACTATCTTGTATAACACACGAAAATTATGCCCCAAAAGGATGAATAGAAGTATTAATTATGAGACAAATGATGACCGAAATTATGTACTTTTGGCATAACCTTGGGCATAAAATTGAGAGTCGTGACTAAATTGGGTAATGATAATTTAAAAACGTGATGGAGAATTTTAAAGAAGGCAACATCCCAATATGTAGAGGATGAAATATATAATTGCTAACTTGGAGAACTTTGATAATTATCATACCTATTGAGAGACATATTGCTTCTATAATCATGTCTTGATTGCATGGATCCTCAGACTACATGTCATGATATTTTGGAAAGTTGTGAATGGTGACTCGTATCATGAGTTCTTGACCATGCTTACTTAGGTAGCAAGGTAGTTGATACATTGTGACTCGTATCATGAGTCCTTGACCACGCTCACTTTGGTGGCAAGATAGTTGATACATTGTGATTCGTAGCATGAGTCCTTGACCACGCTTACTTAGGTGGCGAGGTAGTTGATACAGGGAGATTATCATCATGAGTCCTTCACCACGAGTTAAGTGGCAAGGTATTTGATATATTGAGATTATATATGGCAGGTTGTGCGACAATCTTAATTCCACCTTGCATTGCATTGCATACCATATCATTATATTACTTGTGATACTTTTGGATTGGCTTAATTGAAATTATATGTTTACTATATTTTCATTGTTCTACATAAATAGGCGGCACCGATGCCGGACTAGTTTTTCTGTTGCAGGTGAAAACGTTCCTAAATTATTCCATATTTTATTCAATTTTTGATTCCCTCAGTTAAATCTGTTGGGTACAAATTATGTGTACTCACCCCTACTTCTTTCTGCCCCGCAGATTCTCGTCAGGAGTACCCACATGGTAGTTAATTTGCTTGTGCAGTTGGTTCATACCAAATCTAGTTGTGAGACTCAGAGCTTCGAGTTGCCATTGGATTCTATCTTAGTTATTAAGTCTTTATCTCTATTCGAAGACTGAGATGCATTTATTTCATCATTACTTATGTATTTAGATGCTCTTTACACTCGTGATGCTAAGTTCTGGATTATGATTTTATCTATTGAGTTTTTCTGTATTTCATCTTCGGATTTGGAAATTTATTAGTTTCGTAGTCGTAATAGTTCTTAATTTTGGAAGTTCTTGTGAAAAAAATTAGAATTGCTTGTAATTGAATTTTTAAATCTAAATAAAATCTAGACTTACTAAATTTAAAAATCGTTGTAAAGAAGATCAACTTGAATATAGAAAAGTTTCTAGAGAAGTTTCTACTAGATGCAATTCTTTATTTGAAATGCCTGAAGTTGCTTATGTTTATCAAGATTCGATGCAAAAAGTTTTTAATGTTCATTACTTGGATACTAATGTAAGACTTTGTGAAGATGATTGGGAAGAGACAAAAGATCTTATTGAATTTTTAAGAGTTTTTTTTATATTGCTATGAATGTTATTTTTGGTCAATATTATCCTACTATTTCTTCTGTTTTAGTAAATATTTGTGCTATTTCATCTAATTTTGCAAAATATAAAAGAAAAGATAAGTTTAGAAAGGCGCTATATTTTATGATTGAAAAATTAAAAAATATTATTTTCCTATACATCAAATTTATTTGACAGCTACTTTGTTTAATCTTTCGTACAAATTAAAAAGTGTTGAAAAAATGGTTGAAAAAATTTATGTTAATTTAGAAATTAAACCTAATGAATCTCCTAGTCTTGAAGATTGTAAAAATAGTATAATATGAAAAGCTAAAAAAATAAATGATGCAAATAGAGCCATGGAAAGAAATACTCCACCAGTTGCACCTCCCCTCGTAAACATAGAAAAAATGATTTAGATGATATGACGGATGATTATCTTCGTCTTGAAACTTCTAGTAATAATTATCTTATTGAATATATTAACTAGAGACTGGAAAAGATTAGGGACGAGAATGGAGAACCTCAATATTGGCGTGGTGGAAGAATCGTGGAGAACAATTTCAAAACTTGCTAGGATTGTTTGAGATGTGCTAGCAATTCAAGCGTCATCGGTAGCTTCAGAGCAAGCTTTTAGTGTGGTGAGATATCAAATTGGAGATCATCGATACTCACTTGCAAATGATAGTTTAGAAATATCGGTGTTTTTTAGGGATTGGATTAATGCTGAAAGAAGAAGAAATTGATGAAATACTTGGAGAGAATAGTGATGATGGCATGGGAGCAACGGAGGAACAACGAAAAATGCAACTTCTAGAAAATCTTTCCTGAGAAATGATAGATTGTTTACACAAACAAATGTTTGTATGTTAAAATTATAGATATTAGTATAATATTGGAGACCTAATTCAAACAGAACCCTTCCTAGAATGTGGCTGTGTAGATTATATAGTCTAACTCTTTTTATTATTTGTAATTGTACAATTTTATATATTTATTTGAAATTTTGAATAAATATATGACTTTTCTTTTAAAAATTGAAAGTTTAAAGTTTTTATTATTTCATAATTTTTTATAGTAATAATAAGTTAGTAAATATAAGAAATAATATATATAATACAAAGTTAATTAATAACTTTTCATTAAAAAATTCTAAAATAATAAAAATATATAATACGCGTTAATAACTTAATATTAAAAAAAATTAGAAATTTCTTAAACTTATATTATATAACTTGTAGTTGTAACTTGTAAGGTTTTTTTTTTTTATTAAATTTATAACTTATAAGTGTTAACTTTAAGTTACAACTTAAAATTTTCAAGTTTCAAGTTTCAAAATTCAAATTCAAAGTTTAAAGTTTAACGTTCTTATTATTTCATGACTTTCGAAAATAATTATATTATTAAAAGTTAATAACTTTTTATAGTAATAATAATTTAGTAAATATATGAAGTAATATATATAATACAAGTTAATAACTTAACATTTAAAAAAATTAAAAATTTATTAAACTTATATAACTTGTAGTTGTAAATTATAATTTCTTACTAAACTTATAACTTATAAGTTTTAAGTTACAACTTACAACTTACAATATTTTCAAGTTTCAAGTTTCATGTTTCAAAATTCAAATTCAAATTCAAATTCAAAGTTGAAAGTTTAAAGTTTTTATTATTTTATAACTTTTTATAATAGTTATATTATTAAAAGTTGATAACTTTTTATAGTAATAATATAATGAATATTTAAATAATATTAAAAAATATGCATAATATAACTTAACATTAAAAAAATAATAGGTAAAGTTCCGGCTCTAGTACCTATCCGATCCGGTTCCAACCCGATAACTATGGGACCGGACCGAAACCCAATTAGAAAAATCGAA
>JAPFFP010000094.1:19685141-19696699 GCA_026153255.1 Solanum medicagineum | reverse complement strand
TGGACAGCTGAGACAGCTGATAAGTTTCAGATTCCGAGAATCATTTTTGATGGAATGAGTTGTTTCACCCAACTATGTATGCATAATTTGTATATTATGAAGGATCAAAGTGAAATTCCTGAATCAGGGCCTTTTGTCATTCCTGATTTGCCTGATAGAATTGAAATAACCAAAGCTCAGCTTCCTGGAGCATTCAATCCAGGAAAACATTGCATACAAGATATTCGAGACAAAATACGAGCAGCTGAAAGAAGAGCCTATGGGGTTGTAATCAATACTTTTGACGAGTTGGAACCGAGGTACGTTGACGAATTCAGAAAACTTAAAGATGGTAAAGTTTGGTGTATTGGATCTTTGTCTCTCTGTAGCAATAACAATCAAGATAAAGCACATAGAGGGAATAAAGCATCATTTGACAAAGAAGACTCTTTGAAGAAATGGCTAGATTCTTGGCAGCCAGAGTCTGTTGTGTATGCATGTCTTGGGAGCCTCGGTCGTATTACAATTGTACAATTTGTGGAGCTAGCCTTAGGCCTGGAAGCATCAGGTTATCCATTCATGTTAGTCATAAGAACAGGAGAAGGACAAGCAGCAATAGAGGACTGGATATCGGAAAATGGCTTTGAGAAAAGAACAAAAGAAAGAGGGGTTTTGATCCGTGGCTGGGCACCACAAGTATTGATTTTATCACATCCTGCAATTGGAGGGTTCTTGACTCATTGTGGTTGGAATTCGACCCTTGAGGGGATCACTGCTAGTGTGCCTACAATCACATGGCCTTTATTTTCCGAGCAGTTTCTGAATGAGAGATTCTTAATACATGTCTTAAAAACAGGTGTTAGTGTTGGATCTCAAGGCGTTATGCATTTGGGAGAGGAAGAGAGACCTGAAGTCCAAGTGAACAAAGAAGAAGTGACTAAAGCCATTAGAAAAGTGATGGACAAAGAGAAAGAAGGAAATGATAGGAGGAAAAGAGCCAAAGAACTTGGACAAATCGCAATAAGGGCAGTGGAAAGTGATGGATCTTCTCATATCAGTTTTACACTTCTAATCAAGGAAATACAAGAATTCCAACTCAAGAAATCTTAAAATGAATACGCAAAAGTAGTATGGAATATACTTCTTTAATTCATCGTTGTGAATTATAGGGCAGTTTAATTATCAAAAGCTGTGCTGATCATGTAATAAAGGACCTATGAAGATAAATAGTATGCAATAATACTGTAAAATAGTGCAGTTCCATCATTGGTGAACCTGCACATATTTTGCCATGCAATACTGGCCACAAATCTATTCCTGCAAAACCTTTTCTAACGGGGTCAATACTTGAGACCGAAAGATCATATATGTGCAAATCACGCGTCCAATTATCATAGCTCCACTTGACCGTGGCTATACAACTTAATAATTGGTCTGATGTATAATGTTGACAAGATCGATTAGCTGTCATAGTACATATACATAAAAAGGAAAGGACACATTTTGATATAGCTAGTCCACTTGTAAAATGAAATGTACTGACTACTGCCTGGCAATTATTGGAGTTCTCTCACCTCTTCCATAACATACCAACATGAAAGACCAATTTATGTAACGTCTCACATCACTAACCTTATAAAATCACCTTTTTTTTTTATCTTCATTTGCAACTGAATCATTTGATGTAATATAGCTTTCAGTTCTTATTGAGTAAAGGTGACTGCAGTGCCAGCATTAGCAGAGCTAAACTTTGTTGTGATACCTTTACTTTCTACAAGTCACCTCATACCCCTGGCGGACATGGCCAAATTGTTAGCACAGCAAGGTGTGACAGTTACGTTAGTCACGACACCTCTAAATGCTGCCCGATTCACTGCAGCAATTGATCGTGTCACTCTTTCTGGACTCCTCATTCGTGTAGAGGAGCTCCAGTTTAGAGCTAAGGAAGCAGGACTGCCAGAGGGGTGAGAAAATCACAATGATGTGCCTGGTCTGAACTATCGAAGGCAGTTCTTTGTTGCAATCGATATGCTGCAAGAGCAAACTGAAAAATTACTTGTAGAGATGAAGCCTAAACCGAGTTGCATTATTTCTGATGCGTATGTTGCTTGGACAGCTGATACAGCAGATAAGTTTCGGATTCCAAGAATCGTTTTTGATGGAATGAGTTGTTTCACTCAAATGTGTATGCATAACTTGTACATCTTGAGAGATCAAAACAAAATTCCTGAATCAGGACCTTTTGTCATACCTGATCTGTCAGATAGAATTGAAGTCACTAAAGCTCAGCTGCCTGGACATTTCAATCCAGCAGGAACAGTTTTCACACAAGATATTCGTGACAAAATAAGAACAACTGAAAAAAGAGCCTACGGGGTTGTGATCAATACTTTCGAGGAGTTGGAACAAATGTATGTAGACAAATTCCGAAGACTTATAGATGGCAGAGTTTGGTGCATTGGACCACTGTCTCTTTGTAACAATGACAACCTTGATAAATCTCAGAGAGGGAACAAGGCCTCGTTTGACACAGAGGACAATTTGAAGAAATGGCTTGATTCATGGCAGCCTGAGACTGTTGTGTATGCATGTTTTGGAAGCCTCGGTCGTATTACAGTTGCACAATTTGTGGAGCTGGCTTTAGGCCTGGAAGCATCGGGTTATCCATTCATTTTAGTCATAAAAGCAGGGGAAGGACAATCATCAATAGAGGACTGGATATCGAGAAATGGGTTTAAGGAAAGAACAAAAGAACGAGGACTTTTGATACGTGGATGGGCACCACAAGTACTAATTCTATCACACCGCGCAATTGGTAGATTCTTGACTCATTGTGGTTGGAATTCAACTGTTGAAGCGATTAGTGCTGGTGTGCCTATGATCACATTGCCTTTATTCGTGGAGCAGTTTCTAAATGAGAAGTTACTAGTAAATGTATTGAAGATAGCTGTGGGTGTTGGATCACAGGCAATTGTGCATTTGGGCGAAGAAGACGAATTTGAAGTCCAAGTGAGCAACAAAGTAGTAACAGATGCCATAAAAAAGGTGATGGACAAGGAGGAAGAAGGAAATGAGATTAGAAAAAGAGCTAGGGAACTTGGAGAAACCTCAAAAAGAGCTGTAGAATGTGGTGGATCTTCTCACCTCAATGTGACACTTTTAATCAAGGAAATTCAAGAATTCCAACTGAACCAATCAGCTAAAAATGCACTTGTTTGACTAGAAAATGTTAGGAGCGTTATTTTTGTTTCATTCTTGTGCTTTTGAGTGTGTTTGGTACGATAAAAGTCATTTTCTATGTGCGATGGTGTTCAGTTGCTTAACTGATGATTTAAATAAAAGTTATTGTATTACTAAAAGTGAACTTTGACAATACTTGAAGAGGATAAGTTGGATATTTCATCCCCACAGTTATCTTAAACTTAGTATCCTTAATTAAAAGGCATAATACATAAATATGATCCTTAACTTGACATCAACCGGCAATTATGACATCTAATTTTATCAGTGAACAAGTAGCCATTTTAACTATCCAAAGCTGAACAAATAGATACATTCGTCCTGCATGTCGTCCTGCAAGACAATTTTGTCCTATGTGGCGTCTTACATATATTATGTCACGTCGAACATGTGTATTTGCATGTTGAATTTTATGCAAGTTTAAGCGTCTACTTGAAGACATCCAAAGTTGGAGGATATAGATGTCAGTTAAAACCAAGTTCAAGGTATTATGTATTTGGACAAAGAATTATGTTATTATCAAAGATGTTTGATTGTAAATATTACACTGCATCGTGATCATTTAAAAGCAGCCCACAGAGAGTGGCTGGCTAGTTTTATTCTATATACATATACTCCGTACTTCCATTAATTAACTAACCTGATCACCTATTCATAGAACACAACACACACATCTTTCACCTTTATTACTAGTAATATTTTCTGTTGTACTTGACATTTTTGTGGAATTTAAGGGTAAACTGGCTTCTCCAGATCCTCAAGATCGCGAAAGAATGTCTTTTGTTCCAACACAGAATCTACGGTAGAGAGATGGGAACTATATTCACCATAGTTTATAATGTGATCAGTAGCTGGCCCAAATACCCCAGTTTGGGGATGAGGAGTCCAGTATTTGTACTTGTCTGATTCTGCCTCGATTATTTCATCAGGTACCCACGACGATACATATTCCTCTGGATTCTTGTCATACACTGATGTGTGCATCGCCCTCCTGCTCATCACATACACCAATTAAGTAAACAATTTGATTAATCTAAGATTAGAATGCTTAGATAAAGAAAAAAGAGGTCCGAATAATTAATTCAAAATTCCGGCTCTGCCTTTGTTGAATGTTAAAATTATACCTTCTAGAGAGACGAGTAGATGAGTTAGCAGAATGTCGAGGACTTGAATAATTGATATGGTTCACAAAACGCTTCCCCAATCTCACCAGTCCACACTTCTGTAAATTAGTGGCCATGCAAATGCAATATAATTTTTTTTTTCTGGAAAAGCAAAAAAAGATGGAGTTTTGAACTTTTAAGAATCACTATTCCAAAGTAAGTAAATGATCAACTAATAAGAAGAGGCAAGTATACGTTATGCCTATGCGTTTCCCTTATTTATAATAGTCATCAAAACACAAGAGAGAATGGAATCTCTAAGTGCGTCTTCATATCTCACTAAAAAAAAAAACAAATACTTATTCAAATGGGTGACCGGGTTATTTAGCATATCATTAAATAGATATAATATCATCAAATAAAAAATGATAATTTTGTGAATAGGAAGTAAATCGTGCTTCTTTTTTTTTCCGACACAAAGAGAAAAGATGCAATTTGAATAGCACCTTTTCACGTTGAATGAGTTGTAACTTTTCTGATGAGTTATTACTTTTTTAAATAGGTTGTGAGCCAACATACAGTGAGTGGGTTTATCTCGAACCCTCTTCGACAAAAAATTATATTATCTATACTAGCTTACAATTTTTTTATATGTATATAATAGATATCGAACCCCCTTCGGTTAGTTCGCGTGTTTACTTATTCAAATTTTAAATCTCCTTGATTAATATCCTGGCTTTGCCACTATCTTTGTCAATAGATTTTGACTTTTTCGAATGACAGTGACTTTTTTAATAAATTAAATTGGCTATAAATAGGAGGATTTTTGTAAAAAAAAAATTTTGACATACAATTTTTTTGTGATCTTCTATTCTTCTCCTCTTCTTCATGCACTTTAAAATTTTGTGTGTAATTTATTATTGTTAGTTAGCTTATGTTATCTTGAGAAGATATATTTCCTTACCTTGGATATATAGAGAGGCATTATTTTTTTCAAAACATATGGACTTTCGGGTCATTGAAATATAGACTGGATAACAATTTACACATAAAGCACATACATCAAATAATATGAGTCATTCTTTTTTCAAAAATGTATTTTCTTTCGGATCATTGAAATACAGATTGAATAACAATTTACACATAAAACACATATTCAAATAATATGGGGTCAAGGTTTTGAACGGCGACAAGTTTCTAGACTGATAATTAACTTTTGAAAAAAGAATATATATATATATATATGTATGACATGTTAGACAAATATCACGTGAAAATATAATTTTTTTTTAAAAAAGCACTATATAAAACATAACATAAATTCAAATATCAGGCATATTTTTTGGTCTCAACAATATTTAAGTTTTGGAGTGTGACAGGAGGGGGTAATAGCAATATCCATGCTTAATCATTTTAATTAAAATCGTACAACGTCGTAAAACATAGAATTAAATCTACAACAGTGATAGCCATGATGTGTAACAATAAAATATTAAAATATATTAGTATATATTAATTTAATATTTCAAGATCAAAATTTAGATACTTATAAATAATATAAAAAATATTACAAGTTGTTATTTTTTTCATGATATAAATATAATTAAAATATAAAAATATTGATCAAAATTCTTGTGAATTGACTCTTGCGATAAAAAAAACAAAATGCTTTGACAAATACTTTGGATGGATGGAGTAATATTCATATAACGCCAACATCCTTTGTGATTTGTGATGTTACATTTGCTTCCTTTATTTTTGATTTTAAAATAATTTTTTCAAACAATTTATCATTAATATAAATGAATTGTTACCAAATTGTCCTTCCTTATAGTTTACTCTTTTTATTTAATTACTGGAATAAAAATCTGTTTGGTGCTGTTTGGCTAGTGTAATTTGATTTCGAAATGAAATCTCTCCATAATCAAAACATCCATTTAAGAGCTTTTGTGATCATAACTCCATCCAAACAAATATAGGCCACGATTACCTATAATTTACTATATTATCGTTGCTCCCTCCATCCGTACAATAATTATCTACTTCATTATAAATAATTATTTTAAATTAAAAAGTTATCCAGTTTATTATAAATAATTATTCTAAACTATCTGTATTTTTTATTTATTTTTATAATTAATTTTTTTGAAAAAAAAGTATTAGGATAAATTAATAAAATTATTTCTTTATTATAATTTGCATTAGTATCACGGATGGTCATTGAACTATGACTTATTTTCACAGAACGTCGCTCTACTTTCATTTTTAACTCCAAAATCACTCACTCGACTTTGATTTTTAACTCAAAAGGCACTTAACTATCAATATTTTACTCTCAAAGTCACTTGACTTATTTAATTAATTTAATTAATATTTTAAAAACAAAAAATATATCCATTTAAACTATTAATGACCCATCCAGCCTAACCAGAACCTAATTATTTAACCCTTATTAATTATTCCGCTATCTCTCCTACCTGCCTTTTTTTCTCTTTTATAATTTCTCAGTTTCAACCTCCTCTTCCACTTCTTGATATCAATCTCTCTGTTATGAAACACATGTTAGATTTAGGGTTATCTTCCATCATAGTTCGAATTTTCACTTTTGAAGATGGAATATGTTACTAATTCAAGAACATACTGATTTCAAAAAAAAACAAAGTACAATAAGTCAGTTGGTTTACGATTCCAAGGGGAATTTCTGTTTTGTTCGCAATTAGAGAACCTTAACCCTTCCAAAGATGTCAATATGTTGTTCATGGAACTATTGTAGTTAGGGAGAATTGTAAGTTGTCCCTGTTTTTGATATTTGCAATAGTTAGGATGCTTCTCTTATCGAAGTCCATAAGAATTAAACGTAACGAGTGACTGGGAAGTAACTTTCGAATGAATTGATTGTTGAATAATGGACTACTGTACCTGTGTTTTTTATGCTGTTGAAGAAGAGAAGAAAGGGATCCTGTTCGTTCGGAAAAAACACCAACATGTAACGTATTAGCTTCTATGCCTTGCAACAATGCAACTAAAAATTCAAAAATATGCGGAGAAGAGGAGAGATTAGTTTGGGGGAATAATAATAAAGGGTTGTCTAGTTGGGTTATTTTATATTTTAGCGGCTGGGGGAGTTAGTAGGTGGGTCATTAAATGGTTTAAATTGATATATTTTAAGTTTTTAAAATATGAATTAGAAATAAAAATTAATTATTTAGGTTGAGTGACTTTGAGAGTAAAACATTGATAGTTAAGTGATTTTTGAGTTAAAAATCAAAGTTGAGTGACTTAATTCATAGTTAAGTGACCATCTTTGATATTAACTCTTATGATTTTGTATGAGGGGTATTTTTTAAAAAAAGGACAATAATATAGAACAGGACAAATATGTCTCAGTGAGAGAGAGAGAGAATGAAAGGTCTTCTACATGTTTCAGTTTTAATTTGTGCGTAGATATTCAATAATAAAAAGTTTTAGTTATCAAATTAATATTTTATTTATTTAACTACTTTCTCCGTGTAGCACCCTTTAACTTGATATGGTGTTTAAGGAAAAAAGGAAGACTTTTGAAAACTTGTGGTCTAATATCATTTTTAGATACTTGTGGTTGAGAATCATTTCATTAAGGGTAAAAAAAGAATTTTAAAGATAAATTATTTCCAATTTGAGTAAGGTGAATGGACGAAAAAGGAAAGGGAGCCACGAGAGAGTATATGTTTAGTAACATTAGGTTGCTTTTTTGTTTTGACATGAATATAAGTGTTGTACATGTCATGACTCGATGTGGCTAAAACTTATTCACGTTTTTAATCAAGATGCAAATTTATTTTAATTTACTCTATTTTTGCATATATAAAGTAAATACTACTAGAAAATAATAGAAATAGGAGATTCTCCACTCTTAATTCGTCTTCTTTGTAAATGTTGCTTTGTTTGAGAACATAATTTGAGAAAGATATACTAAAGCATAGTCAGACTCCACATGCTTATTACTACCTTTTAATTTGCTCTTGGAGATGAGAAAAGATAAATTAATGCCAAATAGTATCTACAAGTTGTCAATATTGATTATTATTATTATTATTATTGATTCTATATTAGCATTATAGTAAAGATGATATGCACATATTTTTTTAAGTTTCACGCATAGCTTTCCAATATTTACTTTGATGTCCAAATAATTTGAATTTGCAGTGCAAAATCTCACTTTGGAAATAAGCATTGAATTTTGTATGATTCTATTTTAATTTTCAAGTAACTTTATTTTTAAATCTCAAAATTTAAAGCACGTGTTTATAGGATGCATATAAGGTAATTAACTTACCGTCCAACCACAACTTTGATGATTTTTCAAACATACCTATTACTTTACTATAACTTTTAGCTACAATATTGAACTACCTTTAGTTAGCGTTGGAGTAAGGATTAATAATCATTATAATTCGTTGTTAAACAGAATTGGCAAGGGATCTTGTTGTTTGGTTATGATATTTATTCGTCGCTAATTTTTGCTTTAATTGGTGAGTGTATATAGGTTTAAAATTACTACTTTTTATTCAAATATATTAGTACTATTGCTATTATTACTACTCCAGTTCGACCATTAAAATTAGTCCTAGATCAGTCATCCTCAGGTATTCATTGTCTAATTCGATAGTGCTTGCTATTAAGGAATTGCTCCATGAATCTCATCAGAACTGTTGGTGCTTCTTGGAGCTTGTGTTCAAACTTCCTATTCAAATCCAGTTAATTAGTTACGTTATTAAAGGTGATTTGTTATTAGCAAATCAACTCACAAATAAGTGGCAAGTTGTTTACAACGTCACTAATTGGCATTTGTCATGCATTATGCAATAGAACAAGAACAATAAATTGTTGACTAGCTATTTCTTTTCTTTTTTTTTTTTTAAATTTTTCCAAAGAGGAAATATTAGCTCCTGAATATTATTTCTTTTAACTAAAATATTTTCTATAACTTTTTAGGGTGGATTTTATTCCATATTTCATAAATAAATTATTGTTTACATGTTTAAGGAATTAGTTAAATTAATAAGGAAACTAGAAGGAAAAAATGTTCTTATTATGTAGATTTTTTTTTTAAAATGTGAAGATTCAAATTCTTTAAATAAGATGCTCTTCCCATTTATCCCTTCTCACAGACCTGATGAGTACTTATGAAACAGTTTTAAAAAGTAGGAATTTAAGCTTTATATATTCACTATGCAAAAAAATTTGATGCATGCAAGAGATAAAGTCAAAAAAAAAATGGATAAGATAAATATTACTCCATATATTTCATATTAATTAAATTTATGAGCTAATGCATACTATATTAGGAAAAATATTGAAGGAACGACTTAAGTCATAATTTTCACTATTGTTCTTTGTAATTCATAAATATAACTATGTAAGTAGTGTAATTTATCGCTGAAAATAAAATTTCAATAAATGAAAGAACAAATATAAAAAAAATTAAACATTATTCTTGAATTTTGAACAATAAAAGAAATCTCAAAAAGGAGTAGCAAGTTGAAATGAATTATAAGAATGTAATACTATATAATATTATTTTATTTTATTTTTTAATGGCCATGATGTCTCAATTATTCTATCTAATAGGCTTAGTTTCTGTTATATTCCAAAAGCTGTAAGCTTCCAAGAACAATGTTTTTTTTTTAATTATTAATCTCTTATTTTATTTTACTTTTTAATATTCGAGGCTTAAGTAATACTGTTCTGCCAGAGGCTCCAACTGATGGAAGAACCTGTCTTTTATGCTATTTTAATTAAAGTTTTATCCGTTTAATTATTTATTTTACACATTTAATTTTGTTGTGAAGTTTGTTCTAGTCAGTTACTTCCCTACAACCTCCCTAGCCCCGTGAATTATTTTTTGAAAAATGTGTTTTAATTTAACCTATCTCGTTTAAATCTTCCCCTGCCCAACCCGCCCCGTTTAAACCCGTATTGTCAATTTCTGACGTGTAATAAAACTATAATATAAAATTATAAAATTTTTTAGTACTATCTTAGATGTGATTTACTAATATTTTATTATTAATGTCAACAGTAACGAGAATTTAAAGATAGCCTAAACTATGATGCAACTAAATTGAGACTTATTCATTGAAGTATTAAATATGAAGATAAAATTAGGTGAAGTATTAAATATGAAGATAAAATTAGGGAGAAAGTGCATTAATTTTTAACCTTGTAATGAAATTATCTTCTCTTTTTATTATTCTTATTTTCTTCTTATTCTTCAATATTATGAGGTTTCTCAAATGTTGATGAAACCTTTTCGCATCCTGCAAAATTTCTTCTTGTTTGCTTATAAAAAGATTAAAATTTGTTGTTTGATGTTTTATTTAAAATTTTAAGCAATGCACAAGTAATCATTATATTGAGATAACACAACATTATTTCAATACCAATTTGTTTTTATATTATATTTTTCATTAAAAATTTATATTATTGCTGAATCGATGACCTATGAATTTTTTGGATTTGAAAGGAAAGAAAAGAAACAACTTTTTCTTACTTCATGAGCTATATATATTACGAAATTTCCTTTGTTAAAATTAGGACTACAAAAAGTTAATTGGTTGCCAAAATGGAATAATAACTGGCAAAACACTCAAAAAAATATCAATATTAGAGCTAAAAATTATTCATGAAATTTATTAAGACAAGTCATACACAGAACAGGTTTTGCAATTTTCTATTTAGTGGATTGTAGTATATAACTTTTCTGCTTCTCAGTAATCATGGCGTAAAATATTATTCGACTCTAAAAAGAAAATTATGTCGACTAAAAAAATTAAAAGAGTAAAAAATAAAAGTTGTATTTATTTTTTTGAGCTCCAAATGTTAGTCATTTTATTCTGGTATCCACTAGATTAAATTTACTAAATACTAATGGTTGCTACTTAAAGTTTCAGAATAAATACTGCAATAATCAATCAATGGATATTATAGTTTAATACACAACCGCACTTTAGTATTATCAGTGATCACCACACGTTTAATAGAATAATTAACTTTTCATATGTACTTTGTCCTTAATTTCTTGTGTTTTCATTTCAGTACGAAAATATTGCACTTTCAAAAATGATCTGTTCAAATTGACATTTTCACTGTTTACAAAAATAATTTTCCATCAATCTCGGATGGAGCCAAAGATTGATTATTTTTTGGCTTTGGAGTATGATGGAATAAAGCAAAATGACTCTTTAAACTGTCTGC
>JAPFFP010000094.1:19666706-19680837 GCA_026153255.1 Solanum medicagineum | reverse complement strand
GTATCTCTTTTTACACAAAAAATACAGCAATTCTCTGGTTCATGAGCATTTTGAGCTGAATTGACTATAGAAATTCTGTCACTCTCACAAAATATAGTGTCCCTCAAAATTCACCGAATACGGTTAAGGTGAGCAAATGGCTCAGGGTTTGACTTTGGTGCAGGCTTGGCAACTTCAGGAGTACCAAATACATTCCAAAATCTAAGAGTCTCATCCCCAGCTGCTGATGCCACTGTGCATCCATCTGGACTCTGCAACAAAATAAACCAGAAAATTAGTTCCTTTCTTTATTGTGTACTGCAAAAAATGTGAGAAATTACTTGAGAATTTTACCTGTGCCATAAAAAGAACTCTGGATGTGTGACCAGTAAGCTCGGCTGTCTTTACCATGGAAGGGTATTTCCATAGAGTGAGCTGATTCTTTGTGAAACCATGTGAACTTAGGAGCTCGCGTTCATTCTTGTTCCATAGCAGGGCACAAACCTGAGAGCCAGTATCGACAGAGTTCAAGCAAGCACCAGTATGGCTGTTCCAGAACTTAATGGACCTGTCACCTCCACCACCACCAGAGGCTAGTAAGTTGCCCTGGAAAGGACACCAAGCAAGGGCCTTAACAGCAGCTGTATGATCTTCAAGCCTGTGAAGCCACTCGGTTGATGTATTGGAAGAGGCCATTGATCTGTCCCATATATGGAGGAGATTATCATTTCCACCACTAGCTAATTGTTGGCCAGAGGCTGACCATTTTAAACCACAAACTTCTTGATGATGTCCTTGGTACGTATCAACAATTGACGATCGCACTCTCACATCATTGTTTATGATCTGGCCATCCATGCCGCCAGTTGTCAATATGTGATTGTTCCAATCTAGAGCGCCAACTCGGGATCTGTGACCACCTCTCATTGTTCTCAGCTGCACAAATGTATAAAACCGTATATTAGCATCAGAACCACTCAAAATAAACAACATGAACAGAAAATTCAAGAAACAAACCAGCCTATTTGCCGTTGTATCCCAGAGCTGAACATCAGAATTGTTCAGACCAAGAGCAATATGTCTACCATCAGGAGCCCATTTTACACTTGTAACAGGACCATGTTCTTCATCTATAGTGACCAATTCTGAAGTGGCACCATCAGATGCATCCCACAGATATACAGTGGAGCCTAGAGCAATAGAAAGAACATTGCTGCTGCCCCAATCTAATAAATTCAAATAGTAGTCATCCACTAGGTCTGGAGCATCTAATGTCCTTTCCGAGGTCTGCAACAATAAACCGATGAAACTGATGAGGACAGAATTCAGTTACATTGACTATTACAGCAATAAGCCTAATCTTGAGATGCTCAAAGTTAAGCACAATTGACTTGATGATTCATGAAATGTCATATCAACATTAGACCATGTAAGTACACTCACCTGAGGAATGTACCGACGAGGTTTAACAGTCTTTGCCTGTTGATGAACAGATGATGAGAAGTCATTTGGAATGGCCTCAACAGAAGTGGGTGGCTTGTTCTTGAAAGCCAGTATTCGGGTCCTGTTCATGTTGAATGTTTCTGCAAGCTGATTCCTGTATGCCTCTCTGGAGGGAGAATTAACAGCTGGATTTTCCTTACCTTTCCTTCCCTCTGTCAACATGTAATGTGCATAGTCCATATCCATCGCCGATCTATTCGGAATGAACCTATCCAACTGTAATAACATAAATCAGCAATTAATGTCTATGCCAAAGCCTTCTTCCTCTTAAGAACTCACGTAAAACAAGTCTAAGTAACCTCAATTTATACTACAAAACCAAAGCCAATCCCAGATGACAAAGTGATGAAAAACCATCTCCCTTTTTCAACCTTTTTATTAAGTTCATAATTCAATTACTAGCTTGTTACACAAATTATGCCAATAAAAGGAAACAAGTAGTATTTATTAGAGACAATAACCCAAATCAACAAAAAAGGTCTATGTTATTAAAACCCTCCTCTTTAGGACTCACATAAAACAACAAGAAGAACATACCAAGAGAAATCACAAAGGCAGTATGTGGAGAGGATAGAGTCGAAGAAAACCTTACCCCTACCCATGGATGTAGAAAGACTGTTTCCAAAAGACCATCGGCTCAAGTAACACATATTCACGATTCACATAAAACAAGTCTAAGCAAAAACCCTCAATTTACAACAACAACAACATACCCAATGGAATCCACAAGTAGGGTTTGGGGAAATGTACGCATATGCCTCGTACAGATAGAGAGATTGTTTTCGAAAGACCTAATTCAAAAATATCATCCCAAAAAGCAGAAACTACACAGAAAACCTCAATTTGTTCTATAAAAATTAAAGCCAACTCCCCTTTAACCTATTATCTTAATTTCAAAATCCAATCTATCATCGTGCAACACAAAATTAAGCCAATAAAATTGTTCCAATTAGTACTTTCTAGAGACAATAATCGGATAGACATACATTTTCCCGAGAATTTCTCCTTTGTAGAAATTGTTCCTGGAGAGGGCAACGAGATCTGGTCTTACTTGCTGAGACAGCACTAAATGATCCTGCATCCATGATGTTAGCACAAAAAAAAAATAGACAAAGATAGCAATAAAAGAAACAAGATTATTAAAGCCTGCAAAACAAAGATCAGGGGTTATAATAAACAATACTGAAGAACAAATAAAAGAAAGTGAATCGAAAGAGCGCTTTGCGAATTTAGAGAGAAAAAGATGGAAGGGCCCCGAGTTGTGTCCTGCAAACAGAGATAATGATCATAAGATAACTTCTTGATGGGAACTGCTCCCTTCTCCGTGCAATTTATGGGTTTATGAATTGTGTGTGGGGGGGTTTCGTCCGAGTTGTTCTTTTTCTTTTTTGTTTTTGTTTTCAAGTCCAACGGCTAGTCGCCGCCACGAGGATTAGGGTTTACATTTCGCAGGATGCTCTCCCAACGGCTATATTCCTTTGCAATTTATGTGTGTTGTTTATTTGTTGCGCACAAATTAGATGACACAAATCTTATGAAGCAAACTTTTTCACTAAAAAGATGTCTCACATAATTTATATGAGATAATTTGTCACGACTCAAAACTGAATCACGACTAACTAATTCCCTAACCTAAAAGCAACACCCAAAACCACACCCAAAACCAAGAAGATAAGCTAAAATAGGATGTCAAATCTTAAAATCTGGAGTCATGAGAATATCTAGTACAGTACGAGAGTGAAATATAACACTAATTCAATGGGTAATAGGAAAAAACTATAAATAATCTAAATAATAACGGTAGTGATCCTGGAAGCTGGACCTCACCACTGAAACTAACATAAAAACTCTGCTATAAATGATCAACCACCACATACTAGACCCTGACTAGGAAATGCATACTCCAGGAAAGAGGCGGTTAAAATACAGACAAACTCGTTTATCTAATGGAAAATCAAATTCAACATATACAAGTTTTATGGCCACATGTGGATTCACTAATTTGGATATGTTGTTATGTGTATCAGCTAATTACAAAGAGTCTAAGAGGAATTTACTTCCTTTTTTTTTGTGTGTGGGTGTACACTTCCTTTTGAAACGAAATTTGTAAGCAATAAACAAGTTGCTCTAACCAAGACTTGAAACTCCTTGAACACATTAATGAAACAGAAGTCTTTATTCGAAAAATACTTGCATGCACTTGGATTTTCTCTGCCTTAGAGATACAACTGAGTCTGATGAAAGTCCACAATAATGGGCCTGTGTGTTTTCTCGCTGGGAAGTTGCAGAGTGAAAGCCACATGTTTGTGGCACCAAGTCATACATAGATAGCTTAAGTTAGTACAATTTACATACATTATGTCATATATAAAGAGCCCACTATCTGTGTCCTAACCCACCTTCAGCTTTCCACACTTCCACGCCTCGAGAAAAAAAAAACAAAGGGAAAAAAATTACTTGTGAAGAAAACCATGTACAATTGAAATACCATCCTAAAAATGTCCTATGGTATTCTTTTGCCTCGACAATTAAGCTGCTCAGATACTTATGGAGGCTGCCTTCGCCTGGACCAAAGAGAACCAAGAAAATCGTCTACTATCTGGTGCAATATTATTTCTCTCCAAACTTTTACAAGCTACAACATTATTGTCTGTAAGATTGATGTCCTTCAGCCCCAGCAGAAATGATTATTGATGACGGCCCACCAACTCCTCGCTTAGCCTACTGAACACTAGCTTAACTGGAATACAAGTAATGACTGTTGGCAGTGTCTCTCGTTTGATTGCGCCATCCACTTGATGACTGTTGGAACTACTCTTCTGATCACTACGTTTCTGCTGCAAGGCTATAGATTTAAGTGTTCTTACCTTTTGATGAGAAGATAAACCAATCCTTTTTCCGGACTTTTTTGCGAAAGTTCTCTCTATGACAGGCTGGGAAATAATTGTCCTTGTCATGCTGCCCTTTTGAACAATGCCACCTACACTAGCTTTTTGGACATTTTTGCTGCTTTCAAAACCTTGGACGTGCTTGATTCCTTCAGAATTATCCAATCCTGATGATGCATGAGGCCGGGGAACACGAACATTTGCAGTTCTGCGAGCAGTTCTCCAAATAGGTCGGAGGGCTGTATCATTATCAGACGATTCTGGAAAATTACTCTCAGTTGCCCAAAGGAGGCTTTCAGAAGAGCTGTTTGAAAGCACTTCAATACGGACAGGATATCCAACTATTGCCTGTCCATTTATCTTACTCGTCAGTGAAACCATAGGTATGTGCTCCCTCTGAAAACTTGACTGGACTTTTAAGTCCACATTGACCAACATGGTCCTGCCACCAGAGTGCTGGTAGCTATTCACAGAATCAAAATACTCAGCAGCTTCTTCCCAGTAACCTCTGCTTGCAAGTTCATCATCCCAAGCCCAATCCACACAATTGAACATGTTTTGACTAGTAGCACGTGGAGCTCTAGATCCATATCCAGCCTTTTGCGCCCAAGAGTCCATATGGGGGTCATCTCGAAGACAGCCATAACCCCTCTTTTCCTTGCACTTAGTCATACGACAGGTCCTTCTCGCAAGCTTCCCATCAGAAGGATCCAGAGGCCTCCTGTTAAGACTTCGATTATTCCTTTTCCCTTTTAGTTGCCATTTAGACACCCTAAAGCCAGTAGAGAGAGATTCTTGGTTATAAGCGTAAGAAGAAGTGCCATCAGTAAGGGTCACTTCATCCAGTTCCTCACTGCTGACACTTCCATGCTCAGGTTGTGCTTCATATCTTCCTATATATTTTGGTTCTAGTTCTATAGATGCCGCACCATCTGCATTAGCAACAAGCAAAGTTAGCCTACTTAAGCAGATCATTGTCTTATCTTCTCTGTTTAAAAGAGCAATGCCATGGAAGAACTGATTCATGATGTCAAGAGAATGGATTAGTAAAAGAGTGATAAAGAACTATGCATTCACAATCAGAATTTTTGAATCTGTTTTTTTCATTTTTGTCTTTTCTGAATCTGCATTCACAATCAGAATTAGACATAATTCTGCAGTTTGGATGCCAAAAAAGAAAAAGCACAATTCCAGAGAACCAATTCACCAGAATTTCTTTTTCTTTGATAACTAGAAAGAATACCGACTTAGAATTATGGAAGACATATCAAGAAATTAAACTAACTTATGATCATGGCTACTTGCCACTCAAATGTGATTTTCCTTTGGAATTGCTAAAGTTCTTTGATTTCGAACCTGATTACATCTCTGAATCAAACTCTATAACCCACAAAATTAGCAACAAAATCCAACTCAGAACAACACAGGTAATAGTTTTCCTCGCTGAAAGTACAACACCTCACTCCTCTGTACTCTTTCATCCTTTCTGTTTTTGGAATTCTTTGTACAGGGCATGCTGTTAAATCATAATACAAAAAAGTAACTCATCAAACAAACAAGCTCTGGTCCATTATTAGAAAATTGAAATGAATTATACATCAGTAAAGGAGAAGATGAGATACATAAATAGGTGGTATGGTCGTGGTGCGTGTAAGCTAACTCGAATACCGAGGCTATCAAAAAAAAAATTCTTTTGGGTGGGTGAGGGGTGGGGTGGGATGGGGTGGGATTAGGAGACATTTTTACAACCTCTTGAGATGTTTCCTAGAAAGGGGATCCAAGCATTGCTTTTGAATGCTTCCAGTTTCCTTTTAATTGGAAGTACTAGTAATTTAGAACATCAAAACTCCAGTCATGTCACATGTGAGGAAATACAAATTTCTTTCTTTTTGACATAATAGTAGTATAAAAAAATTCCACCGCAGCAAGTCTAGATTCTACCATAGCCATGGAAGTCCTTAACTGAACTTCGACATGCTAGCAGCCTAGACTACTTTGTACTTGCTCACAAATGATACAGACAGCCACTTTCTGATTGCTTCACCCCTAAAATTTCCAATACAAACTTAAGAGGACTGAACAAGGTGGCCGTGGCATACCATGTGTACCATGAGAAGGAGAACCATGGAATGAATTGGTTTACATAGGGACAGTAGAATACACAAGGTGACTCAAGCATAGAGGGAGGGGTTGAAATGATTAAGTTTATCCAATCGGGGCTCCAAAGATCTCAAAGTTCCAAAGTTAAGAGGCATCATAGCTCAAAAGTTTTTGTACGTTTAATGCTGCTTCGTTTTGTTGAGAAAAAGAATGTACATGTAAGGTGGCTTGTGCAAGAGTGAGAAGGGAGAAACCTGAGATTGTGGCCAACTCATCATCAGTATCTTCTGCAGAATCTGTCTCGGAAGAATCATTTTCAGAATATTCTGCAGAACCAGAAGCATTCTGTTCACATAACTCAGCAGGATGAGAACCACTATCTTTGCGCTTCAATATTGAGAGTTCCATCTGGGCATGATTACTCTCTTCAACAGTCACAGATTCTGTAGGCTCTTCTGTGAAATTACACCTGCTTTTCTTTGCAATTCCTGGCTGCTCCTCTCCTGTCTCAGAGATGCAAACAGATCCTGATTCAGGTAAATTTTCAGAACTCTTTAAACCTCGAGCAAGAAGACAGCTCCTATGACGCCTCTTGACAAGAATTTCTTTGGCTAAGACTTCATCATATAATTTCCTTTTGACTGACAAACTTTTTCTCTCAGTGTTAACTAGGCATTCTGAATTATAAATCCCATCAGGAACAGCATCAGTACTCCAACCAAGGATAGGGTGGCCAGCACCATCTGAAGCAATTGATGGAGGGCTGCTATGTTCTGAAGGAGCAGCACTGAGGGCCAAATCCTGTAAACCTCTCATCCTCAGAGGTACATCGGAATTATCATCGTCCTCACTAAACTGATTACAGTCTTTGGATTCCTGTATAGAAGAAAAGTTTCTTGTACTCTTTTCCCCAAGAAAGAAACCAGATTTATGAGAAAGTTGATGAGATTTAGCTCTTAAACGTCTCGCATTCCCATTCTCCAGGTACCTTGATGATGTTCGTGATTCTCTTGCAGAAAAACTATAAGTAGATTTATTGGTTCTATCAGTGGACGAACAACCTAAACTCCCACATCTTTTACCTAATTGCCTCTCAAGTTCAAGAGCATGAAGTATTGCATCTTCCCGTCGTGCATACTTCTCTCTTTTCTTCGGAGGCATACCTAAGGAAGCTTCTGCCCGTTGAATAAAATCATCAAATTCACCACACCTGAATGCTTTTACTCGCTTTGACTTCTCCAAATTATACCAATCCCTGGTAAGATACACACAGAGAAACACCATAACATACCATACTAAGACTATGAAGTGCCGGCACCTAGTAAACAAAGTTTAATGAAGACAGGTGGCATAGACTTATGATGATGCAGTATTACACCAGCTATAAGTAGCATTTTATTTATCAAGAACGAAAGAAGGGAGCAGCATTTAGCAAAAAAAATAGAATCAAGCATATTTTGCTTCTTCGTTTTGCTTTCCATTTAACTAAGATGATCACCTCATGCAGGTGACAATTTGAAAAGGTCTCATCAATTCATACTATCCCTACTGCCTTGGACAACTAACCAGTAGTTTGTCCAACAAAATAAAGCCACTTCCGTACCAGTTCCGACAGATTTTTAACACTGATTCACGCAAAAAGAAGACTCCCACTCAGATCGAAGAAACAAAAAAAAGAGGGTTTGAAGCCCCAAATATTGTACCTGGGGGGACTAATACATGGAGAAGGGCAGTCCTCATACGGGGATACTGTTTATCACAAAATGTCCAGCATTGAACAAAGAAAAACAATTAAGTTGGAACTCTGTATGAGTTCTTGCTTTGTTAAGTGTCCTTCCCGGACTTCTATCTCAAGTCTCATCATGATTACACCCTTGACAAAAGAACTGTGCTAGCGGCATCAGACCATTCCTGATGCATTAACTAGAAACTAATGGTTGGCTTAGTTAGTACCTTTTCAGTATGTGTTACGAATACTTCAAATTCTGCAACATTTTTGTGACTTGATCCAGCCTCTGAATCCACAAACACCGGCTCGATTATCCCCTAAATAAAACTCTCAAGTGGATGAATCGGAATGATGCCTTAAAAAAAAGTCTTGCCTCAACATCATAAACTTTTCAATAACAATATGAAAGCTTGTTGCCGACAGATTTTAGCCAAAAGCTCACTCTGCCAATTCCATAGAATCAACCTAATTTGCCTCCTTTTTTTTTAACTCTCCTGTGTAATTGTTTTTCTGTAATTGTGTGCTGTCATGAATTAGAGCTACTATAATTGCATATAATAATGATCTTCCTCTGCAAGTCTCCAGTGGTTCGGTTAAACTCAACCTTTCCCTTTTAAGGAAAAGGGTGGAATGACACAATACAATCATATTCCACAAATAGCTTACAAGATGAGGCGCATCTCTATCATCATTATGTATTGTTTCCTCTTTTTACAGAGTAGGAAAAAAAGTTTCCAACCAATATGAAGAGTCCTAATCTCCTAAGACAGGCTGCATGACTTGACACATAGCAGCACTCATTTTCCAAACTCAAGAATCTTCACCTACGAGACCAGGGAATTCACGATTACCATTCTCCAACGTAGCCCAAGATAAGCTTTTAGGATAAGCCACTAGGCGTTGATTTAACAAGGCACATGAGCTAATCAGGAAACAATTAAGATTGTCCCATTTCCATTTTCTTCCTTCATAATGACTGATGGGAAAGCGCCCAGACTTATCGCCAAGGGCAGATCTATGTTGTAGCACGAGGGTGCCACGGCACCGGACACTCAGCTAAAAGTTCACATATACATAGGAATATTAGTGAGTCATGGTCTTTATAAAAGGTTGGCACTCCTAGTAGCATTATCATTTCTGATCCTGTGGCCAATGGCCAAGGTGCCAGGCGCTAGATGTAGGTTTGAATCACCTTAAGCACGTCTGTTTTGTTAATTTTTTCCCTTTCTCAAATCACTTCCTCTACCCATCCATTTTTTCTGTTTACCTTTTTGCTTTTTCTTTACTTCCCTTCTTTTCCTTATTTCCTTTATATTGTTTAGTTTTGTATTCAACTCTTAGTCCAATAAATCTTGAGCAGATAGTTTATTTATCTGAATTATCTCTTAATTTATTGTTTAACGATCTCCAAATATATAATTGAATGTGATTTTAATCTTTTCCCTATTTATTAATCCAAAGTACATTTTATTTGCTGAATTTTATTCTTCATTCTTACTATTTTGATCAAAGACAGTCGATGCAAGGGCCGATATGTGCTAGTTCATTGATTGTTTTATACACTTCGTTAAGAGTTTTCATTATTGTTCGAAAAATAAATTCATTATTATATTTGTGTAGATAATTTTGCTGTTTCATAATGAAAATATTTTTCTTTATTTGTGTTGATGGGATGGTAAATGCCCCTTATAAAAGCTGCTTTGGCTTTTGTTTTTTATTTTATAGAACTCATCACGCGTTAAATTTTGTATGTATCATGTTTTAAATACATTATGTCTGAATTGGAGGGATATAATTGCGGTATTCAAAATTTTAAGTTTCTTGTTTTCATTTCTCATTTTTGTTCAATAGTATTTGACCAGGAATCAGATCAACTCATACAGAATTTATTTTGGTTCGATGACCAAAATCTTGTTAATCGAATCGAATTAGCCCAAAATGGATTGACTAACCGAATGTGCACCCTAATGAGTTTGTGGCACCCCCAACATTCAGGTCCTGGATCTGCTCGTCTAGCTATGAATCTTAAACTATTAACCATCCAATTATTGTAAAATATTAAATCCAGAGTTACTTTTGTAATAGTTAAGCTAATTGTTCCCCACATCCGACCTCCAATTTAACTGAAATATCACAATACAAACTCACTGGAAATTCATTAGTTATAGTTATCAACAACACTCCAAGTTTCCTGCAACTAAGAATCCAGTCCATCAATAACATGCAACAATCACCTTGCGTCAAAATCTCCTACTATAAAAAAAATTCAAGGATAAGAAAGGACTTACACACTGGCGTCTTCTCTCCCAAGAAGCTTCACTGGAGTCCCAGATCGTGGAGACATCAAATGAGAGGCTGAAAGCTCATCAGGACATAGTATTTTACCTGGCCACCACGACCCATTTCGTCTTCGGACCCAAACAATACTCCCAACTCCACAATCCCCCGTTCCTGATTCTGTTTCAGAACTCCCCATCTCTCTATAGCTATATTTCTACCTACATACATACATATATACACAGACAAGTATATCTATCAAATGCTAAAATGATTGGGTCTCCATCCTTCAGAGATATTGGGGGTTTTGATTGCTGAGTTTCCAGAAAATAAAATGGAGATATGGATTGCAGATTGGCAAAAGGGAGAATCTAAATGGAAAAAATTTTGGTATTAGGGCTAGGGTTAGGGTTTCGAGTCAAAATTGGGCATAATTCATATCGATGGATTTCCGACAAACAATATATATACTGATCTTCCACTTAATTCAAGAATATCAGACTTATTTTGCGCTTTATCTATGAGCAATGAGTCTAATTTGATCAAAGAGGTTGAAATCAAGTCAGAAAAATCGTCGCCCCATTCAGTTAAACCGCTCGAGTTATGTACTTTTTTTTTTAATGAAAATTAATAATTCAAAACCATGTTCTTTATAGGTGTGTGTGTATATATATATACACAAAATCACCTCTTGTATTATGTAATCTTATGTCGCCATAGTGATCTTCGGAGTACCGTGTAAAAAGGTTTTCGCTCAACAGATCAAAGGTACATTGATAATAGATTTTGATCTATCCAATTCAAGTTTGAATTCTTCAAGTTCATATGTAGAAATGACTAGGTTTTATATGGACTCTAATCATTCATGAACCAGCAAAGATGAGATGTGTAAGATGTACCAGTGAGTAGATGCGAGAGGTTGATATGGCACGAGGAGAAATAAAGAATGATCGAGAAAGTATTAGAGAGAGGTGATTAACCAGAATGTGACGCGCAACTTCAACTTGTCGAGGACATGACCTTAAATAAAAAGGTGTGGATGACACGAATTAATACAAAAGGTTTAGTAAGTAGTGCAGTTTTGTCTTGCTTAGAGTAGTTGGTGTTTGCTATTGCATTAGTTATATTTACTACTAGTTGTTGTTTGCTACCCATCATTATTTATTATCCTAGTATGTAGTTTATGGTGTTTCGGTTATTGCATTATTTTTCTGCTGATTGTTGCTCTCTTCTATTAGACTTTGCACTATTTTCCTGTGACTCGCTATATCTTTTTAATTCGGAATTGTTGTGTTTGAGCTGAGAGTCTTTTGATAGCGGTCTTTTTGCTTGCACGAGGTAATAATAAAATCTACGTACATACTACCTTTTCAAAAAAAAATTTGTGATATGTTATTGTAGTTATAAAAAATTGTAAATCCACGTACATACTACATTTTCATTATTGAGGTTTGTGTAAAAAATGAAAGCAATTTTTTTCAAGTTTTAGCAATTTTTTTTCAAGTTTCTTTTCCGATGTGATTTATTAACCATGTTAAAACTTTATCCCATGTTCATAGCCAAAGGGAAAGTCTCACGACTCAAGTAAAAAGAAAATGATTTCTTAGGTATTTTTTCATTGAGAAAAATTTTTAGAAAGCTTTACTGATATTACTGGACTTTATTTTGAAATCTTCCAACTAAGCAAGAAGAAGAAAACCTTCGACATTTTATATCACACTTAAGCTTTTTCATCAGAAAGTTAAATGTATAATTAATGATTATTACCATAGAACTTCGTAAAGAAAATGTTACCTTATTAAAATTTAAAGCAAGTATAATTTTTGAAATAATATAATACTTGACGACACTAAAAATTAATGAAACAAGTTTCTCTCGGTAAAAGTGTGACATAATTTGGGGACAATACAATAAGATCACTTTTTCTCTTTTAACTTTGCTTTATGGTAATGAACTAATGATTAGTTTAGATACATTCCAACAAATTAAAACGATCATTTAAATTAATTTAAAATTTATCTTATACTTAGTGTTCAAAAAAATAGAAAGTGAAATTTCTCACATGCTAAAAGTTTAAAGCGTATTCAAAATTCGATATATATTAGAAATAGCGTAAAAAATATGACTTAGTTAGACTTACCAAGCATATAAAGGAAATGATTTGTTCAAGATTTAGACTAAAAAAATGTGTTCATATTTGTCAAAAAATAAATAATGATTATTTTGTAAGAATAGTAATTTATTATTGGAAATCAATCATAAAACCTTAAAAAAAGGAAAACTATTCAAGTTGAGCAGGTAATAAATGGGGACAACAATATGTGGGCTTCTTACAAAACATTACAACAAGGCCCAATTATCAAGAGGCTTAGGGTTTCTCAGCAGCCCAAAGTTCAAAATAATTTGAATTTCCGCTCCAACGGTCACATTGATAAGTATATATATCCCTCCTTTTTCTTATCACTGTCAATCCAATAAATTCCTCCCTCCTCTTCCCCACCCCCAAACAATCGTAGATCGATTTCCTGTTTCATTTCAGCTGCGGAGATGGATTTCCATAGCCTCACAAGGAGAGAACTACAAGCTCTTTGCAAGAAGAACAAAATTCTAGCTAACATGACCAATGTCGCCATGGCCGATGCACTTCAATCTCTCGAGTTTGTAAGTTTTTTTCTTTTTAATCAAAATCTAACAACTCTGTTCCTGTGTTGTAGAATTGATTAGTTTGTTTAAAATCAAAATGGTTACAGTAGGAAGAGTAGTTGCCGGAATTTGCCAATATCTTTTATTATTGGATCGATTCGGTTTATCTCATTTCACTTGTAATAACCTCTCTCTCGAGTTCCTAAGCCTTATCAATCCAAAATCGTCATTGAGTTTGTTTAAAATGAATATAAAATAAGCTGGTTACACTAGGAAGTGGAAAATCTGTATCTTATTTGATCTGCGGTTATCTTTTCTATTGGATCGATATGTAAATCGGTTAACCTCATTTCACTTGCAGTCACCTCTCTCTAGTTCGAAGGTCTTTTTAACTCAAAACCATTATTGAGTTTGTTTAAAATGAATATAAAATGAGCAGCATTGAAATGGTTACAGTAGTAAAAGGAATATCGGTATCTGATTTGATCTGCAAATATGTTTTTGTTGGATCGACAGAGATAAATCTGATGACCTCTATGGTACCAAGTTTTTTTCCAGCTTATATTTTGTGGGCATTGAGCCTTTAACTTTCAGATACTTCGAGAATGTGAGGAAGCTGTGGACTCGCCATCTCTAATTTCTACACTAAAACTCATTCATGTTTTGGATTGTGTGAACCACCTAATACTTGCATAGCTGGATTCCTATTGCTGCTTTATGCTTATAACGTATTTACCTAATAGTCCATTGAAATTGTACATCAGAAAGGAAATTCAAAAATGTTTTTATATGCAGGTTGATGGTATTGAAGAGGTATTGAAAACATGTGAATCTGATGTTGCCAACTCATTCATGGAGTCCCCTGGAAAGTCAGAAGCATTAGCAAGTGCACCTCGGACTGGTCGCCGTACTACACAACAAAAGACAGTCAAACATGACTCAGAAACTTTGCAGACCTCGACTAGGAGTCACTGCAGAACTAGAGGAATGGTGGTAAAAGACGTTGATGAAG
>JAPFFP010000094.1:19640205-19651098 GCA_026153255.1 Solanum medicagineum | reverse complement strand
GTGGGGGGCGGGGGGGCGCGAGGTGCGGGTTGTATAAATCTCCTGTCAGCTGCATTGCGATAAAACACTTCTGTCATCTGCCTAATATACCCCTTCCACCCTCACGTACACACCAAAGAAAACAAAGAAGAAAGACAAACTGATACCTAAACATGCACAAAAGAAGAATTAGTAAAAAATAGACATTAACAACACAGAAAATCCATAAATCATCCAGTCAAGATACATACAACTATGACTGCTTCCCGAACCAATAAATACTTAAAGGAGGTGAAAACTGGAAGCTCATAGAGAAGATTCCCTTGTTGGGTTGAGGGATGAGTTGTTTGTCTACTTATTCAGTTATTTGGTCTTGAGCGATCCTCGCCTCATACAAAAGAATCCCACATGGGTTGGGGAATGAGTTGTTTGTCTACTTATTTGGTCTTGGAAAATCCTCACCTTATATAGAAGAATCCCACATTGAGTTGATGGATGATTTGTTAGTCTACTTATTTGCCCACCTCATGAGCTAGTTTTTGTGATCGAGTTAGACCCAAGGTTCATTTCTTTACCATAAGCTTCTATTAATATGAAATAAGGAATGGAACTTTATCTCCCCCACGCCTCGCCCCTGTGTGGCCAAAAATGCTAACATTTGTCTTATGTTGGGAAGAACCAAAAGTTGTGTGATGACTCTCAATTGAATCAACTGTAGATTATATGGGACCTCTTTGAAACTTCTATTGCTCTTACAGAAAAGAAAAGGTTCCAAGTGAATAAAACTAATTGCAAAGAAGATACCAACCGGCAGTGGTGTGTGAAGTATTTATCCAAGTAAATGGATGGAGTAGCTCTTATAGCTCCTTGTACATGGTCTCAAAAGCTTACATGCCAGTTTAACCGAGAGAAACAGTAAACACATGCAGCTAATTGTTGCCATTTTTGTGCATCAACTCATTTGATGTTCCTCAACATAAGCAGTATCCTTTCATTCTTAACCTTAGCGATATCCTAAATTTGAAAGAAAATCTGAATTCATCCCAGATGGACAGATGAGGCAACAACCAAATAATAAATGGGAAGATTCAGGACAACCACAAAAACACAAACAATGTGAGATAACCTACTAGTGCCATTTTCAGAATTTTACAATAGGGACACTTCAATATTTCCATTCTGTCTCACCTGACAAAACTATACTCCACATTGAGGAAACAAGGTGATAATTCAGAATGACTTAGAAATAGGAATGGGGGCAGTAGCTCATACATGTTAACTAAATTAACTGGCACAAAGGTCATGTACCTTTTATAAAATTTGTGTAGTATACTCAAAAGACACGACCATCATAACTACCTCTCTACCTCTGAGGTCGGGTTAACATTTGTGTACACTTTACCTTCCTCATACCCCAAAGGAGTACTTCATCAAAAAAGATTCCAGCTTTATCGTCATTAAATAAATCAGACAGGAAACTACAGAAACTTATTAACTCAACAACAAAAAAGTTACAGAATGCCAAGATCAATGAGAGTTTACATACTGAAAGAAGAACTGCAGTCTCTGCACTCTGAGGATCCTTGAACGTGACATAAGCAATTCGCGACCGCTCATTCTCGCTAAAAAGAAAGTACAATACGTGTAAGGGAATAAAATAAACCACTAATCATCTTCAATAGGCACATCTACCCCTGTTTATCACCTTACTTTTCTAGATTAGCACTTCTGACCATATAAAATCTTTTGTAAAGATAAGTTAGACGCTGAAAAACCCCCCCAAAAAAAAACAAAAAACTAACCCTTTCATCTCTAAATATTCAATATCCCCAGAGAAGGAGAAGAACTCCTTGAGATCTTGCTCTTTAGCACCCAAAGAAACATTGCTCACTTGCACTGTTTTAACCTATCACAATAAAACAAGGAGAAAAGATGAGCAAGACTTCACAACACCCTAAGTAAAATTTATCTCACGTATCATTACGTAGAGTAGCAGGTGACTTGTTTGTCGACTTTTCCACTATCTCCTAAAAAAATCAATCTTGCATGTTCTAAAATTAACCAGAATATTATTATCACCTATAGATACATTGCCATAAGATTAAAAGTTGTACCTACTGAGAGGGGGCGGAGCTGCATGCACTCAAGATGGTCCGATGAACACATTTTTTCGAATATACAGGTTAATATAAATATTTTGATACATATCAATTGTTAAACACCCTCGATACAAAAATTATCCACTGTTCTGAAGTATGAACATTCTTGACGGAAAGAATGTTGACTCCCCCATTGTATACTAGTTACAAAAAGGATATATATTAACTGAATTATTTTGGTCCTTTGTTCATGTATTTAAGAGATTTACAAATGAAATTGAATCTCATATATAGAACCATAAGTCACAAATGGAAAACAGGTAAGCTAATTTACATCTCTAACAATCCTTTGGGATTGTTTTATGCACGGAGCTGTCTTGCGTTAGCATTTGTAACGACAAATTAAAATAAATAGAGATGTTGAGATATTCACTTACCGACATCGAGAGAGATAAAAAAAATAGCAGGTCACTTCCAGAAGAATTTGGAGGAGATCGAAAGAAAAAAAAACACACAATTGGAGGAAGAATCCAAAAGAGAAAAGCGAGAAGAGAGATGTAAAAAATATTATTATGGAAGAGTTAGAAATAGAACGTGTTATACGCAAAAGTTGGCAAATGGACACGCTATTTACCTTTACCAGGTGTTTGTTTCCAACAAGGCCACACGAAAGTTTTACCCACCAATTCTCAATTTGTTACTACTATAAATTAATGAAAAATACAAAAAAGAACATTGCCGAATATTTTATTTTTATCGAAGGCAAGCCATGGAGTAACTTATAAATTTGTTAGCATGCGATTAAGAGGTCACAGGTTCAAATCTTGAAAATAGTTTTTGGTAAAGTAAAATTGCGTATAATAAATCATTGTGGCTAGACCTTTCTTGAACTCTGCGCATAGAGAGTGTTTTTTTTTTCCTTTTTTGAAATTTTAACTACAAAATGAATTGATTTCATTCTCCATTTACAGAAGAAAGTTGGCTTACTCATGAGTCTAAATATATTTATTTCACATATACTATTGTTACTTAATTAATCATAATTGATATTCCTTGTGTCCTATTTTGTGTAGCACCCTTTCCTTTTTAATATGTTCCAAAAAGAATATCTTTAGATCATAAATTTTAGAAGTCTTATTTTTTCTTAAATACCGTGTCAAGATAAAATGAGGCGAAAGTCTTTTTAAATTTTTACTATTAAAATTAATTTCATTAGTTCTGGATAAATATTCAGGTTGAATAATTTCCGATATAGTGAATAATTACCCATTTTATTCCAAGCTTTTCCAAGTGATTGCAGGTGTACCTAAATGGACCTCTATATTAGCGCAAATATTATAACCGCCAATATTTTCAACCTTCACATGTATATGGTTTCCTAAGCTTTGTCGGGCTTACAATTTATACGTGTGCGCTTTACTATATTTTTCTAAGAGTCTGATGTTACACCTTGGAATCCAATATTTGGTATAAATATTAAGTTTTAATAAGTATTTTCCATCTTATATGCTGATTATGTCGACAACAATAAAAAGAAAAAAGAGGGATAAAAAAATCTGTTTGAAAAACAGAAGTATTAGTGAACGACAAAACTAGAGACGAACTCAAACTGCAACACAGAAATAGCAGCGACGTTAAGGCTTAGGCACCTTCCTTCTTTCGTCGTTTTGTACTCTCTAATACTAGTACTCTCACTTGCACGGCACATCGCCCACTTCCCCTGTTCTTTTCTTGCAAAACTCATGCATTTTCAAATTCAATTCAAAAGCAACCCCCATTTCCAAATACATCAAACACATTAATGTTGTTTCTCCTTTTCGTAGACACAGATTTCTAGCAAGAAGAAATGACCTTTGAAGATCTTGAATCCGGCAGGTCATTGTATACTCGGGGTGAAAGTGGATCATGGGAACGACAAACAAAACAAGCCATCCCAAAACCTTCTGCTTCTGATAATCGTCCATCCATAGTAGCTGGTGTGTTTCAAATAAACACAGCTTTGACAAACTTTCAACGACTAGTTGACACCCTTGGAACCCCCAAAGACACTATTCAACTCCGCCACAAGCTGTAAAGACTTGTATTCATGCTCCTTGATTGAGCTATTTAGGGCATTTTACAGTGCTGCGTGGGTTAACAGGGCTTAATTTCTTGCTTTTCTCTGCAGCTACCGTACGAGGCAGCAGATTGGGGAATTGATAAAAGGAACTTCAGCTAACCTAAAGCAAACTATTGAATCTAATCGACATTCTCAATCTAGTGTAAGTGGATAAAATATTTGAACAAAAAAAGCAAGGATAGAAGAATGCGTCATACATTGGGAATTTTGTGAGTAATGCTTCTTTTATACTTCAGGCCACAAAGAAGATTGCCGATGCTAAGCTTGCTAAGGATTTCCAATCTGTTCTTAGAAAGTTTCAAAAGGCTCAGCAACTTGCAGCACAGAGAGAAGCAGCTTACACTCCTTCCATCCCTTGGGAAATCATTTCATCCAGGTAATTAACCACTCCAAATGCTTCTGCCATCTTTCTTTCTGAGAATTCTTCTGCACAGAGGCGGGTCTAGAATTTAAACCTTGATGGGAATAACCTTTAAGGTTGAACGACTGAACACTTTGTACTTGTATGGTACATTCACCAAAGCTGCTACTCTATCTTTTGAGAAGCAGCTAACTTGAATTTACACTTCCCTGAGTCAGTGAGCCCTGCAGACTAGTTGCAGTACTATGAAAGGATCAAATAATGATATTAGTAACTATTTATTCAGCCATACCATTATTTACCAATTTCTCAGTGTCAGTGGGTCACCTTTGCTTGGATATTGCATCCATATTGTGATCTTATCTTCCTATCTTACATTTGTATTTTGCAGAAGCAGAGAGATTCAGATAAGTTCATCTATCAGTCCCGAGAGTGGTTCTATCCTCCTGGAATCCAAAAGGTTAGGAGATAACTAAGTACACACTCTTTTTTGCTTTATTGATTCCCAATGTATTGTTTAAAAACTATATTTCAGCAACCACTTCTCAGTACAGCAAGGCAAGTAGCTGTAATCTTACTTTCTTAATGTTTTCACAAAATCCTTATGCTACTATCAGTTCTTTTGCTCATAGTGAACCCTCGCTTTGCTTCTATGGCAGACAGGACATCGTGCAATTGGAACATGAGATTGTTTTTAACGAGGCCATCACAGAAGAAAGAGAACAAGGAACAATAGAAATCCAGCAGCAGATAGGTGAACTGAATGAGATGTTCAAGGATTTGGCTTTATTGGTCCATGAACAAGGAACTATGCTCGGTTAGCCAATATCTCCGATTCTTCACCTTTGTCGTTCTTCCTCCAAAATTTCAACTATAACTAATCTTATTAATGGATCTAACATCCTAAAACCCATCTGCCAGATGACATCAGTTCCAATATTGACAGCTCTCATGACGGAACTGCACAAGCAGCTAAGCAACTTACCAAGGCATCGAAAATCCAACAATGCAATTCATCAATGGTAAGAGTCTATATTGAAGCTAGTCCTATGATAGCTGACAAATTGCCTTTAGTTTGAGGCAAAATTGATGCTTCCAAATTTTCTTTGCAGAGCTGCTTGTTGTTGGTGATATTTGGGGTCATCCTGCTAATAATAATTGTACTGGTGCTAGCATAAAGAATTTTCTTCCAAGTTACAAAATTGAGAAATTGTAGCCTTTTCATCACTCAAGTGTGCAGGTTCCGATTGTTCTACCTGCATCAGTCTACTAATGTAGATAATCTGTAAGTCAGAATGACCTTCAAGGTACAGATGTACAGTAAAACAATTTATAGACATTGAGTACCATCTCTGTTCAGTGCGCTAAGTGAGCTACCACATTGTGTCGGTTGAATGTAATCTTAATTTCTACAAGAGGTTATTCCCGAGGTTGAACCCGTGACTGTTGTCATAAGATGACAACTCCTAATATAACATTAAAGCTCCTGTTCGTTTTAATGATCCAGATATAGCCACAGATTGGTATTCAACAATCGCCATTAGCAAGTAAATTACTAAGTTTGAGGTGGCCCCGGTGGCCGAAAAGATGAGGGAAGCGAGACTGCGATGGTTTGGACATGTGCAGAGAAGGAGTATCGATGCACCTGTTAGGAGGTGCGAGAGGTTGGTTTTGGGAGATACTCGGAAGGGTAGAGGTAGACCGAAGAAGTACTGGGGGGAGGTGATTAGACATGATATGTCGAAATTTGATCTCACTGAGGACATGACCTTTGATAGAAAGAAGTGGAGGTCACGAATTAGAGTAACAGGCTAATGGTAGGGTTAGGTGTTTTTTTTTTGGGTCATGTGTTCGCACTATCTGTCGCATTATATGTTCGTTTTATCTTATTTACATACTGTCATTATGAGTCGCTCTTTCCGTTATCTCCCCTTCCTTTTGTCATATCTAGTTCTTTCTCCTTACGGGTTTTGAGATGAGGGTTCCCAGGAAACAGCCTCTCTACTTCTATGGTAGTGGTAAGGTCTGCGTACATTCTACCCTCCCCAGACTCCACTTGTGGGATTTTACTGGGTATGTTGTTGTTGTTGTACTACTCCCTCCTTCCCAATTTATGTGGTATTTCAAAATCCAAACGAGCCTACTCTGTTAAATATTTTGAATCGTCAATTGTTGTGACTTACAAGTACTTTTTACCTAGTTTACATATATATAATTTTCATTTCAAAAATTTGAAGATTCCATGCGCAAATTTCTGTCAAACTTTGATTGTTTGACTCAAAAGACGAAAAATGTCTCATACATTGGGACAGAGGGAGTACCATTTTTCTAGTATTTCAGAGACAGTAACCTCCAAGTCCTCCCTTAGCTCAGTGACAGTCTTCTGTCCTTGCAAGACTAGAAGTTGTATATCTAATTTACACAACCAAAGGATATAAATATTTATTGCTTGAGCTCCATGCCTCCACCTGACCCAACAAAGGCAAAAATCAATTGCTTCAACAGGCAGGAAAAGATATTATCAATGTCTAGCCAAAGCTAGGGAAAACCATATACCTATTGGCTAGTTTGCTTAATCCTTTCTGACCTCATTCAATCGAGAAAACTTCTATCATAATTGAGTGCATGTACCACAGTGGGTATTAATCTCCATCAAACATTGGTAATCCGGTAAAAATTTTACCCACATAGTGTTTACAGCGACCATAACCCAAATGAAAACTTTGCACATGCAAAATAAAGCTTCTTCCTTTATTTCTCTGAAAACAGCAAGCAATAAAGAGAAATCTAACCAAAATAATGGCTGCAAACAAAGAATGAGCACAAATACTTACATGTTCAGAATGACCAAATATTAATCTGATAATAAGAAAGTGGCTCATCAGATCTGGAAAAGAGAAACGACTATATGATGGGAGAAATCTCTTGAAGGTGACCTTTGCAGATTAACACTTACCACATTTCTTGAAAATTGTACTTACATCTGAGTCAAATCCTCATTGTCATTCCATTATGCTAAAAGTAAATTCTATATAATACCCACCAGTGACAATCATTTAGCAACCTTTCCAGCCCTCGCATGGTAACTAGAATATCAAATACTCCAACTGTTTGAATCAAAATGCATTAAGCGGCTACCATATTTTCTACTCAAAACTTCATCTCTGGTGAAGATCAGTACCCCAGAAAAGCATTCATGTCTACCAGTACAGTGCATTCACTTGACAAAAACCACAGAAACATGATGAGAAACTTAAAGTCCCAATGCTTTCTCCAAGCATACCAAAGGTTCTAGTAGTTGTGCTCAAAGCAAAACTATAATGTTGTAAAGATTAAAACATGCAAGTAACACTAGACCTAAGAATAGAAGGTCCTGAAAGGAATTGAAGAAATGTTGAAACCTGACTCTACCTAGAGATGTCATCCACCCTCCAACCCATATAATACAGAATGTCAATAGATAAAAGTCTAAAACCAAAGAAACATCTCTGTTCCCACAACAAAATAAGAATTAACTCAACAAGAAATTTCAAGCAAGAGTTCTGCACGAATCGTTTTTCGCATAAGCTAGAATTACAAAAACTTCGGTTTAAAAATAAAAAAAGTTTGTGTGAAAAAATTAAAAAATTTAAAGAAATGGTAAGAAATTTACAACAGTTTGTCAAAGGGATAGGGAAGTAATAAGCTCATCATAGTGAATAACAAATAAAATTTTCTACCTCTGATGTTTCCCGGATTCAACTAAATTCACTGTGAGATCCTGATGCGAGAAGCCCCATCTGGTTAAGTAAGATGACTCATATGCTTCAGCTTATCACAATCATTATCTTTAACTCCTGCAACATCCTCTTCTTTTGCTACACCATCTTCTAATGCCAGAGAACCCATCTCATCCTTATCGCCAGTGAGAGGGCTTGCTAAAAGAATCTGGTCCCAGAAGATATCATTAATACCTGGAAGTTTAGGCATCTCGTCCGAAAAGACATCATCTGTAGATAATCCATCAGGGACAATGGATGCTACACCATCCACAATACCTTGCATTGTGTCAGTGTATGGCATATCCCAGGTCTCCGACTGCTTAAGGTCAGTTAGTTCAAGAGTTTTCGGTCTATTGATCCCGTGTCCTGAAAATTCAGGGTTCACATGGTCTGCTTGAGAATTGAGCGCATTTAACTGAGGGGCTTTGGATTCCCCTGGAACCAGACTAGGGGAGTACTGGATCTCAGGAATGACAGATAAACTAGAGTTGAATGGAAATCTTGAATCTGACATCAGATGAGATTTTGAAGAAGTTGGCAATTGTGAAAGTGCAAACTCAGAAATATGAGGGGATATACCACCAATCTCTAATATATTTTCAGAAGACCGGGCACGATTAGTCAAGAAACCATTTGTATTCTTAACTTTGGTTTCCAGCCTACCAGAAGTATTAGTTTTCAGGATCTTTTGCAGCAATGTTTTTGCTGCCTCATTCATTAACGACTGGTAACGGACTATCTGCCTGTCATGCAAAGTACTGATCTGCTTGCCTGCATAATTTTCGTCCTCCTGGTTGGGGAATCTCCTCTTCTTATTCATCCCAATAATGTGTCTTTTACCTTCATTCTGTTGATGAACCAGTTCAGCTATAAACCCAGGGCTCTGCAAGACCTTAGCAAGGAATGACATCGCTTGCTGTTCTGTTTGCTCCATTAACTGAAGACGCTGCCCAACATTCTCCAAGCGGTGATCTGTTGCCTGCTGCTGCTGCCTCAACTTGACTAGCTCCTCCCTATGAATATTTTTATCTATTTTAAGCCTTTCCACGTCTTCTTCAATTCCAATCTTCCCAACTTCAACACAAGATCCAACAGATAAACTTTGCACTTGGGAGGCAGTCCCTGGATGAACTTGCATTTGAGAGGGTTTTCTCCTTCTTATAGTCTTCAAGAGGTGCTTTTGGCCTCTAAGGAATCCCTCATTTGCAAATTCCCAGCAGTCTGGATCAACCTTCTTGTAACCCTGGTTGATGAAAGGGGAAAGCAAATTGTAAAAAGAGTTAAGGTTGCCCGACATATATACAAAGAGTATTTGTAACTGAAAGACAACAGAGAATGACAACACTTTATTAAGCATTAACTGCATTACACAAGAAAATAATTCCTCATCGTTATTAGAAGAGATTCTCATAGTCGATCAATTACTTAAAACATTGAAACCTGGACAGAATTGTTGCAGTATCACATTGTACAGTGTACCTGAAACCTTTGAATGATATTCTGGAAGAATATACTAAATCAGAAACTCTGTTCCAATTAGATAGAAAGTTTTTGTCTATTTGCTCAAGTTTTCTGCATATTTCCACCTCAATGTGCTAATCATACAAATCTCAAATCTCAGGATAAACTATCAACGAATAGAAGTCAAATAAGCTATCTTATAGTGAGAGCTAGAACACAAGCGATCCAAGTAAAAATACCTAAAACAACAAATATACATAAAAACGTAAAAAAATTTCGCAGAAACATTTACCATAGCAAATCCAACAATTAAAAAAAGTGCACTATTCAGTATTTAAGTAAATCGGTGCAAACAGGAAGTTCACAAGCAAAAGCGTAAATCGAAGTATAGGAGGACTAAGAAAAACGAAACGAAGGAGAATTGTATCAATTTACTAACATAAGTATTCAACTGCCTGACGAAGCTGGAGAAGTTATTGTGCTTAAAATACTTGGGCAAAATATCCCTAGAAAACTCGGGCACATTCCAGACGACGAAACTGTTATTACTCTTGCTCCATGACACAACGGAGTCCGTCGACAGATCATCCACCATGTCATATGTCTTGCTCAGAAAAGGCGGAGGTGGATTTCCTATCTCATGAACTCCTTCCATTTTTTCGCCGTCCGGAGACGTTCTGACGGTGTTGTTTTATTCACCTGGTATGCAGAGACGCAGATAGGAAGAAGCAGAAGTTACACGAGGCACCAGAAAATGGTTTGTAGGTCTCGCGATTCGAGTAGATGATGAGAGAGAAAATATAACTGGGAAAAGAGGAAGTAGCAGACTGAATTACTCAAAGAATAAATGCGCCCATTTGTTAGGAATATTATATAAATATACTCCTTTTGTTCCGTCAACCATTTTTTGGTTTACTAATTCGAGTCGGCGCTAGTAGGCTGATTTTAGTAATTAGGACTGCTCAACTTTAATATTTCCTCCTTCCAAATTAATTAAAATCTTTAAAAAAAAATTAATATTTAAATTGTTCAAAATTTTAAGTGATGTTTTAGATTTTTTTCATATTTTTATTTTATTTATTGAAAGTTTATATTTATAAGAAATAATATTAC
>JAPFFP010000094.1:19614893-19629087 GCA_026153255.1 Solanum medicagineum | reverse complement strand
ATGAGTTGGCGGCCTATCAACTCAAGGGGGAGGCTCAAATTCGGTTCACCCAATGGAAGATGGACAAGGGGAATGATGACTCAAGCCTGTATTAAATGTACCTGCTTAGTTGCTTACATTAGACATACATGCAATAGACATGTCAGATACTAGTATTTCTACTATTATAGAAGAGAGAGTGAGTTTGCCTGGTATTAACATTCCTGCTTCTGGGGGCATTTTAATCATTTTTCCAGTGTTCCTCTTTACTACCAAATCAACCAAATTTTTCCACATCATTTAGGGTGCTCTCGTAATTTTGCCTCTGTACTCAGCCTTTCTGCTTTCCACGTATTTTTCCCAATCCACGTGCTTTCTACTCATCTTCTCACCTGTTCTCTCATCTTCTAATTCACCAAGAAACTCACAATCAAAACCCAGATCGACGGCTCCAAATTCCCCTCGAATTTTCTCAAGAGTGCAACTTTAAAGTCCATTTGAGAAGAAGAGGACGATAGAAATAGGCCTCACCGTAACATAAGACTCTGAAGCAACAAACACAAGTTTTAGTTTGTCTAATAAGTGAGAATAACAAACACTTCATGTTAACATGCATGCTTTTTGGAATTTCACATTCAATTCGAGGATTTTTTTGTCCTTTTATAACTTTTTCCATTTTATAGTTTTCTCCGCCGTGCTCGATACGTGTACTTGATTTCGATATTGATCTTATCCTATAACTCACTTCTGTCGACCAAAAAGATTCACCTTCAAATACTTTTCTTTTCAAGATGTCTACTCTCTATATCTCCTCTTATTCTTAACTTTGCATTTATATGAACTTTGGGGTTTCTTCTTATCTCAGGTGAGCGTAAAATTAGAGTTTTTATCTAACAATTTATTTGACTATTATCTATTTTTTCCATTGCTTTGATCTTGATAGTTTTATATTATAGAAAATAATTACCTTTTTGTCTAATTTTTACTTATTTTTCAAAAAAAAAATTAAAAATTAGGATTGAATTTTGTTTGGTGTGAGTTCAATTAATTAGAGCCCTAAAGGAAATTGGAGTAAATAAATCCCAATTTAAGACAATTTATCATCTGGCCGGAAATTGTCCGATTTACAGTGGCATTGCTACTTTTGAGGAGATAAGGGCCGATGAGTTGACGACCGCTCCTCCCTTTTTCTCTCATTTTCGTTCATCAAATTTCGTAACCCAATAATCTGATCTCTTTGAGATTCTGTTTCCTTTATCTAAGTTTAATCTACTGTTTCTAGACTTGCTAATCTTGAATTCCGTAATTTGTGTAGTCTTTCCTTTTATCTAAAGCTGCCGTTTTTCCATCTGGGTTTTCTAGGGTTTTTGAAGTGCATTGTATTTTAATACGAGTTGGTGTATCTTTGTTTAATTACTTGTTGTACTGCACTAAAGTCACTTTTTGCAATTTGAATTAGGGCATGTTCGATTGTTGAAAGTTTACATTTGTACCTACTTAAGGAGGGATTTTGGTTTTCTGTAACAATCAAGTGAAAAAGGTAGGATTTTTAGCTTTCAAGATAAAGGTTTCTTAATGCAGTTACCTCTTTTATTTCTTTCCCTTCTTAGACAATGAGTGTGTTAGGATGTTTCTGTTGGTTTGAGGTTGCTGCTTTCTCATTCTTTTGAGGTATAGCTGTCAGTGTGTAAATATTGTTGGTCATGGTTTGAGTTTTCTTGTTTTTGGTTGTGATGTTACTCCATTTTATCAGTTTTGGGAATTGAACATCTTGGGTAGTCAGATTTGCTGTTTTAATGGATTTTACGGGTGATGCTGGTTTTACTGGAGGGAATGTGATCCCAGATTCCACTGCTGGGGGTAGTGGTTTTGACAGTTGGGGTCCTAATTTTTCTGACCAGGCAGTTTGGGCTACTGAGGATGATTATAAAGCCTGGAACTCTGGTCCCTTTTGTGAAACCCCTTCCAATTCCAGTCAAGATGGTAGGCATTCACAAAACAGGTCTGGGAGTGAGCCTCCCAACAAGAAGTCAAGGAATGTGCAGGATTCAGATGCTCGAGTTATAGTCACCAGTAGCTCTAAAGCAATTGGAAAGATGTTCTTCAAGACTAAATTGTGTTGTAAGTTCCGTGCTGGTGTCTGCCCCTATGTTACTAATTGTAACTTTGCTCATGGAATAGAGGAGCTTCGCAAACCACCTCCTAATTGGCAAGAGATAGTAGCTGCACATGAAAATGAGCGGGGAGTAACGGTGGAAATGAGAGAAGAGCACCAGATACCAATATTGAGCTCTCCTGATTTACGAGGGGAGTCTCAAAGGTCAGCTAAAGGGAGGCACTGCAAGAAATTCTACACTGAAGAAGGATGTCCTTATGGAGATAGTTGCACTTTCCTTCATGATGAACAATCACGGTCCAGAGAGAGTGTTGCAATAAGTGTGACCCCTACAGTTGGTGGATTTGGAAATAATGCTACAGGAGCAACCCAAAAGCCTTCAAACTGGAAGACAAGAATTTGTAATAAGTGGGAGACTACTGGTTACTGTCCATTTGGCAGCAAGTGTCATTTTGCTCATGGTGCAGCAGGTATGGATATAATTTTTTGCTTATTTCTGGTGTATAGAGATATGATATCAATGCATACAATGAGATTGCTGAAGATTGCTGATTTATGATTGATTTGGCTTGCTGCAATTGTTGATCTGCTCGTTTAAATTTCGTTTAGCTGAAAATGCAAGTGAATATTGTGTTAAGGTTCCCTTTATCTTTTACAATGAGATGCTTAATTTTGATGATTTATGATTGATTTTGGCTTGCTGGAATGAAGGTGAAAATGCATGTTGATAAGTGTATTAAGGTTCGGACAGAGACTTACCTTGTCATCTTAAAAGGGCGAATTTGAAAACCAGACAAACGGAAAATGCCAGTAAAGAGACTGAAGTTTCTTTCTATGTAGGATGACTTAAATACTTGTGAAAGAAGTCTTGTAAATATTTCATATTCCAGTTTACTAGATGGCACCATACTTTACTTCACTATTTAGCTTTTAGTTTCAGGTAAACCTATTTCTTAGTACTCTGTGATGCCACATGCAGTAGCACAACTATCCATATTAATTAAGGTTGGTATATTGATATGACTGATCAAACTTCTCTTGAGTCAAACTTTGCCCCTGATTAAAATAGAGAACTAACTTTACATGAAACACTTATTTGCTTTTCGGCTAGCATTCATTCTGTTATGCACACAATACTGAGATGGCATCTCTTTTCCTTCTTTGTTATGTTCATCAATACTTCCCCACCACTTATATCTCCTCTTTTGATGAAGCCATGCTGGCAAACCCCCTTTTAAACTAGCAACAAGGTAACATTACCTCTCTTGTAAATTTTGTGCTATACCTATGAGAATCTCACAACCTACGAGGTTGTCAAGAGTTTTGGTGGGAATGGAAATTAGCCGATGTGCTTTTCTACAATCCATTTGTTGGATAGATGGAAGATTAGTTTTCTTAATGGGTACAATTGATGAAAATGCTATTTCTTGGTTCACTCGGAAATGTCATTGACGTATTGATTTTAGTTACTTGTCTTTGCCTTATCAATACCCAATTTTTTTTGTAATCCACTAGTCTGCTTAATAACTACACTCACTCTCCTCTTTATGTTCTCTTTATTGCTACCTCTATAGATGAGATTATATGTTGAATGACCTCAGATACCAAACTCATTGCATTTTTTAATATGTATGGTTAGAATGTTGGGTGAATATGTTTGACTTTGCATAGATAAGGCTTTAAATACTTGTGCCAAAAGATAAACTATAACTTTACAATTATTAGGATATGCCCTTTATTTTGATTAACTTGTGGTTTACCCCTGTGTATACAGATAATCCATATCTTTTTAAAGTCTCTTTACTTTTTGGTATACAGAATTCTTCTTCTCCACAGTATCAATAAAATATTACTCCAGTATTGCAATTTATGCGTCTTTACACTCTTTCCTTTTTAATCTGTTTAAAAGAGAATGACACTTTCTATATCTAATAACTCTGTACTTCGAACATCTCATGTTTCATGTTTAAGATCACAAGTTTCAAAGAACATTTTAGTACATTATACACATCTTTAGTTTAAGACCACAAGATTCAGAAGTCTCCCTTCTTTTCTAAACTTTGTGCCCAGTGAAACGAACATAAAAAAACAATGTGTACTTTGTCTAAGGAAACAAAGGAATTATTGGGTTAAGATGTCCCTATCCAAAAAAAAGGGGATAAAATGAGTTGCAACTCCAAATGGCATGTAATATCCAATATGCTGTGTTGATGCTATTCATTTGTAAATAGGTATTTAGAAATTGAATCTCTTTTCCTTTTCTATAAATTGGATGAAATTGAGAAAAAAGGAGTGCCTCCTAGGGGTTAGCTCAATTGGCAAAGGTTGAGGGACTTGTGTCTTAGGTCACAAGTTTGACCCCCTGCGTCAAGCGAACTAAGTCTAGTGTTTAAGTGAAGAATGGTAAGAGGGTGGCCCATCATTCTCGAGTTTCAGAAGCTGCAGTTGGCTCCAGATAGATTTCTCGCGGTAATCAAAAAAATTGAGAGAGAAGAGTTTATAACCTAGTGGAAAGGGGCTCTCCACCTCCAACTATTGAGTCCATGATGTTGGATCCAAGTTGAAGGAGCAAAGTGGAAAAAAGTCATTGCTTGGCTACTGGGTGAGGAGGTGAGGTTTGTTATATCCAAAAAAAACAAAAGGAAAGACCATGGAATTGAATTTTGGAATCTTGTTATTTGGTTGATGAGTCAACGCCATGACTATGAAATGAAGGTTTAAAGAACTAAAGTCATTAGAAGTGTTGAGGAGATTGATTGAAGTTTGTGCAGAGTCATAAGACCTTGGTTGTGGAAGAATTCAATAACGTCAGCAGAGATTGTGGAACGTCCTAGCGATAAGTATATTGTGGAGAGCATGTTAAGTGATAAAGATTACAGGTCTCCAGATAATGGTTAAATATTTAATTAACTTTGGAAGGAAGAAGAAGAAGAAGACAAAATGTACTGGAACCTGGTGGCGTACATTATATTTCTTGTGCAATAGGTAGAGCCTCTTAGGTATCAATTTCATGAAGTTCACTAAAATGCGGACATAATCATACCAACCGATTTACCTACTAAAAGAACCTTAAGTATCAGGGAAGTAGCTGAATGTTGTCTAAAAGTTGGTACTCCTGTAGCTGTCTGGTTTTGCAGTAGAGAGACCTGCATGAGATATTATGGTTTAGGGTGAAGATGACCTGCATGATTGTAAGGCCTATATGCTAAGATTCTTAAATGTGAAATTGTTTGGCCATCTTTAATTGTTCAGAGGTCTTCTGTGTTAGCTATATCTGTCCTGTGCAAACTACTACTAACTCATGCTGTTTTGTGGCAGAACTGAACAAGTTTGGTGGAGGACCTGCGGAAACAGAGGGCAAAGATTATGTTTCTGTTCCTCCAGAATCAAAGCAAGGAGGGGGTCCATTAAGAGCAACAGAAAGTACTGTTCCCTCAACCATTCCAGCACTCCACACGGAAGTTTATCATCTGGGGCAGGGCGTTCAGGTACCAAGACCGACTGGCATAGCTGATAGGCCTGGCCAAAGGTTCTTTCAAAAATGGAAAGGTCCGGATAAGATTAGTAAAATATATGGCGACTGGATTGACGACCTCGAATGAAGTAGTTGTCCTGATTAACTACTGATCTGTTTACCAAGACAGAATAGCCAAGGGTTGCTTTCAGCCTAGCCTCCAAAGGAATTTTACCTAGTGTTTTTTCTCCCCTCCTGAACCAAATTCTGCATATGCCTAACCTTATGGTGTTAGAGCTACAAACTAGATAGCTGCTCTGCAGCCAATGTTTTAATCACTTTTCTGTATTATTCACAACTTGTTTGTAAGAATGGTAGTTAGCTAAAATTTCTATACTAGATAATCATGGCATATGCCCAACCTTATGGCATTTTGAAAAAGCTTGGCAAATGTCATTTGTTGTTCCAAAGTGTTGCTCTTTAAAATTTATTAGTCAAAACTACAAATTGCTTCTCACAGAAAATACAAGCACTCTTCAAAATAAGCTGATTTTAGAAGTTTGACCGACAATCTTATATAATTTACCATAGCTTTGGCTTTCATCAAGTGGCAATTCATACCAAAAGCTCACGGTTCCATCAAAATAAGAGCATTCTTTTTGTCAGGTGGCAACAGTGCAATCAGATGCTCATTTGTGCAGTAAAAATTATGTACAAAGTCAGATTTAACATTTTGGAAACTCTGTTTTTTCATCAAGATACATCATATAAAATGGACATTATCACATCAAGTGTATGAAAGAAGTCAACACAGAGAACATATCTACAGTATTTGCATTTACCTACCTCCTATCTCAATAAACACAGATACATCCTAGAATATATGATGCACAAAAATCTTCACTACATCTCTCTGACTCTTCTCCGACGACTTTAGAGGCTTAGAAGGGGAACAGGGAAGTGGATGGTGAAGAATGTCCCTCTGATTTTCATCTGCTTTCCTCATCAAGAATATAATTTGGAGATGCAGGTTTCCTTACATTCTATGTACAGTTCATTTGTAGTTTGGTCTCAACGATCATACTCAATGTTTAACCAACATTGCGTCTAATTGCCTTTTCCTGGCAGCATGTTTTAATTTCTCAAGTGCAACTAATCCAACCTGCCTCACCCTTTCCCTGGACAAACCTATCCTGTAAAGAAAGAAAAAATAATTTTAGAGCAACTGCTCAACATAACATGGAATTTCATTGCAAACAATTTTCAAACCAAGTTCAAATTGTTGCTTCTTGTAAATTTCAAAATGTATAGTTTCTTTATCTTTAGCTAACTATTAAATCATCAATTTTATTAGGACTCTTACCTTCTACTAATATCCTCCCAGGTAAGGCACTCATTGTCCAGACCATAGTACAGCCTGATAATATCTCTCTCGCGTTCCCTAAGAGTTGAAGAAATGAGATTGTTCACTTCATCCTGCAAAACAAATAAAGTCAGTTATGATTACTTCACTCTGAGACATTTCTATTACATCTTGATAGATAAGATGAGAAGAAAAGAAGAATGCGACATAGAAGGAGGCAACCCCAGAGGACACTACTCCATGGGAAACATAGATAGGGAGAAGCATGATTGATGTCACAGGTATCATTTTATCCTGACTTAAATTTGACCTAATTTGGACTGTTATCATTACTACCAATCTGTTTACATACATGCCATATGAAAATAGGAGGTATACCTAATCATAGGTAGATGAGTATCCAAGTTCAAGTTTGACGAGGTAGACCTCATCGTAGGGAAGGATGTTATCTAAAAAGACTTAAGAGTCTCTTGGAATACATGCAAACGCGGCACAAACTAAGGAAAAATGAGATTTACAACCTCATCGTAGGGAAGGATGTTATCTAAAAAGACTTGAGAGTCTCTTGGAATACATGCAAACACGGCACAAACTAAGGAAAAATGAGATTTTACAATCCTATTTCTATCATAAGAAATGAGGTTTGAACCCACTTTAAAAGAGTCCTTAAGGTCATAAAGAGACCTTCAAAATGAGTTTCTAGAGGTCAATTCTTTTGTCCAGTCGTAGTATACGGCATTACCAGTCTTAGTCTTAGGAATCGCGTCCCTACCGAGCTAGAAGTTAAATAAGTGCTCTTAGCCTTTTTCTTGATAGTACGATTCGGAAGCTCTTCCCTTCTGCTCGACTTGTCTGCTGAATCAGCTCTTTTCCAGGAGTAGGAAAAAAGAAAAGCTTGTGTTAAGCATATCGCTTAAGATCCATATTAGACTCATTTTAGTTGTGATTCAGGTTTTGTTTGCTAGTCTTGTTAGAGATTTGTATGACAGTATAGAATCTATAGGACTTGTAGTGCTAGAGAACCTAAATTTTCAAAAATTGGATTGCTGGAGGATACACTGAAGATTCATAAAGTTGACCCCAACTAGTTTAGGATTGAGGCTCAGTTATAGTTTGTTATTGAAGAGAAAAAGCAGAGCAACACAGAAAGAAGGGAATCCAAGGGAACAAGATTTTATGGTAGAGCAGAGATCAAATATAATGATGGAGAGCTACAAAGAATGTATGCCAAGATCATACTTCCTGCACAAAATCATGATTGGGAAACTAACCATCATTATGAGTTAGACTTATTGAAATTGAACCTAACTTTGAGTCAAGGAGGAAAGACTCTTCTCAGGGAGCTAATGCTAGATAGCAGTAATTGCCACTAGGAATCTTTCAGGCATGCATCTACCAGGGGGATAAATCAGGACAAAAATACCCCAAAATGCTGATTTTGTTAAAATTCATTGACTTATCAATCAACACAAGTCACATATTAAATACTGTTCATATTCAATAATCAATATTTGATGCATAATGAAGTATGAGGATTTCTCTTCATCAACTTACCTTGAGTGCCCATCCATCAACTCCATGCCACGGATTGTTCTCCAGGCGATTATCAGCAATGTACTGCAGAAGAAAGTAGGCCATGTAACATAAGTCAGTAGAAAGGCCTAAGACCTCAAGATCTTGGGTTAAAATCTTTCTAGAAGATTGATAGTCAATCTGTACATTTTGGAATGTGGCAGTCTTGGATTACTTAGTAAATCCGGAATGCTGTCAAATGCAAGTCTAGAAATAGATTTTTGCAAAGATTATAGTTTGAACTTACGCTATGAAGTGTAGCTCCAGGAAGGCCATTTAAAGAGGGAAATGCTTCCCTATCCAGTGAAAACACCTTGCTGCTTGCCTAGAAGAAGAAATATTTCAGAAGCGATTTTGAACTAAGTGAACTGGAAATGTTAAAGCTATAAGATAACCATACCTCAGTTGCGTTCTTGACTTTCTTCTGGGACATGTTAAGGCATTCAGCTATTTTCTGATGGTTCAGGATAAGCACAAGAAAATCAGCAAAAAGAATAAATTAATATTTTACAATTAACTTTATTAGCAACATTCGGAGTATGATATCAATCAAATTCACTTTGACAGAACTTACTTCGATTGATGGAGTTATTCCATTATCTTTAAGCTTGATTTTTGCATTCCGGATTAAACTCAGTCTTTCATGTAGATGTATGGGCAATCTTAAGGTTCTTGAGTTATCAACTAATGCTCGAGAGACGCCCTGAGGAATGGGGAAATAGCCAATAGGTAATGAAAGGTCCTCGTGATTTTACGACATAAACTTGTGTGTATTCAAGAAACTGAAAGAAAAAACAAATTAGTAATCTCACCTGACGAATCCACCAATAAACATAAGTTGAGATTTTGAATCCTCTTGAGTGATCAAATTTCTCTATCCCGCGAAGTAGTCCAATAAGGCCCCCCTACATGCACATGAAGGAATTTTCCTTAAGAGGTGCCTCTTATGATTTTACAGTATAATGACCAATGCACAACTGCAAGAAGTTCTGCATTGTAACTTTAATTGTTCATGCAGTAAAAAGTTACCTGAATGAGGTCAGCCATTTCAGTACCCATGCTATCATATCTTTGTGCAATTGACATGACGAGACGAACGTTGCTCATTGCAAGTTTTTCTCTAGCCAACGAACACTCAATCAATGTAGATCGTAAATCAGCAAGAGACATCTTCAAGGAAACCGCGAGTTGATCATCAGAAGGTTCACATCCCAATCTTTCCTTCAGCCTAAAATTTTCCATGGATTAACAAGCTGGGTAAATCATCTTTAAAACATATTTTGAAAGAAAACCCTAGTCCAAAATATCACAACTACATAGCTTTCAAAGTTGAGTTTAGTAACCTGGACTTCTGTTCTTCTAAATGAAGACTAAATTTGATTTTCTTGGATAGTTGAACCACTTCCTTATGTGTAAGCAGTTCTTGGTTTACGACACCATTCATGTAACCTTTTAGACGGTTTTGTTGCAACTCGGGAAGGACAGCAGATCTCAGTCGCTTGCTTACACTATTTGCTGTGGCGGAAGCTTTTGGAATTTGAACTCTTTTACGAGTATCCATTCTCCTCCGCCTAGCAGATGTCCCTGAACAAGTGATCTGCATCTTCTTTTTACTGTTCTTTTCATTCGGTGGGAAAGCTGCCAATGTCTTCTCAACTGAAAGATTCCACTGTTTTTCAAGCATAGATTTCTGCAGCAGCAGAAGAGCCTCCACCGATTCTTCGTCACTGTAGCTTTCATTTTGCAACTTTTTGAACATTTGAACCCATGGTTCCACATCAGAATGATTAGAAGCAATGTCCACGTGCTCTTTAACAGCCTTAACGGATTGTGTTTTTCGATTGGAAACATGATTGGCACTATAATTAGATGACTTTTTAGCATTGATCACATTCCTCGTAGGATTGCAAATCAAAGCATGATCACCACCACTACCAGCTAATTTTTCAGTAAGATCAGAATAATAGAAGGACGAGCATAGGCTTCTATTTCCTGCATAGAGTCCGATAACTGCAGCAATGGCCATCACGAGGGTATGACTATCTAAAATCTGCACCACGTTTAACAAGGTTTCTGAGTTACAACCATATCAGTGCTATGTTGATTCTCAAAATTAATCTCCTGGCAATGCAAAACAGAGAATTAATTAATTTCTAAAACAAGGATAATAAGCAGAGAAACAAGCTACCGCGGGTTTTTTAACCAATGAGTGTATGAGCTAATGAAAAACAGGAAATTTTATGCTTATTCGTCACGCTTCCCTACGAAAGGCCATATCTGTTGGTATTTTTTTCGGGTGAGTGACTTGTACTAATCGCTAGTTCACAAAATGGATCTTCATAAATTTGCTAAATTGCATCTGTCATAAAGAAGATAAGCAGTGCAATAACATACACTGCAACAACCAGAAAGTGTAAAAGGCGAGGGAATGTACTGCAGATTTACAATAAGTTAATCAACTAAGAACAATCAATCAAATATGAAGATATTTGGTGATCTGTTCATCTCATATACCTGAGTGTGTATTTCTTTGAGTTTTTTAATTAGAATGATCAAAAAACATGAGAAAAGTACTGGTGGAAAATAACGAAGGGTGGCTTGGTGGGTCGTGATTTTGGATATTGGGTGCAGGAGAGAAGTTAATAGCCATTGGCTGGAGAGATATTTGGTGCTGGGTTCGTGTGGCAGCAGCCAGCAAGGCCTCTTTCTCTGGTTTCGCAGTGATACACGTACTCTGCTCTTTTTATCATTTTGTTCCTCTTTCTTTCTCTCTATATCTTTCCAAAATTGACACGTTTTAAAAGAAATACCAGTAAAAGTTGTATGATCATATAAATATGTACAAAATGTTTACCCAAAACGCAATCTTACATATAATCAATTTGTTAGATAACAATAAATCTAATAGATTCATTTAGCACTAAAACACATGTTTGAAAATGTTAAAATTCCTGATGTGTGTATCCATAAATAGAAAAGAAGAAGCGAAGAATAGATGTGTAATTTTTACCTAAACGTTTTTAATACCAAGTATTTGTAACGGATATTTGTCAAATGGAACGACTAAAATAGAATACCGTCTGAAAATCTCTGCCACTTCATTACATGGTGGGCTAAGCTAGTCCAATGGGCTGCGTAGGCTGAAGAAAGCCCACAAGTTCTTCCACATCAAACTGCACCAGTGTTGAACATATGGGCCTATATAACAACATGGCCCAAGAAGAGAGGAACCATTACCATTTAAGAATTCGAAACAATTTTTTTCTTTGAATGTATTTGACTATTTTCTATTAGATATTTTAAATCCATATTTTATAATAAATTGTTCATTATGATCGTATTATGATTCTTGCTGTAACGTTTCTCCAACCAAATAAACTAGAAGAGATATTACGTACTTTACCAAACAAACAAAATGACCCTCAGGTGCAATAAAAAATGCTATATGGACCAAGAAACTTGAATGGACCCTTGCTAATTCAAGGGGTCACAAACAGCAATTCATTTCTTTCCCATAAAAATCCTAATCGTATAAAGAAACAATTGTTCCCTCTTAGCCCTTACCCTAGGTTGTCAAAACCCACTATCTCATTTTTTTTCTTTTTAGGAAAAAAAATGGATTTACCTGTTAACAATTAGTGGTCAATAATAACTTCTATATTTCATATTTATGTGGACCCAAGTTACACAAAGAATTATAAATAAGAATTTGTTAGAATATGTTCTTATTTGTTTATACAATCATTTTGGAAACAACTTGTTTATATCTGTGAGGCAACGATAAAGTTTACGTATATTTTGTCTTTTTTATATATCATGTGGAATTTTACTGCGCATATTATTGTTTATGCGATCATTATCAAAGGAGAAAAAATGGTAATAATAGTGTCATATTTCCGAAGCTAAACAAAAAGAATATGTTGCATTGGTGCATCAATAATGAGGACCTAGGAAGATCCAAATCCATGGTGTAGGTACCATGACGTGCAATTGTACCATGATGTTATGTCCTGCTTTTCTCTAACAAATTACATGACACTTGTTAGACCTTGTCTTTTAAGTCCATTGTAATTAGCATTCCCCAAGTACCTTGATCATGTAGTGTTGCTATTTCCATGATCGCTTGCAAATTAGAACTCCCTTTGTTTTAAAAAAATTATTGTAATTTGATCTGATACGAAGTTTAAGAAAATAAAGAAAACTTTATGAGCTATCTCAAATGTACCTAAATGTACTTTAATCTTGTGACATGAAACATGCAACGTGGAAAATTAAAATCAAAGTATTGCCAATAAAAGGAAAGAGATAATTCTTTTTGAAACAATCTAAAAATGAAAGTAGATCATTCTTTTTTAAACGAAAGAAATAATAAATTAAATCTTCTATCTTATTTTTGGAGGAATTCTTAAAGATAATAAGAAAAAATTGAATATTGCAGTTACTTGTATATAAGATGAAGTTTATCAAACTTATTAAATCATGGAGCATTAGACAAAAGGTTAGGCAATTGGCAAAAAAATTAGATATAAAGGAAAAGTGAAAATAGACTGATTGTCATTCTTATCCAAAAGGAGTCATACTCTTAATCTCATATTATGAAGATGGTAAGTATTTGTTTAAAACTATACTTTATCACAAACTAGATTTAATATTTTTACTTATAGTCAAATTTCCAATGTGAAAAAAAAGAGAGTTTGGAACCTATTTGAGCCACAGAAAACTAAATTGACACAAATAAGTCATAATTTTAAAATATAATTAAAATATTCTTAGTGTAGCTCTTTTACGTTTTATGAAAAAATTTAAATGGCAGACAGTTTTTAATATTTGATTTTGATATAAAATGAAATTTTTTCTTTCACTTTATACGTGAGCAGAATTCGACGCGTGTGTGCATTTTTTTTAACTTGTCGTGCATGTACTCTTGCATGGAAGCATGGAAGCTGCATGAATTTTCTCTAATTAATGCTATTGTATTCACCGTGAGATGCAAACATAAAGATATGAGGATGCATGCATATTTTTGAATTAGCAAGTATCATTTTGATAAAGAGTTTAATTTTGGTGTGTAAAAGATTTTTACGCCATCAACTAATATGGACTTGCTGTTACAGGTTATCAATTAGAATTTTTTAATACAATATTTATTTAATTATATTTTTAAAAAAATAAAACATAATTATTATTTTTCTCTTTCTTCTCGATTTTACTCCGTTTCACTTTCTCTTCCTCTTTAGCAAATAGTCTATTTTTTTTATTGGCTTCTTCCACTACAATCTAACTATTTTTTTCTTAATTATTCTACAAGCATATATATATCCATTTCTTTCTCCTTTACTATGTAGTTTTTTGTGCATTCTTTTTCAATTCATAACAATTGCATTTTTATATCTACAATCAAAACTAACTTTTTTTAGATATATCTTAATTTTATTAATTGATTCTAGGATTTATTGGTATTTATTTTTTCCTAAAATTAAGTGTTTTTTGAAGTAGTGTTCGTTTCATTTTCTGTTGTTGTATTTTTTATAAAACATGAAAAATCTCTTGAACAACTCGTGACATTTCATCTCGTTCATATCTTCTTTGTGATTACACATTATATTAGAATTATTATTATTATAAATATGAATGTGTTGACACCCAATTTTTACCCTCCCCGGTGTCAATTTAACCATTCGAACTTTATTTCTATTTTTAACGATATTTA
>JAPFFP010000094.1:19578118-19606243 GCA_026153255.1 Solanum medicagineum | reverse complement strand
TAAAAAAAGTGAAAAAAGATCAAGTGGAATATTAATTCAAACTTGAGACTATATCAGTGAAAATTAGAAAATAGGAAATAATAAAAAAAGTGAAAAAAGATCAAGTGGAATATTAATTCAAACTTGAGACTATATCAGTGAAAATTAGAAAATAGGAATTTATTTTTTAAAAGTTAGAAAATAGAAATTTATTTTCTAATTCGAACTCGTCCGTCGTGATTGGCTAGTGCGTGGTTTACCTAGAAAAAGAAAAGAGTGAAAAATGTATATGGTTAGATTAGGTGTTGTTAAACGGTCACATCTTTGGTAGTTGAATATTATAATGCATAGGTGACATTCTTTTGATCCTTTTATTGCCAACGGAAAATTAACAGTTGGGTAAGAATGATAATGCCGTGTTGATTAAGATTGAAATTTTCATTCACGAGATAAGCTTTTCTTTTGTAATGATAATATGTGATATTTGTCTTCTATATTCACTTATTATAATTGATTATTGCATTATAACAGATGTATTTGAAGTTTAGCTTGTTATAACAAAATTAGCAGTGCGTTTATTTTTAATAAATATTACTTTACTGGATTATGGGTCTGATTTAACTCAAAAAAATTAGTTTATGAACTGATAATTATTTAAAAGAGATGTAGACGATCAAAATAAAGAGTTAGTATAGTTCCTAGCCTAGAGCATCTTGTTTGCTCCCCTCTTTAGTATCACGATGGTCTATTTAAAAATTTTCTACCCCACAAAGCAATTAGGTATTCATATGTTCTATTCTCTCTAAATTCATCATATGAAGAATACATATTCTTGCTGCATATAGATAGATCGAGAAACTCACATCTCGCTAATGTGGGACTCTCCTACGCTCCCAACTTTGCAAATTAAACTGAAGCGTGGCAACTGATTTGAGGGATCAATATTGGAAACTATAAATTGAAATGAATAAACCTAAAATATCACGATAAAGAATCGATTTTCAAATCAAGTTCAATCTCAAAAATTAAAATAACTAACGAAGTGGGACTTATCCAACACCATATAATAATTAAAGATTCACATCTCAACTGAACAAGAAGTTAGCCAATAGCTTGTATATGTTATTTTACAATAATATCAAACTTTATTTGGAAGAGACATATCAAGTTCCAAAAAGTAAGTTGCGATCAATACTATATATCAATAGGGAATTATGGAAGTGCGATTGCATAGTTTGTCCTTTTATTGCAATTGGGAATAGAGGGGTACCAAACTTTAATCTGTTACGTAAAAATATGACAACTGACATAAATCCACCAATCTCTCAGTACAGATAATGTTTCCCTCTTCTTTACACATCCATCCATTCATCAAAAAGAATTCCTTTTGAGCTTTGTTAAATGGTCTACTGAATATATACTTTAAGTAGATAACATAAATATAGTTTAAATTAATTACGATTTACGATAAGTATTTGACTGTAAATTACAGTTTGAATTTTGTATAATTCGCGTGATTTTATACAAAATATTGTGTGAGATTATACAAAAATTGTGCACGAATCAAATCATATAACAAAATATACAAACACGGTAAACTGTAGTGAATTATACAAAGGTTGCGCATGAATTGTATAGCGAAATATACAAATACTATACAAAATTGTGATCGTACGACGAATCATACAAATATTGCGCGAATTATATAAATATCGCTATAACTATAGTTACAAAATATAATTATCCAAATTATAAATAGGAACATAATTAAAGTATTTTTAAATGGTTATATTTGAAAATTTCTTCGATGATTATCCTCTTAACTTTTGATGGCCAAGCACAAAGTTCACGACAATGAACTTGTGGTCATCGTCCCAAAGTACACAACACGGGCAATGCAGATAATATGCGCACATGGTTTAAATTCTCATTTTTACTCCTGTTTCTTTTTTTTTTTATTTATTTATAAATATTCACTTCTTGGTAATTGAATAGCAAATTAAATTCTGTTCTTCCTTTTGAAAAAAAAAAATCCAATATTAAACAAACTCTAAAACATGCACCAGTAATACTTTTGGTATAATTTCTAAACCACCTATAAAAATTAATTTAGACATATTCTATGAATTCAGGTGAATTCAGTAGCTATTATTCATACTTTTCTGTCAGTTGCAAATCAGCTTGTAATTAGGGTAGTTCGAAAATAGAAGGATTGTCCAACACCCAGTGATAACATGTAAAATTAGGTTTTGAATCTAATTCACACCCTAAAGACTAACTAGCTCAAAAAGAAGATGATTGTTTAATCTTTATAAGGAATCCACTCACCTCATTAATTACCAATGGGAGACCTTTTATTATTCTTTAACGATATTAATAAATTGAGATGGTTATAGTGACCTTATATTATAAATCTTACATCCTTCATGAGGTGGGGTTATATATTTCTTATCATGATTATATGAGTGGAATCCTTGATGGACTCGAAATGATAATTGTCCTTTGTCTCACTGGTGATCTAAAGTTGCATCGATATGATTAGGTTTGAGAATTAAAAAGTTATGTTTATAAACAGGACCCTACTTATTTCTAAATTTATAGATAACATTCATTCTTACGTACTTACCTAATTGTTCATCTGCTTTTTTCAAAATTTGATTCTTTATCTTTGATTTGCTAAGTTCCAAATTAGGCTCCTTCCGCCTATTAGTGGAGATGACTTTCTAATTAAATGATCTCGTTAGATACGCTATTTTTGAGATGAATAATTTTATCATATCACAAGATAAGTCCAGCAAACATTAATTTGTTTTGCATGTGAGACCGAGAATAGTGTTTAATGACTTTTTTTAATCTCATATGATCATCATCTCGTATAATTAACTCTCAAATCATAACGATCAAGAGATGAAGGCATAGCTCAGATTAATAGTAGTACTGAATAAAAGAGTACAAAGGCAAATTAGGGCGGTTCCTTGTTAATCTAATTGTCTAGGTAACATTAACATTGTGAACTGTGCTGACAATATGTTAGCAATCTCGATGCCTCTTCACTTGTATTGGCATCCAATGTTTACTACTTAAAATCAAAGGGTCGTTTGATTTCTAGTAGTACTTAATAAATCAAAACAATAACCCTTGCACTATAAATTATTTCTATATCGCTATGTTACGTTATTTTTGCTTATGTAATACATGTTGGATGTTCATAATAAACTTTTACATAACTAAGTATATGTTTGATTTTCCATATTTATTAGTAGTTATTATAAAGAGAAGCGTAATTGATGAGAAAATGATAAAATTATAATAAGAACACATATGTGTTTATTTATTTAATTTTATAAAAGTTTAAGCATTTGAAGGGCAAAGATATTTGTGAAAACCAAGTTAAAAGCGCTTATTTATGTGTGATGCTTTCTTATTAGAAAATGTATAATTTTAGATATCTTAAACAACAAAGTCGTTGTAGTATAGTGGTAAGTATTCCCGCCTGTCACGCGGGTGACCCGGGTTCGATCCCCGGCAACGGCGAACTTTTTCCTTTTGGGCTTTTTGGTGACAAAAAGGATCATATTGGGCTTGGTATCGAAGGAATAATACGAAGTCCACAAAGCCCAAAGTTCTTCCACGATGGGCTAACAGTAGACCAACCCGAATCCAATTGAATTTGGCCCCAATTTCAAATTTGGCGAGGCTTTTTTCTTCGGCCAAGTTGTGACAGTTCTTCCTCTGCACTCTTCCTCCGGCGAATTCTCAGTCTCTTCGTTCCTTGGGATCAAGTTGTAAGTTTGTATCTCTAATCTCTTATTTATTTTTTCTTATGTTGGTGAAATGGGTGGTGAAAATTGAATAGTGAACCTACTGAGCTACTACGATCAAGCTCTCTCTATCTCTTTATTCTAATTCGAATGATATTACTGATGATGTACGAATTAGGAATTTTATTTTCCATTTTATTTGTTCCTAGTGTAAATTATTGTTCCATAGTTGTGATAGTGTACCATACATGAGGTTTCTCATATTTTGGGAAGATGTAAGGAAATGAATTGAGATGAAAGGGTGATACATTGCATTCTGACTTAACTAATAAAAGGATCGAGTATTTGTACATCGACTAATTACACAATCCACGGGATACCTATCTTCTTTCACCAGCAACAAGCACTGCATAACTCTATACACTTAGGCTAGGTTAGATAGGCATAAATTACCTCATGTTTTTATCTTTGTTGTAATTTGAACTTGAGCGTTCATAGTTCCTAGCACAGAACCAGTAGGCCACACCCTTGGATGCACCAAAGATTTGATTTTTTTTTCACTGCAATTCACATCCTGACGATCTCAAATCTAGTAGTAATTGAATTGCTTGGAAAACTTTATCAATATGTCTCTCTATATATGTATAATATCCAGTTATTTGTATTGGTCTTTGTTTTAACCAAAGCCACACTACTTAGAGTGATCCCATTTGCCCCAACCTTGGTAAATAGATTTCCCCCGCATTGTTCTTGTGGATATTACAAACGCACAAGTTGGTTGAAGCACCACCATTACTTTTTTTAAAAATCAATAAGCGTTTCATTTGCTTCTGGTGTAATAAGCTTCGAAGTTGTGATGGTGTACTAATGTAAATAATCTACCTGTGTGGTATTCTGTGCCTACTTTTGTTAAAAGATAAGTATAGGAATGAAGATGGAACAGTAATATAGTGTGAATGTACCATGTTTTGTTTCATTCTTTTGCATTCTGTCAGATCGTCAGAAAAATAATGCCATAAAATATGGAGTGTTTTTATCATTGTTTAGTGAATTTTCTGCACGTACTATGAAAATTATAAAATGCACGCAATTTACCAAAATCTTTTAGTTATTGGCACTTATTTCTTATTCTGTTCATGTTAACGAGTTTTGCTGTATAAGGCAATGATTGAATCATAAATTTTGTAGCTACCATCTTTTCCTATTCATGATTGTGGATTTACAGTTTCTCAAATGGATTCAGAAGCAGCATGCAATGCACAGGATTCACTGGATCTGGTATTTCATATGTCAAACATTCTTGACACTGGACTTGATCGTTACACTTTATCTGTTCTGATTGCACTCTCTGAACTGGGCTTCAATCCTGAGGCCTTGGCCGCTGTAGTTAAGGAGCTTCGCAGAGAAACAATGACTTCTTCTGTCCAATCAACCGCTCCATCTGCAGCTTAGGCAAATCAATGTTAAATCCCATTTGATTGCTGGAATTTGATGGAATAATCTCAGGAGCAGTTTTCTTAACCCTTTTCTTCTTTTCTGTTGATTAATATGTCAGTGATTCGTTCTCTTATCCTGCTTTAGCATTAAATGCAAGGTCTCTTTTTAGTTTTGAAGCTTATTTGGAGTAAGCCTTCTGTTGTCCTTTATTATTCAAGCTTTCTCCTTTGAAATGTCAACTGTCTGATATGTGTATTTTTATTGACTTTGTTTTAAAAGATTATATCTTGTTGTTAATAGTGGATAAATATAGCAAAGTTCAATTCAAAAGTTGATTATTTATCATCTTCTACTTTGTTCGATGTTCTAGTATTGCCAGCACAGTTTATAAGCAAGTAGTAATCAAGAATTAGTTTTACTGGAGTTCAAACGGATGCATTTACTAGCTGCTGGTAATTATTTCCTGAGGTGTATTCATTCCAATGCAACCTTGAATGACCAACTAAATCATTAATCACACAACCATTGAGCAATTGTGACAGGTTTCGCAGTTTGCATTCAATACGTGCTTTTATCCTATCAGAGTGGCTTCTTGTTTTAGTTGAAGAACTATTGAGATTGTTGATGAAACTTGGTCAGCAAATGATTGTTCTGTTAGTGCAATTATGCCAATTGTATTATCTTATATACAGAGAAGGTATGGTTTTCTGTGGTAAATAGTAAATATTATAATATCATGTGATTTGGTACTTTTGCTACATTGATTCATCAAGATAATACGCGCTTAGAATTTTCTATATGACATCATATGTAGTATCTGAATTCTGATCTAACATTGGGGATGCACCTCAAAGGATTTTGGCTTTTCATCCATTTTTGTTTGGTTATTTCTGCTTTTCATTTGTGGAATCAATAGATTTCTCCTCAAACACTCATTTGTTTCTGAAACTGATGTCGCTCAAGACAGAAACTAGTTCTCCAAGTTGTTTGATTCCTGGTTCAAGTATCATCTTTTCTTTAAATGGAGAATTCCCAAGGCACATCTCACAAGGTCAAGGGGAGCTTTAGCACCGGGTGTGGACTAGTGATCAATAAAGAATGTTGGTGAACGTTCAAGTTTGAGATTCAAATCCAGGAGATATAAAAGAACACTTGATAATTTCTATTTGTCTTAGCCTAGGTGGATAACGTTACATGACACCTGTTATAGGTGGAAGGTAATCCCATGAAATTTTTAGAGGTGTGTGCTAGTTAATCCAAAATAAGCTATTGACATAAAAATGATCTGTTATAATTACTTAGAAATTGAATAGAAGAACATAACTTTTACAAATTGCGCTCATATGTAAAATGAAGATTTCTTGTAATGTGGACACAAAATTACAAACAAGTTTGTAAAGAATTAAAAAAAAAAAACAAATCTCTCGCAGTGCGTTAGAGCTTACATGAAAGCTTATATACATATATAAACTTGTTCTCAACTTTAGTGGAAACAACTTGTTTATCTGACATTAAAGTTTTCTCAGAGGTCATTGGTGATGCTCAAATAATTGCTTAAATTTTTACCCATATACATTGCACAATGACCTACACTGTCAATTATTATATTACTTAAATTATAGTTTACAGTTGTGTTATAGAATCAACTGTTGGGTATGCAAACTCCTCCTACATCGGTGGAAGAGAAAAAAATGAACCTATTTAAATAGGTTCAACCCAATTCATCAGTATGAGGTCTTTTGGGAGATGTCCAAAAATAAATCCGTGAGGGCTTGGCCCAAAGCGGACAATATCATACTAATGCGGGGTTGGGGTGAGGGTGTGCGCGGTTCCTAACAAGTGATATCAGAGCCAAGGTTCGGAGGAACGTAGTGATGGACCGACGTATGCGGAGTTTTCGGTATGACAACATAATCAAAGAACATGCGGTAATGTCTTGTGCCGAAAGTCTTCCCAACAAGAAAAAAAGGTGGTCGGGCGGCATGTCCCCCGGATTGGTGATATGAACCGATTTAAATAGGTTCAACTCAACCCATTAGTATGAGGCCTTTTGGGAGATGCCCAAAGCGAACAATATATAAAAAATAATGTACAATTTATATGGTCTTCTCGTTAGATCAAGAACAAGATCAGGGGAAAGAAATTGTTAATTCAATCAAGACTATCCAAATAAAGCTAGCCATCCATCAGAATTGTATGCTTCATGTGAATAGAAAATTGATTAACTATTTATTCAGTACAAAATGGCATGAACATAGGGCCAAAGATTTAATTTACTTCGTCTGTTTTATTTTTGATAAATTTATAATTCTAATTTTGCACATCTCAAAAATTAAAGGATATTTTGTAACATTTTTACTATACTAGAGGCCACACGCATGACCTGTGTGTTTCATGGTCATCAAAGCATCATGTATTAATTGAGTAATTTTCGCATATAATCATTTTAAAATATTTTAATTATATTTTATAATTATAATTTGAATAAATACATATCGTAGCTATAGTTATAGCAGTGTTTGTATGATTGACGCAACATTTGTATACGTTTATATAACTTACTATACAATTCTTTATTTATATATTTCACTATATAATTCATGCACAACGTTTGTATCACTCGCTATATAATTCACAGTGTTTAAATATTTTCTATACAACTTAATTCGCACACAACATTTGATATAAATCACGAAAATTATACAAAACTCAAATTGTAATTACAGCTAGAAATGAAAATATTTTTATAGAAATGAAAATATTTTAAAACTATTTAACTTCATTTTTAATTAGTAGTGGGTCGGATACTTATCCGTTTCGACCCGACCCGGACAATTTGTAGCACTTATACCAGTGCTAAGGGTAAAGAGTAGTGACGTCGGCGGGAGAATCAGATGCATACTTGCTAACTTGACTGGCCTCCACGTGTCAATGTGCTGTCACTATATCTCTCTGTTTGAATTGAAACAACTCTAAATTAAACTGCAATTCAGTTCTCAACTCTTGTTTCAGTTGCAGCCCCAAATTAAAGCTTTTTTTTTTCAGCACCACCAGAATATAAATAATAATCATGGGTAAATTCACGACTGTGATGACTCACCTGCATACTCTTGCCGGGTAAGTATTCTAGTTATTTGCTTCTCATTTTTATTTCCTCTTCTCCTTCTGATTTAATTTCTCCATATGCAGGCCATCGATTATGTTGCTCTATCCTCTGTAAGAATTTATTTTCCCTATAATTTCTTCATTTCAATTTATATGATATAGTTTGAATTTCGACCGAAGATGGATTAAGGCCTTAAACCTTAATTAGCTCATTTATCCGTGTGTTTGAAGAGTCAAAATGGTTGTAAGATTTTGTTTTATCATGATGAAGATATGCATCAGTGGTGGCTATAGAGAGCACATCGAAGTTGGATGATGAGCAATGGCTTGCTTATTGGATTCTCTATTCTTTTCTCACTCTTATGGAGATGCTCCTTCAACCTATGCTTCAATGGTAATTAAGTATTAATGTGGCACTATTTGTTTTTTTTGAGTTTGACCGAAAATTTGTGCAGTAAGTCACAATAATTGATAATTGAAAATATTTAAAAATATATAAAAAAATTATGGTTAAAGATAGGTTAGTTCGACTCTGAAATTCGAAAGGTGCTACATGGAGTAACATTTGTTTCTTAATTGCCCTGCACTGTTCTCTTAACAGTGTATATACACACACTAGATTACTTGTGTATATATATACACACACTAGATTAGGTTTAAGCTAACATCAAAAGTCAAATTCCATGTTTACAGTTGTGCAACGAAACACGATACTATTATTTCGTTATGACAAACAAACAAGTTATTCTAATGGAAACTACTATGTAGTTACTTGGCTCTGTAAATTGCATAGCGACTCTACCTAGCTAGATAATTATTGGATTATAGCTTTAATTTGTTCACATATATTGTAGAAAAGACCGTCTAATGGATAGCAATTACACAATAACATACCTAGTGTAGTTCCACGAGAGGTTATTGTTTCCAATATAACTCAGTAGACCCTCTTGAATTAGTTTTCGAAAAAAAGTATATATAATCTTCAACTTTAACTTTTAAACATGGTTTGTAGGATACCTATTTGGTATGATTTGAAGTTAGCAATGGTGGCATGGCTGGTTCTTCCCCAGTTCCGAGGAGCTGCTTTTATTTATGAGAAGTTCGTTAGGGAAAAACTCATCGCCAAATATGGAGCTCGATATTTCAGAGACAGATCTCCTCCGCCTGCCAAAGTGATTACCGAAATCGTCTCTTTTGTCCTTTGTCAATTGTGCTAGTTAAAACCCCTCGGTGGAGTTTGGTTTCTGGGCGAGCTCGTCGCATCGGGCTTGCCAAGCAAGTTACCTCTTCCATGTGATTTGTGAGCTATACAGGGATTTACCTGTGCGCACCCAAAGGTGGCGACGGCGCGCTCCCCTTGTTTTTAAAAAAAAATAGGATTCAAGTTACACACACGACTATGCTAGTAACTTTTACGCCATTGAACCGACCATGGCATTATTGGTCTTTTTTGGGATATAGCTATATTGGTTATTGATCTATTTATCTTAGATCTATATAAATGGTTAATGTAGGCAACACTTGAAATGAATAGATTTTATATGATGCTAACACACAATGGAGGAGATTTTAAAAGATATACAAAGAATATATTGTAGCGCGATTTTGTGGGTTATTTTTGGATAGAATATACACCCAGGAAGTGTGTGGTACTAATATCTTTTATTGGTTTTTTTGTGACAGGTGAGCGTGAAACCTAGTGAGAACTAATTGAGGCGGCGAACTTATGTGGAAGTGTTGCTATTTCGTGTTCTCTAGTCAGCTAAAAAACACTATTATCTGTAATACTATAAGAATAGGAATTTGTGAAGATCTGTTATATCCTCACTTTTAAAGATGTAATAATCGTTTGCTTATCGATAAGAGTTGTTAATTATTTCTTCTGATTTTAGTTGATGGAATCAGTGTTCCAGATCTTTTTTTACTAGAACGTTGGTTGCATACTCGAACAGTTTGATCATATTTGTCTTTACAAGTAACAGTCCAAATGTAGACGCGCAGTATATCATAAATTTAACCTTATTTAGTATTTAATAGGAAAAATTAGAGACAAATCTTAACCATGAACCACTTTTCATTATAGACTGTTTTTTGCTTCATCTATAAAATTTTATATTCAATAGATCGTAAATATAGTTTTGTATTTCTTGTGTGAGCACTGAATCGCGGCGCATCTGATCGGTATTTTTTATACATACACACTTTAAAAACGACTTTTTTTAATTCATTAAGAAAACATCACTTTATTATAACTAAAAAAATTATTTTATATTTATAAAATAATGAAAACTTTCTTTATTAAATAAGAGGAAAGGAGTATATATCTGTTCCATACAAAAAGACAAATCATGACCGCTTTGACTAAGAATACGTGTCATGTTGCTTCCATGCAGTGGTGCCAGAAATCTAAAACAGTACTCCACTATGAGTAAACACGACACCGCTTCTTCCCCATATTTATCTCTCTCTAATATTTATTTATGAAGAAGAATTAATAACTATTTCTGTTTTTAGAGTTCATAAATACGATTTCACTTATTCTGTCTGAGCAAAAAAACGTACGCCAAATCATCAGATACAATGTTGCTGGAATTAATTCACAAATTTCTCAACTTAGTAGCTCCTCCAGTTTCCTTCTTCAGCTTGCTTCTTTTCTTGCCTCCTTTTCATTTTCTCAAGTGTGCCCTCTCAATTTTTAGCACACTTTTTAGTGAAGATGTTGCTGGAAAGGTCGTCATCATCACCGGGGCTTCATCCGGCATTGGCGAGGTTCGTTACTCAGACCATTTTACTGCTTCGTCTTAATTTATGTGATCTTACGGAAAGACTTTTGAAATTTATGATAATTTGCAGTATCTGGCGTATGAGTACGCCAAGAGAGGAGCATGTTTAACCCTTGCAGCCAGAAGAGAGAGGAGTTTGAATGAAGTGGCCGAAAGGGCACGTGAAATAGGCTCACCAGATGTTATAACAATTCAAGCTGATGTTTCGAAAGCCGATGACTGCAGAAGGATTGTTGATCAAACCATGACTCACTTTGGCCGATGTTGGTTTTAATCCGTCTGATTCTCGTGCTTATAATGTTATTTTTGAAAAATGATTAAGCATTTTTTGTTGTGTTATTATGCAGTGGACCATCTGGTTAATAATGCTGGAGTCCACGCGATTACTCTGTTTGAAGATACAGAAGATATCACCGATTTTAAATCTGTCATGGTAAACTGGATCGACTTGATCTACTTTGCGATTTTAACTTGATGTGAAAAAAATGTGCACTACTCATGTCGTATATATATATGCTATCATTCGTTATTAGTCATTCTTTCTGTTTCCTCTCTTTTCCTTTCCCTTTTCTTTGCTCATCGACTTTTTGAGATCAAGTTTTCCCGGAAAACCACCTCACCACCTCTCTACCTTGTGAGGTAGTGGTAAGGTCGGCACCCTTCCCAGATTCCCGAAGGTTCCACTGGTGGTGGTGATGTTGTATTTACATGTTGGGTATTTCGCAGGACATCAACTTCTGGGGTTCTGTTTACATGACCCGCTTTGCAATTCCATATCTCAGATATAGTGGGGGTAGGATCATTGTGCTTTCATCATCTGCTTCTTGGTTGCCTGCTCCGAGATCTAGCCTTTACAATGTGAGTACAAACTCTACTGCTTCTATTCTTCCACTGGGATATGCTCGTGTTTTATCTTGATGATGGCCCTACTGAAATTTTTGTCATGGCAGGCAAGCAAAGCAGCAATATCTCAATTCTTCGAGACGTTGAGAATTGAATTGGGGCAGGACATCAAAATAACTCTTGTGACGCCTGGCTTTGTTGAATCTGAACTAACGCAAGGCAAATACATCGGTAAGGGCGGTGATGTGGAGGTTGATCAAGGAATGAGGGATGTAAGTTTCCTCTTGCTACTAGTTTCTGCATTTTCATCTGGCCTTATTGATAAGCCACTCCGAGTTATACTAATATGGTCAATTGGGCTCCTCTCAATGAACGATGTTTGAAAATATGTTTGTTAGGCATAGCAATCATGGAAACCAAGCTTATATAACCGAAAATTTGGAATTAAGTTTTGTAAAAATGACACACTATATATAGTGGTTTTATTGCATCCTGTTAAGGTGACTTACTATAACAGCTACTTATTTGGTAGATGGTCCCTATAACTAGTTAGTAAAAGGTGGTTAATTATGTAAAAAATTCTTCACATCGTTGGTGTATGTAGAATGGTTAATGTAACTTTTTCGAATCTGTTTTGCATAATCTATTATTTTGATAACTTATTTGCTCAGGTTATTGTTCCCTCATTTGCCTCGACAAAGAATTCTGAACATTACTGATTTTTTACCGAGAATGTGGACATTTTTGGGTGAACCAGGTACTCATAGGCGCGACTCCAGTAGCCAAAGTTGAATCATGTGCCAAGACAATTGTCAATAGTGCTTGTCGAGGTGAAAGATATGTGACAATACCAGCTTGGTTTCGGGTTAGCTACTTGTGGAAGGTGTTTGCCCCCGAGGTAATAGAATGGGTGTACAGGCTGATGTATCTCACTGGACCGGGAACTTCAGCAGAGGATGCACTTAGCAAGAAAGTAGCAGATTATACAGGTGCGCAAAACCTGTTATATCCAGAAACTATCAGGACTGGAGAAACAAAGACTGATTAATGCACTGATGTAAAAGAGATTGTAGTTTCATGAGTTGTAAAGAGTGTGTTTTTGTCTGTTGTTTCCTGCAACTTAAGTTTCAACCAGGAAGACCTTTGTGTAGTAGTTTGTATTGTGACAATGAATAAAATTGAGGATGTTTCAGTTAATTTTACAGTGTGATCTGTTTTCTAAAAATCACCTAAAGGACATGATGTTGTCAAGATGATAACAACAGAAGAGTGGCCTTAGCCAATAACTCCTTAGAAGTACAATACAGCTAGTCGTAGACTTATTTTAATAAAAGAAATCCCCCAGTATACAAATTATGATCATAAACCATTTATTTTGGCAAAAAAGATTGTGCTTCACATTTAATCTCCCTGGTAGTATGAAGGGTCGTTGGTTGGAAACAACTTTGTGTCAGAATAATGGTAAATTAAGTTAGTTATTCTAAACTTGACAACTGAATAAGATACCAAAATGTTATTCCTTCACTATTTTTTAATCAAGTCTATTTTAATCTCTCACACCAAACGACCCTAGACATTGGATCAAGGATGAGATATGGGTGACAAACTTACAATTTTAACGTGATTTTGGTTTACTGTGTAAGAATGAGCGTCTTGTTGAAAGAGGAACTAGAATCTCAAAGACATTCTGGAGCATTCCTTTATCGTAAACATTATTCTTAACAACCTCCACTTGTTCAATATGGGACCTTTGGAAGAAGGTTTTCCATTTGCTCTTCTTTACATGGTTCAATTCACCTGCAGCACTTGCCTTTGCTTCATTAACCTTTCTCTTCAAGCTCAAGTACTCTTGCCATTTGAAAGTCTCATTTGTTGTGGTATTTGTGACACACAGTTTGGTGTGGTATGCAAGGAAACCACCCAGTAGCATAGAAACTATAGCCAGAAATACCATGATAAGTATTTGAGTGTTGTGTGAATCCAACAACCACACAACAACATGTGGAGCCAAACTACTGAATGATTCCTCCAAGCCATAATAAACAGTAAGAATATCTATAACCCGTACTTCTTTCAGTCTGCCAAGTAGCACTAGTGCAATAACAACTGACCCATATAAACAGAGAAGAAAATGCCAGACAACAAAAGCCATAAAATATCTGGTGTTTTTTTCGCCTATGCAATTATTCATCCATCCACAATGATGATCAAATCTCGCAACACAACGATTACAAATTCTGCAGTGCTTTGACCTAGCAGGTTTTTGGATCTTGCAGGTAGGACATACTTTTTCTGAAAAAATGATATTGTCATAGGGATATGCAGAAAGATATTGTGAAACATTCACATCATTCACAGTTCCTGGATCAGAAAAGCTAGTAAAAAGAAAGAGGAGAATACCCCCACCAACTGCCAACAAGCTCAAGTACCTGTGCTCTTTACCTAAGTAAAGCCCAGGAATGTACTTAAAGGATGACTGCACAATAAAGTAGTAACTCGCTCCAATTATTCCCAAATATATGATCTGGAGAGTAGGATTAGGACGATCACAACAATAGTGCTCGACGCAGAAGAGTATATCGGTGCCTTTTCGACCAAACACAGCACCGACAAACCGGCGGAAATAATCACAGGCGCCAAAAGTGAGAAACAAGTGGATTTTTTGAATGAAAGTGCCTTCGAAAATAGGCCTTTGGCCGCAGTGGAAAGAAACAATAACTAGCAGTGTCACCAGGCAGTGGATTACAAGAAGCCAGTCCACCTCCATCTGAATTGCAGTTATGGGAGCAGATTATGTGCCATTTACAGCATATCAAACAATTTCAAAATGAAAAAAAAAAAATGTACCATACAATTAATGCAGAGTGGATCTAGGGTTTCGAGGTCGATGAGATTTTAGGATTTTAACCTCTCCTCCCAAAACTTGATTTTAATTATATAATACTTTTCTAGGAGTCCAAACCAAAAGAGTGACAAATTAACTGGAAAATTTCAAAAGGTTAAACGATAAAGGCAGTCAGAGCTACGCCCTTACCCTATTCCACTTACCAGCGTCTTTGACGGAGATGTGGGTGTTCCATTTGTAAGGCGCAACAGAGATTGCGTCTTACAGGCTCCTCTTTTTAGGTTTCCGCCTTTGTTTTTTTAAGTTGACTTCTTAAACTTATTCATTTTATCTGGACATAAAATTTAATTATTTTATTTATTATTTTACTCGTAAACATGAAAGTATATTTAAATTTTTTAAAGTTATACTACTTTTTTTTTTCTCATAGACATGAAAAGCCTATATAATGTTATCAATTGAGCGAATCATAGCTAATACATAAGACATCTAAATATTTGAAGACGTTGCATTGATAAATTATATATCTTCTATTTTTTTAATAAATAAATTTTTGCTTTGCTAACTTTTAAATGCACAAAAATTTATATAAGATCCACTAGCAAATAATACTAATAACTAAATACTATTTTTTAATATTCTCTCGATTTATAAACAATGATCTGCATTATTTTTTAATTTGTTCTAAAGAGAATGATTTTTTTTGCGACATTTTAATTTAAGTTTTCCATGTTGCACATGTATGACCACGAGATTAAAAGGCATTTTGATACATTTAACATTATTTTAATTTAAAAATGCAACAAAACCTACTCACTAAGGTCTCACAAATAGAGTTTGAAAATGATAAAGTATACGAAGATCTTACCATTACTTCGTAGAAATGTTATCTTCAAAAAAACCTTGGCTTAAATGTATTAGCCTCGAATGAAGAAAAAGAAACAATAGATATAAAACATCGGCTAGAGCTAAGAGCATGGAGCAATGTCAATTATGCAAGAAAATTACAAAAAATAGCAAAATAATCGAAAAACAATAACAACATAACTATAATGACACGACTAATTCTATAACAAACTTTAACCATTATAAGGCAAACAACAACCTATCCTTACTAGTCTTCTATCCTGATATGCAACCTCAACTCTAATTTATCTAAGGTCGCGTTTAAGGTGATATGACGTTGTGCCAAATCCGATCTAATCACCTCTCCCCAATAATTTTTTTGGTCTATCCTCACCCCTTTACGTAATCCCTAAAGTCAAACTCTCGCACCTCCTAATTGGAGTGTCAACACACCTTATTTGCGCGTGCCCAAATCATCTCAATTTTACTTCTCTTGTTTTATTTGCCACATAGTCCACTCCCCACTTTCTCGCGAATAACCTTATTCTTTATATCGTCACTCTTGTTATGTCCACATAGACATCTCAGTTCTCATATGCAACATGCAAATTTTTTACTAGTCAGCACTCCACCTCCATATAATAATCACAGTCGATAGAACTTGCTTTTTAGTTTAGGAGTACTTTCTTATGACATAATACATCTGAACACATGCCTGAATTTCATCCATGCTGCACCAACATGATGTGCGATATGATCATTGATCCCCACTACTTTAGATGATAGACCCAATATATTTAAAATTTTCTCTATTTTTAATAAATTGAGCAACACGCCTCACTTCCATTGCCATTTTATTAACAACAACACTAAATTTGCACTAAGTATTCTATTTGGGTCCTACTCAATTTGAAACCTTTGTACTTTAAAGTTTGTCTCCAAATCTCCAACCTCTCATTAACTTTATCCCGTGTCTCACCAATCAATACTATATCATCCGCAAATAGATGTATCATTAGACCTTCGCCTAAAGAGACCGCATTAACTCATCCATTACTAAGACAAAAAGAAAAAGACTCAATAGAAACCCTTGATGTAGTCCATCTCAACAGGAAAATGCTCTTAGTCTCTTCTCATCGTCCTAATTTGAATCTTAGCTCCATTATACACGTCCTTTATCTCTCTAATTCAGGACTACAAAAATAAAATGTCTTCTTTATTTATTTTATAAAAATTCGTGTCAAATCAAATTAGATTAATCTTCTTAAAATAGAGGATAACTTTTCAAGGATCGGAAATAGTCATTTCACATCAAATATGAACTTTTTTTAAAATAAACTTTGAAATGGTGAATCTTTTTTTACAACATATTATAAATTCACTGGTCAAGTTTTATACTAAAAAAAATTAAAATAATAACTTGCCATTTCAAATCATGATTTTTGAAGAAGGATCCTAAATTAATGTTGATTTAAAATTATCATTTCATATCGCATGCTCAAACAGAAGCATGATACATTTTAGGGATCAAATTAATTCAATAAGTGGAATAGAGTGAGGCCATTGCTTGATCTTATGGTTGAATTCACAAATGCACATATTTGACTGTTTTTCTGGTTCTTCAATCGTTTAGTATCAATATTTCGATCATCCAAATTAGTATACATATAAAAATAACTATAACAAAATAACTTATATATTAAACTAAATATACTTGCAATTTTTACGTTGTTTCTTAATTATGATATTAAAATTATATTTAAATCAACCAATAAAACATCATTTATAAAATTTGTTAAAATTTCAATAGTTGCAAATTTTTTTCACAATTGGGTCTTCCAAATACAAGAATGACATATATCAGTCAAAGCCATACTACTTTGATACTTTTTTCGTTCGTATTTATTTGTAATTATTTTACTTATCGAGATCAAACTATATGAATTGTGGCCAATATTTTAATATGTATGTTTTTATCATATTAATATGAAAGTATTGTAACTTATAACATTATTCATATAATTTTCAATCAACTAAATTTTAGATTTCAAAAGTTAAATTTAATTAAATTAATCTCAAAACATAAAACAGTGACAAGTAAAAATATGAACGGTCAACAGAGCTGACCCTGTCACAAAACGTGGCATTGGCGGGTAAAAATTTCATGTTTATTTGCAAATTTTCATAAATTAAAAATTTTGAAACGAAAAATTCGGCCTTTTTTATTTTTAGCGCCAGATCTACCCGCGCTTTTCCAAAAGAATTTTCCCGCAAAAATTTGCAGTTGTAATTCCGAATCTGATTAATATGATCCATTACACCACACCATTCTTTATTCAACTGTTTGCATTCACTACAATTTTCTCTCAAACAAAACCTACTGATAACTTCCATGGCGGCCGTGGTAGAAACCCTAGAAGAGAAGAAGCATGAAAAGGAAACGATAGAGAAAGAAGCTGCAGAGGGAATGGACGTAGACAAACAAGATGAGGAGGTGAAGGAAAAAGTTGGGAAGAAGGTAGAAGACGGAGGTGTAGGGAAAGAGGAGGAAGCGAAGAGTGATGATGCGATTTCCCCCAAAACACCAGGATCCAGGCCGACGAGAGAAAGGAAAACAGTGGAGAGGTATTTTGGGTCTGTGGTTGCGAGAGGTTCTGCAACAAAGCCCTTGTCCATTGAGAAGGTATAATACATTTTTTTTTTTTTTGCTTTTGAAAGTTCATTTGCTTCTTTGTTATAGATCCGATCGACAAAAAAAGGGTTTTTTAAAAACTTTTTTATTCAATTTTATTCAATCAATTATGCTTCAATCTCAAACAAACTAGCTATAATTGCTAAATCCAAGAGTTAAGCTGACTCAATCTTGGAGGAACTTACCAAACTAGAAATATCAGGACTTTTGTTGCTGTGACTGATGTGTTTAGAGGATTCGAAATGTTATTGAATTGTTTAGCGACGTGCCTTAGCTGAATTTTTAATTTTTTTTGGTCAATGTTTGGTTTTTGTTGTTTTGTTGAGGAAGATGGAAAAAGGTGCAGTAAGTTCTGGTTATGTGAAAGGTATAATCACTCATATCCTTGTGAATAAAAAGATCAAGCAAAAATAATTTTCACTAACTTTAGTGCACATTGCATTTGATGTTTATTTTTTCTTATGGAGATGTTTAAGATCCTTGTTCAATTCATCTTCAATCTTGTTTAAACTGATTTGTCAGTAGAAATGAAAAGGAAGGATTGACTTAATTTGTTAGAAAAAGTTCATTTCCAATATTATTGCCTGTATGACTACAACTTTTAACAGGGTTAGTTTCCTGCCTTCTTTGTATTCCTTAAACAAAGAAATCAAACCAAGGGAACTAGATACTTTATGTGGCATTCATTTGCTTGTTTCTTGGTTTTCTCTAGGGAACGGGAGCTATTGAAATGTCTTGTTTCAATTTTTACTAGCATTTGACATTGTTTTGGGGATTCCCTCTTATTATTCTGGTGATTAAATGCAGGGTCAAGGTACACAGCTGAAGGACATCCCAAATGGTACCTTCTCTTTTATTTGATGCAGCCACTATTACCCCTTATTAGAGTCAGCCTTTTCTCCTTTTTGCTATTATCTGTATTATCAAGTTTATCTTAGAGAAACTAATAAGGTTTAGTTATATCAGTTACTGAATATTCACTGAGATTGTAACATAAACAATATGCTTCTTGTGCATAAAATCCTTGTGGTTGATTCTTGTATTTTCATTTTGTGCTGGTTGCTAATTATTTTTTGCAGCAGATGCTTGTGTCAAACTTTGATGATATTGAACATTGCTAGGTTATTTCTTTTTTTCATTTATCTCTTACAAATTTATTTCTTTTCAAGAGGAGAGGTTCGGTCTGATCTGCCTGGTGAAGCATTTAAATGCTTCTTCTGTGCTCATTACTTTTTTAATACCCATATGAGCATAGGTTAGTATACACACATTATATAAAAATAGGTGTGCCTAATGAATCCATTTGATCCACTGGAACAATGAACAACCTAGCTAAGGCACATCAGTTTTGTTTGTTTTCTTTCTTTTTTCTTGCCATATACCACTTGTGATGATCTTTTTCAATGAAAAGTAAAAAGGTATGGTTTTGTAATAAGTTTAGATTTGCATATCTGTTGACACAAATACTGCATACAGGTTGGTTACCAGTTAATATTTAGATTGACTAATTAATAGCTGCACAATTTTTCATAATCTGTTGTGCCATACTATTTCATTTTATATACTAGACAGTTTGAAGTATTCTGGTTTTGTGTTGTGTAGTTTTTTTTGAAGTTAGTATATACATTTGATCTCTTTTTGTTTGAGTAAATTTGTGGAAATTCATTGTGCCGTGATAATTCCATTGACAAATGTTGTATTGTGAAATATTTCAGTGGCATACAAGTTGTCCAAGAGAAAACCGGATGACGGCCTGCAGATGCTGCATAGTATTCTTTTTGGCAAGAAGACCAAGGTCATAGCCTTCTTCACTCTTGCAATCTATTAAGCCCTAAAACTTGATGCCCCTGCTTATGCACTCCTTGTCTCTTCCAACTCAAAACTGTATTGTTTGGGTTATGGTACCATTGCTGCTTAATCATGTAAGTCTTAAATGAAGTCCTTGCATTTGCAGGCACATAGTTTGAAGAAAAACATAGGGCTGTTTTCTGGATATGTTTGGGTTGAAAATGAGGTAGGTAGTCTTTCTTCTTTGCTATAAATTGTTGATTCATTGTTTTTTTTTTCTTGGGGTGATGTGACATATGTGCATGGAATATGCAAGTATTAATGTCAAGTGACTTTATGATACATTAGTGGCATACACACACACACACATATTATGTAATGTCCCTTCTTTCTCAAGCAGGAAAAACAGAGGGCAAGAATCAAAGAGAGGCTTGACAAGTGTGTCAAAGAAAAGCTACTGTTTTTTTGTGATATACTCAATATCCCAGTTAGTAGATCTGCAGCAAAGAAGGCATGTATCATCAATGGGTTTGCTATGTACTCCACTACTGCAAGCATATGTTTTGCTAATCATTATTGTTGCATATTTCAATTTGCAGGATGAGCTCTCTGTGAAGTTATTGGAATTCCTGGAATCTCCTCACAGTACAACTGATTCTTTGCTTGTTGAGAAGGAACAGGTACAGCTGATCTTGCATTTGCTGCTTCATCTTTGGTTATGGCTTTGGTACGCTCAAACCATATCTTTACCATGTAGTTATTCCTGTCATTATGTTTCGTCTTGATCTCAGAAAAGCAAGAAGCGAAAATCAAAGGGCAAAACTTCCAAAAAGACTGGTTCCTTGGACCGAGCTGCAGGAAAGTCAGCAAAGGTTAGCTCTCTTTTAGTATCTTTGTTATCTTTGAAAGCTTGATACTACAACAAATTTGTAGTTTATAATATTATTACTCTGAACTTTAAAGTAATGGTTTATGTTTACTTCTTCTTTTTCTTCTTGTTCTTTTTTGGGCACTGAATGGTGTTGCATGCTGATCAATTCCTGTTAAAGGAGGATGTAAGTATTTGGTGGAATAGTAGGGGCATGTGCAAAAGTGTGGCCGCAACTGTTGTCCATAAACCAAATTGAGAACTTCTAAATTACCATTGTCCAAAAAAGAAGAGAAAGAACTGATCAGGATCTTTGCAGATGTGATAATAGTAGAGAATGCCACTTTTCTTTCCAACACATGGTTGTTCTTCCACTTTTCTTAGTGCTTCCCTCAACATTCTTCTCAGAAAATTTTTATGACTGAAAGAATGACATCAATTTAGCTAATGAAGTGGTAGAATAATTGTTAGGGTTCTAATATAACTACTGGCAGTCACTTTCTTAAGAAACCTTTATTATTTGAAATTTTTATGTACTTCTTCTATTCAATTGGCTACTAAAAAATTAGTATGTTATCTAATGCATATAGAGTAAGTTGATGGAGATGTCTTTCTAATTTTGTCAGTCATAATTGCTTGATTTCAATGTGCATCGAGAGAAAATTATACTTGTTTCATTTGCTTGAAAACATTGTTTTTACTAGTTGAGTTGTGTAATCAGCTATAAATAATTGGACACATTTTCATATGTCAGCTGTTGTTTTCTGCAAGCGCCTGCCAATTCTTGCTGAAAAAGTAATTCTTCTCTTTTGTTCAAAGCAGAAGCTCAAGCGCTCACTGAAAATAGAAGAAGATGAAAGTGATGATGAACCATCAAGTGCCAGAGATGAATCTGGGGATGACAATGATGAGGAGGAAGCCAATGAAGTAGGAAGTGATCATGAAGAGAGTGGTTCAGAGAAAGAGGAAGATGAAGAGCAAGAGGAAGAGGAAGAGAAACCAAAGAAAAAGAAGTCCTATGGGAATGTCTCTTCAAAGAAAGATTCTGGAAACAAAGCAACAGAGAAGGCCAAGGCTTTGAAAAAGGATAACCCTGCTAAATCCCCAAAAAGTTTGACGAAATCTACCAAAGTGTCTTCAAGTACAGCTTCCAAAAGAGATGCTTCTGATGCTGATTCACTAGTTACACCTAAGAAACAAAAAGTTGAAAAGAAAAGTCAAAAAGAAGAAAATGAGTCGGTCAAGGAAAATGCTTCAAACAAGAAAAAATCAAGCAAGTCTACTGCTAAGGTTTCTGAAAAGGAAGGTGAGTAACTTCTTTATTCTTTGTTATTCAGTATATGAGCTTTTATTATTCCTCTTTTATTTAGTTAAAACAACCTACATTTTATGTTTTTATGTTTGAGATATTGGTTTGAGACCCTTTCAGAATTTTCAATCAACTAAAATGATATGCCATTCTATTCAACTTTCTTTTAAAATGTCGGTGATCATCCAATATTGTTTCCTCACATAATACTTAGTATTCAGGGATAAATACATGAGGTAGCTTAGTTCTGAATCTCTTATTCGTTTTTATATCTTCTATTGTTTTTAAAGTTGTTTTGGAATCTTCTGGTACAGGTAAAGAAAAAAGTGGCAAAAAAGCTAAGGCAGAGCCCAGCAATGAAGAAATTCATGCAGCAGTTGTAAATATTCTGAAAGAAGTAGATTTTAACTCTGTAAGTGATATCTTCTCGTGTTAAAATACACAAGAACATGAACTTTATTTACTAATCAGGTTCATTGTACTTTTAAAAATGCAGGCAACTTTATCTGATATCATCCGAAATCTAGGTATTGACCCAAGGAAACTCTTGCATTGTTTGTTCTTAAAAAAATTGACAGTACTGCTCTCTAATTCGGTGATTGACTGTGCATCTGTGGCTCATTTCAGGCAGCCATTTTGGTGTAGATTTGATGCATAGGAAAGTGGAGGTGAAGGCTATAATCACTGACGTAATAAATAACATGAGTGATGAGGAAGAAGGGGATGACGATGAAGCTGAGAATCACGAGGAAGAAAATGAAGAGGATGGTGCTGAGGCTGAGAATGATGAAAAAAAGGAAGGGGATGATGCTGAGGCTGAGAATGATGAAGAAAAAAATGAAGGTGATGATAGTGATGCTTAATATATGAGAGTCCAGTAGAAGGATAGGCATAAGGTTTTATACATCTTCTTAGTTGTTTCTATTTATATTTTTAGCTGGATATATCAGATGGTGATCCCGATGGGTTCGTATATAAGGCATTTTGTTTTGCCTTCGCATTTCTTTTAAAGCCAACCCTATACCATCTGATGCTGAAATAGGTTTCAATTTCTTGTATTTATGTTGCAGCACTCCTCTTTGCTTAATATCTGAATCTTGCAGATGCTTTATGTTTATAATTTCAGTTGTATATTGTATTTGGCCAAATGTTATTTGATTAACTGTGTTAGAATATTATCTATCCATCACAAATTTTTATGGTCCTTGTCTAGATGAAAGCTATTAGGAAAAAGACAACATAAGAAAACAACATATTATTCACTGCAACTAATAGCAACCCACAAATTTGTGCACTTCACGAACATTACATGCATATTATAACAAGAGCACATATTTTTTTTTCCTACAGTTTAAGTAGAACTATTGAGCTTGAGCATTCTTGGTGTAGTAAGAATCCCATAAGAGCCATATCCCTTGCCCATTTCTCCACGCCCCAAGACCCTGGCTTGACTAAATGGACTGCATGATGCAAGTCCACAGCCATGCCCATCAATCTCTTTCTCACAATCCATCTGGCTCAATACACTGTAAAAGAGATTAACATCACAAGGAAGCAAAATGGGTCCTTGGCTACAATAACCATACTCCATTTCAGCATCTTCAAGCAACATTTTGAATAATGGATGGTTTGCATATTTGGCCTTGATTATAAACTTTTCTTTCTCTGGCCCAACATACACACAAAAACACCCTTGGGGTGCTAGTACTACTGAGCTCTTTGATTTACAACCACTATGCCATGATTTGCTCTTGGACAAGATCGTCTTTCGACTTCCTTTCTTCATCGATAAATATCCCTCCAATTTCTTGAGTATCCACATGTTTGAAGTCTTCTTCGCCTTATCCATTTCCATATCCATTCACTTTCTCAAGAACTCAAGAGTTCAAATGAAAGGAGCAAACAAACAATAAAAGAACAGAAGAAAGAAAAAAAAAGCTTTTCGGTTTTGATTATTTGGATGTAGTTGTGGATTTATCCTCTATCATAGGCTAAATTTAGCAGAAATCTAGACTTTATTCTAGTTGGATCACTCATACTTTTGAGTATCCAAATAAGAGAAAAGAATTCTTGAGAATTTGAGGTGAAGAACACATAAAGAGAATGGAAAAGAGAGTTGTCAGCTATAGGTTACTAACAAGCCAATTTATATATAGGAAAGGTCGCAGTTACATAGAGCCGCAGTTACATAGAGCCATACCCAAATAGATTCTACTACTTACTATATATTATTAAAAAATATACACTTGCAATAGTCAACGGTAATAAAAATCTTCAAGGGCATTGTTATCAACAAAAGTAATCAATAGAGTACGTAGCTCTTTTTTTAATCAGAAATTTTAAATTTGAGTCTTTGGTATAAAAAAATTCTTGATAAAAAATACTTTCACATATAAAACTCTATATAGTGTAAAGTTGAATTAATTAAACTACAGATATCATATATTACTATAATAACATATTCAGTGGAATTCCATAAATAAGATTTGAAGAGAATAAAATATACACAGATCTTATCAATATCTTATAGAAATAACAAAATCGTTTCGATATCATATACTACGTAAAAAAAATAAAATAAAAAAAGAAGGGCATGCTTTATTAAATTCCAATAGGGACAAAAGAGATGGCCACTTTCAGTGTATTCAACATGTTAGAGTAAATGACAAATGATTGATCAAATATTAAATTGTTTTCCATAAACCAACATCTTTTTGTTATGCATTCACTTGTATTTTTTTATTGTTTTGACTAATCCATAAATAGAGTACGTAGTAGTTGAGTCGGCAACGTAAAATAACGTGTCTAATTTGAGTAGCACTAATTTCTGCCCGTTTTATTATTAGCATTTTCCAGGCTTTTACTTGATGTTCATCTAAAATGATTATCTCAGCTAATTAATCACTATTCGCATGATTTTACTTCTATTATTCATGCATCCATTTGAATGGTGGTCCCATTACCAGAGTTCCCTCATTAACCTATTCTTTCAAGTTCTAAGCAGTGGCGGACCTAAAATTTCAATTAAGGAGATTTAAATAATGAAAAAGTAAGTATATAAATCAGTTGAATACTATATAGATAAAAAATAATTTTAATTATATATAAATAGTATTTTCTTTGTTCCATTTTATGTTGATCTGTCAAAAAAGAATGTTACCTTACTCTAATTTGAAATCATTTACCTTTGAAAGAAATATCTAAGAATGATTTTAAATCACAAGTTTTAAAAATTTTCATTTTTTTCTTAAACACCGTACCAAATTAAAGGGTCTCACGTAAAATGGGACAAAGAGAGTATAATTTTTCACCGAGGGGGGTTCGTGAAACCCCAGCCAAAGAGTGGTTTTTGCCACTAGTTCCATGTAAAATCTAGACTTGAATATCGTGAACTATTATTCAGTCTTGTTTTTCTACGTAGTTTTGAGTCAAAAGTATATTGGAACTAACTTCTCTATCTCGCGAAGATAGTAATAAAATTTGTGTATATCGTATTCGCCTAAACCTCACACATAAAATTATGTTAAATATATTATTGTTATTATATGTTTGATGTTAATTTCTATACATTCACGATGTTAAAAATTTTGTAAAACATTGATAAAGTTGTTTAAAATTGAAAAACACAGAAGGAGTTGACACGTAATAGTTCACAATTTTTAATTTTTTAAAAAAAGTATGCACGAATGAAATTGACGAAGCACGACAGTTTTTGTAGGTTTTGTTGAGAGTCAACCGGAGCGGCGGCTTACTATAGAGTAGGTTTAATTTGCAATTTGTTTTAATATATATATATATATATATATATATATCAAAATATCAGAATTTTAAATTTAATATTTTATATATATTTAATAATTTTTCAACATAGATATACTTTTGCAAAAATTTCTAAATTTAATTGAATTCTAACTAAGCCTGAAAAGATAGAGGGCAACATCTTGCTGACTATATCGACTATTTTAAGAAAAAAATAAACGGCGAATTACATAAGGATTATATAATGAGAGCCCACTTTTTTTATTAAGAAAACAAGTAGTAGTTGGTTATATAATTACATACTCCAACATGTATTAAGCTTGATATCATATTTTGGAAGTTGTTTGATAAGAGTGGGTGGAAAATTCATCAGCTAACAGATTCTAAGTTCAAATCTCATTATTATTTGTTGTCAAGAAGAATTTTGGCGCATTTGACTTGTCAAAAGAAAAATGATGTGCAGACATAATTAAGTAAATAAAAATAGAATTAATTTATTATCTCATTGTATTTGATTTTTTGCTTGTTAATGGGATATGTTCTTATCTAGGAAGTTTGTTGTTTTATATGATAGTATAATTTTTCGATGAAGAATTCGACACCCTAATATTATTGTACTGACCACTAGATATCTCGGCGATGAATTGTAAACACATGAAACTCAAAATTATTAAATTTTGTTAAGATGTGCGAATTATCTAGAAACTCAAAATCGTAGATGGATTCAAGTACCATTTAATTAAATCGCCTCTTTCATAATGCTTTTTATAGGTAAAACATCATTATGGAATATAGTATATATAGGTGCAGGTCTTCCTAGAGCGAATCCCGTGTATTTTATATTAAACATATAATGGTATAATTTTTGAGAAATTGTTCTTCCGGAAAATGTTAGATATATATTTGCTCAATTTTACAGATAAAATATTAAATTGGTTAACATTTGTAAGAACTAATAATTTCTTAGATAGTAGAATAAAAGTTTTTCGTAAGATTTTCCGTTTGATAAAAACAGATATTTAGATCATAATTTAAAAAGTTTATATGTTGAAAAAAAAAAAAAAGAAATTAGAGAAAGTCATTTACTAAGAAGAAGCAGCGAAAATTTCTGCTTAATTACTCCTACTTGATACCCCAAGCCCATTTGTTACAAATACAGATCGGCCCATTTATTCAAAAATGGTGATCAGCCCAACCCATTTCTTTTGGTCCATTAGGAAGGTTACTTTTGTGTGAATATTTTTCGTACACCACACATCGTAAAGAGTTAATTATCATTTTTTCTATGCTGTGTCAATTTACAGAAATCCATTAAAGAATATGGTAATTGGGATACAGAAATTCATTAGTTCGGCTACATTAATTTAGTTTCAGATAAAAAAATTTAGGATTTTTAAGTATCAACAGGTAACCTTTTAAAGTATGATACATTGAACATAAAAATAGTTTAAGAATCAGAATTAATTTATCCAGATTACAAAATTAATGTATCTGATTATTGTAGTGTATCCGGATGAAAAGAATTGAATTTTTGTAATTTTTGAGAATGGACAAGAATAATAGAAAATATGATAAATAAAGAAGTGTAATTATTTTATATAGTTCAGATTTTTCAAGAGCACAGTGGGTAACATGTACGGAGGAAGTTATTTTTCAAGAAAATATTTTTTTTTAATAATTTGGTTGGTTTTTGAATTTTTAAATATTAAAATAAATATTTATAAAATCAACAAATTGTCTTGTAAAACTTTGGAGTTTGGAGTATTAAAATTGATAATTCTTTTCTTTAATTCCTATCTTTCTTTTTTATTAATTAATTAAAATTTAAGTGAGAAATTACCTCATTAATAATATCATATGTTTTGAAGTTTGAATGATACACTCTGCTCTTAATAAAAATTGGTCATCTTTATTAATTATGTTGTTTGCAATAAAATTTCATGTTATAAAAAATAAATTGCAATCACAATTAAAATATGAAGAAGCATAATTTTATTGATAAATAACATAGGTACAAATCTATCCTTGATTTTTGTTGAGAATAGAGGTTAATTAATTATAAAAGAGTTAGGAAAAGTCAATTTGTAGGATTAGTTAGAAGGGGTTAAAT
>JAPFFP010000094.1:19553339-19578018 GCA_026153255.1 Solanum medicagineum | reverse complement strand
AACCCAAGTTTAGTTGGATTAGTTAAAGTTGATTAGGGGAAAATATAAATAGGAGCAAAGCCCCAAATCAAAGTAGATTTTTTTTTCTTTTCTTCATTGCGTCTCTGTAAGCAAAGGAGAAGAAGCTCCCATTATTGGAGCTCTTCAATCCAATACACCCCTTAACAGTTTCTTCTCAATTCCTCTTCTCTGTGGCTTGCAAATCTTTACAATTTTTCTCTATCCTAAGGTTGCTTCGTGATTCAAGAATTACACATAGTAACATATTTCTTGAACTAGGATAATAGGACCTCCTTAAGATTTATTTCATAAAATAATTCGAGATGCCTTTGGGTAGAGTAGTCTCTGAGAATCTTAATTGGAATTTGATACATCTATTAGAGTCCCATAAAATTTCAATGTACTTCTTTTTTCTCCATAAAGTGATTATTCCAACAAAAAAATAAATCAAACATAGTAATTAATATAATTAATCTCAGCTGCAAGTGATGTAAAGTATTTATGTTTTCTTTTTGTCAAAAAATGAAGAATTAAATTTGATTTTCTCTCATATCACTCTCAACTTGGATGAATCCAATCCAAAAATTACAGTGAATGAGATCTGCAACTAAAAGATAACAAAGCTGTAATTCCACCTATACCACTTTTTATTATATTAAAGTTAGCTTTTGATAGTCTTCATGTAAATAATTCTTACAGTGCAAGTTGGCGAAAAGACATCAATATAACAAGACATAATTTTTTCACAGCGTGACATGAAATATTATGATACAAAAATATAAAGATTAATAGGGCGAGGCAAAAGTGCAAATGACCCTATCGTTGCTTTATAATGTAGATGTTACTCTCTTTTTGTTAATAATCATTTGGATTATGAGGATCATATATAGTTTCACCATTTTCTTGATAATAATAATTACTATAAAGAGAAAAAACAAAATGACTCCAAAGAAAAGGCCTTGATTTAACTGCAAACAATGAAAGTCTAATATAATTCATGGATACGCAAATATATTGGGTTCATGTACGTAAGATTTATTGTGAACGATATCCATATCACTTTTAAGACAAGACACATATAATATGATCAGAAAATTCATGAAAACGATTTATAAATATTATAAATAAATCATGAAACATATCTATAGTACTATATGAAGAGATTGGCATGAACTCATTTCATATAAAAAGTAGTGGCTAAATTTCAATATAATGCATGATATCATCTTCAACACTAAAATCTACATATAGTGAATAATTTTATAACAAGGTGAACACGTAATATACATACATATATATATATTGTTGATGTATTTTGTCTTCCACTCCCAATTCTTTGTTTTCATGATTACTAGGAAAAGGAATTTTTTTTTATTTTGATATGTCGATGTTTATGGTCATCCAAAACTCTAAAGTAATAGTATTTAATTTTCTTAATCTATCCTCCAAATATAATTGGAGAAAAGTAAAGCTCCACTTTCTTTAATTGGGGCAATATGTGTATATGGTTTAGGGAATCTTACTTTTGAGCAATTGGGTTTCCCATATTTTGTACTATGGAGTATTAAATGTGGTAATGTCCTAGTATGGAAAGGGACCATGAAAGTTAGCTAGTGGTCTTTGTTTAACATGTACCCTCTGTCCTATTTTATATGTAACTTTTTTTTTTTCATCCCAAAAAGTATATTAAGTTTCTAAAGTCTTACTTTTTTTTCTTAAATATTGTGATAAGTCAAATGGTGCCACATGAGACAGGGGGAGTATATAGATAGATCGAGTAAAAAATAGACTTATTTTTATTATATTAAATTATCATTAAAACTAATAAAAGAGTGGACAAAATTTTGTAGTTAAATAACAAAAATCTCATAACAAACCTATTTAGCTACGGATTAATAATGATGGATTACATGAAAATCCAATTAATCAAATTGTGGAACTATTTTATGAGATATATGAATACTTGTTAAAGAGGCGTGGGCTACAAAAAGAGGATTTAAAGATTTGTACGCTTTTATGCATGGCTTTCTCAAAAGCATGAAAAGAAGCCTACAAGACATCCATTTACCTCAGAAAACAAACTTTTATTTGCAAAATAGATAACTCAATACTGATGAAAGACAGACTCTCTATGCCTGAGTTGGATGAGATGAATTGGACTTTTCTAAATTACAAAAATTTCTTACCATTTATCAAAATTCGAGATATCATACTTGATTTTCAAATATATTATTGGACTTTAGGATAGAGGACGTTCGGGTACATAGCAAAGGAATGTGTTAGAGAGGACACAACATCCGGTTATTCGAGAGCGGAGGGATGTATTGGAGAGGGAACGGGTGTATTCGAGAGGGAGATAGAGATGTATCAACAAGAGGAGAGTGATGTATGGTATAAGAGATTTTTGAAACTTTTTAAATGACAGAAGATTTTAAAGATTATCATAAAATAAGATGTATATTTATGTAGTTTTACATATATATCACCCTTACCCTTACGGAGTTGTATACTTATTTTCAAATAACTACTCCGTGTTCCATTTTAACAAGATAAATTCATGATATTGGTATTATTTAAAGAGAAGCAATTTTTTCCGCTATGACTTTTTATGTTCTTGATATATTCTTAATTAGTTTCAAGAAAAAATGTAATTTATAGTATTACTTTATGTAATTTCGAACAATTTCATTCTTTTTTTAATTGGGTTACTATCTTACACAACTCAATTGTTCACTGTATAAAATGTGACGAATAAATTTAAATAACATATTTACGAAAGCTAGAATTTAACAAAATAAAATTTATTTAGGAAGCACTATAAATAGGAAGAAATTAAGATTAAAATCAAAAGTATACAAATGCAACAACCTTAATAATAAAAAACAACAAAAACGTAATTTTATTAGTAGAAGGATTGTCTTGATCTAGTTAGATACATGCACAACAAGAGAAAATATTATTACTAGAGCTGAGAATTCACTTAAGTGCACAAACACATAATAAGGAAAATGACAATTCCAATCTTATATTAGATTAATTAATTTAGGTCTTAGGTTCCCACAGTTTGCAGATTTGGCCTGTTCTTGTCAACTTCAGCTGCACGTGCATTAAGTTTCTCAGAGTAAAGCAGTGTACCAAGTTTCCAAATGTCAATAATCTGCTCTTCAGTTAAATGGGGAAGCTTTTTCTCATCATCTAATATTATCACATGATTTTGTAATAGCTCTGGAAGTGTCTGCTCCTTTCTCACATTCTTTTCTTTGTTGTTTTTGTACACCATATATACCACCATTTGGACAATACCGAACATGAATCCTAGGATGTTTGGTGCCTATTCACACAAACAGTGGAAAGTCAGAGTCGAATTCAAAATTTAAAATGTGCATCCATCATATAAAATCGCTAGTTTTTTATAGAATCTTTTGTAATTTAGCTCGTCAATTATGTTTTTGATGAATTTGAGAGACGAGCCAAATTTCAACCAGACATGCGTTTAGAATTAACGATTTTCTAATAATACTATTAGATTAATTCAGTTGAACGTGCCTCAAATTGAAGATAGGCATTAATGAAGTTTGAAAATATAGTCATACTTACATAAATGACGGGGTTTTTCAAAGAAAAACCATAGAAGAACCACAAAACAGCACTTATTGTGAGGAAAAGTGACAGAAGAAATGGCATGTATTCTACACTCTTGGTTTTGATAACTTTTCTCTGCATGAATAAAATAACACAAAATTAATCAAAATAATTAAAAATGACCTTCAATATTTCATTCGTACGTAGACAGTAGACATACCAGAATGCATAATGGTGCTACAAATGTACATATTGAAAACACAATACATATCCATCCAACAATTTTGGCACGGTGTGCTCCTTCGAATAGAAATTGAATGACGAGTACAACTCCTCCAAAGCCACCCACCACAAATAAAAGAAGTAGCTTTACAGTTTGGACCTAACACAACGTCAGAAGTTATCTTTTAGATGATCTGATAATCCAAAAGTACGTGGTTAATAAATTTACGTTTGTTAGTTAGTGTGTAGAAAAAGCTTACCTTGGCTTTCTTTGGTGCATATAAAATGTAGAAAACGACGTAAAATGTTTCGATAAAAACACCAAAGGCGTTTATGATGATAACTTGAATCATGCCATTGCCGCTGCCTTCGAGAAGTGCGTAGTATATCAAAATTATCGCACTGACTAATGCAACCACATATGGAATTGATTGATAGCCTTCTGTTGATTTCTTCTTGTAAATATTATAAAATGTTGGCCTAAAAATGTGTATATATATACACACACAATAACGTAAGTACTTAATTATTTTAAATCTATATCAATCGCTAAAATAAATGAAGATTCAAGCAACGAGAGACTCACAGTGGAGAAAGGAACACAATGGATGAGACAATCATGCCTGAAAATATAGAAAGGAACAAACAAACAAGAGAGATATGAACTCGTGAAGTTTTTTGGAAAGAATGTAATAAGAAAAGAGCATGCTACGATGAAATGTCACATTTATGAAATAAAAGAGGAATTTATAACTTACCAAGGGTACCAAAAATAGTAGATAAGTGACTAATGTCACGCATGGTTGTTAAATATTTTTTCTTCCTGAACAAATAATATGTGCAATCTCAAGCTTTATGACAAAGAGCTTCAAGACTTGCAAGTTCTAGTTGACAATGGAATTAGGAAAGCTAATTGATTGACATATATATAGACAATTAAAGTAGGTGGAACAACAAAAAGGTCTTTTGTTTTCTGTTGTATTTGGGACACATGTATTAAGGAAAAAGAGATCCCTTGCAGTTGCAAATTTCTTTGGAATTCAATTTATATACACTAACGTTATAAAGAATTTGCATACATTATTTGTATATTTTTGATATCTACATTATAGCAAATAATTATTCATGAAAAATTAATCTTAATAGTCGATTATCCGGAGAAGGATCTAATATACCCTTCAACTATATGAAATAGGTCAAATATACCCTCTGCTAACCTTTTGGGCCAAATATACCCTTAATGTTTTTAATAAATGGCTCAAATTTGCCCTTCAAACTAACGGCAAGTTAACGACCCATAATATTTCTTTTCATTAATGACGTGACAGTTTTCTATTGGCTACTCGAATTTTCATATAATTTCAGAAATGGAAAAGGGTCTGATATACCCTTTAACTATATGAAATGGTCCAAATATACCTTCCGTCTACCTTTTCGACCAAATATGCCCCTCACGTTAATAAAATACCCCAAAAATATATTAATTAGAACAAATATTTGGGTTTCGAATGAGGTGGGGATTTTTACTAATTAAAATAAATATTATAAAAAATGTATTCATTAAAATTAATACTTTGAGTTAAAACGATACTTATTTTGAGTTAAAATGTATGGGTTATTTAATTGTGTATTTGGAATAGGGCGAACTTTTTTTATTAATTAAAATAAATATTTTGAATTAAAATAATATTATAAACGATGACCTCCAAATACCGCTCAACTCAAACGATGTGCTAAAATCAGTCTAGAGGCGAAAAAATGTATTAATTTTAAGTATTAAACTTTTATAATATTTATTTTAACTCAAAATATTTATTTTAATTAATAAAAAAAATCCGCCTCATTCCAAACCCACCCGTAAAATTTTATTTTAATTAATTAAAAAAAAACCCTGCCCCGTTCCAAATCCAAATATTTATTTTTATTAATATATTTTTGGGGGCATTTTATTAACGTGAGGGGCATATTTGGCCGAAAAGGTAGATGAAGGGTATATTTGGATCATTTCATATAGTTAAAGGGTATATTAGACCCTTTTCCATTTCTAAAATTATATGAAAATTCGAGTAGTCAATAGAAAACTGTCACGTTATTAATGAAAAAGAATTATGAACCGTTAACTTGCCATTAACTTGAAGAGTAAATTAGAGCCATTTATTAACGTTAAGCATATATTTGACCAAAAAAATTAATAAAAGATATATTTAACCCATTTGATATAGTTGAAGGGTATATTAAACCCTTCTCCATCGATAATCCAATGGTACTAAAAATGATTGGCCAATGTATATTGTGTATTGTTGCATATAAATAAATATATTTTGTGTAATATAATATATGTGTACCAGCTAAGAAAAATAATTAATCAATAAATTTCACCGAGTTATGTATGTAAAGATTGATCCAATGATTACTCATTTTACTTTTTGCTTATATTTATTTTTATGTGACGTAATTGTTTATAATTCTGTTACAATATCAACGTATAGAAATTAAACTTAAATTTGTTTGAGGGGATAAAATGACAATATCTTAAAATGAACGAGTCCCAAGGTACACTTTCATTATGTCATACTCCAACAATGCGGTGCTTTGAATTTGGAAGGATGTTAGATTTTTTTACTGGCGTCTGGTCATGAAGATCAATTTTTCTTTTTCTATTTTTATTTGAAAATTTTTACTTTGAATTTGTTTTTGAAAAATGATTTAAACATAAAAAATATAAATTAAATAAGATATTTTAGAAAAAAATTAGGATAAAATTGAAAAAAATAATTGTAATGGTAAAAAAAAAAATAAGTGAATATAAAATTTTGAATGTTTATCAAATTTTAAATGGAAATTAAAGTTAGAATTAAAATATATATGATCAAACACAGATTTTTAAATAAAATAAAATAAATTCGAAAAGGAAAAAGTAAAATATCCTCCTGTTTAAACTAGTCCATATGAATTCTAATCAGCTGCGGAGTCACTCTTTCGTCATGAGTTCATCGAACCTCCGTTGGCGAAAACTTATATTATTTAATATAGTTAAAATTATTTTTATCTACGTATAGTAAATATCGAACCTCCTTCAAATTTTGAATTCCTTAATTGAAATCTAGACTTTGGCATGGGTTCTAATGAGCAAAATAACAATCCTAAATGATGGACGAGCCAATCATTGACTGCCATTTGGCAAAAAAATAGAGTGAGGCCACTCATTTCTGCTATGTAATGGCTGATGAAAAATAATCAAGATAATATGCTTCGCATTGCTCTGCTTTATTTGGCTTATCCTGTCCATTTGGGTGGGTTATGTCATAATATTCTGTACAATGATTTAGATCAATTTCAATGTTTCTTAATTAAATTTAATTTTAGTTACACAACTTTAAAATATATAAAAATATTTTTTACATTTTTAGTTATTTAGTCAATTATAGCTTGTTATCTTTCTATTTTTTATAATGCTAGATCGTACTTTCAATTGAGTCGAAATTTTTCTGAAACTTTATATTTAATTTACTCTTAAGGTAAGGAGTAAAATTGCACACACGCAATCCTCTTGTTGTTGTATTATTTATAGGTTATGTAATCGATAATATATATTGAAAAATTATACATCATGAAATAAGTAGAACTAAGTTAATTTCATATTAAATTAGAAAAAATACATAAACAGTTCTTATATTATCAGTAAAATTTAACTAATTATGGCATATTATTGAATATTTTATTTATCAAAACTACTTGTTATCGTAGGTTAATTTGACATGATAATTAATATGAAAATTTTATATTATTGTTAATGGACAGAACTTAATTTGTTCTCAAATTTGAGGATGATATGTTTTGAGTATATAATTGCTAATATTATTTTCTATTCACTACACATAGATTAGGCATCAATATTTATAGCTGACCAACCCACGATCAACAAAATATCCACCAAAGATTGTTTGGCTCGATAAAGCACTATTTATTAAGTATTAAATGATCAGGAGTTAAGTGAACGGCCAGTTCGATTTGAGCTTAAATTCGCACGGTTTTAAAATGTATTTTGAAAAAAAATTGTTTACTTATATACCTAGCATCTCTCTTGTAGTTTACAGATATGGAACTTCTCATCTTAAGATGGGTTATTATATACACCTCCTCTATGGACTCAGCATCTTCGCTAAGATTTGCCCCTCCCTATGAGATTTACCTAGACTCACACTGAGGTTTTGCCCCGCCTCATCGGAATTCGCCTTAGTTGAACTCTAGCCTACATCGACAATGCTAAACACAGGAATGACTTCGAATACCATCTACGCCCAAAGCAGACAATATCACTGATGAACTGGACCGTTACAATAATATTATTTATTGGCGTGTTAAATTTATTTTATGAGTTTGAGTTTTATGAATTTGCTTGTACTTAAAATATAATAATAATAATAATATGAACAATGGATGGAAATATCATATCAATTTGAGACTTTTGTTTACATAAATTAATACACATGGCAAAGGCAAAACAGTAGAGAGGTTTCTTTTTAGTCTTCACTTTTTTCCTCCCTTTTTTAATTATTGGATAAGATTGATTTCTTCAGGCTTTTAACAATTTAATCTTTAGGGATTTGTGGATGCTGTTCTTCCCTATTGCTCATGAATTGTCAATTATTCATGTTCCAATGATTAACCTTCAAAGATGTTTCGTACCATCTTTCTCTTTTCATCCTCAGGTATCTTTTCCCCCTTTTTTGGACAAGTTGAATATAATGCATCACTATCATCATAATAGAATACAGGTCCTCAGAAAAAATATATATTTCATTTGTTTATTAACTCAATTTTTTTTTTATTTTCATATCTTCGATTCGATGCATTAAAATATGAGTTGATATAGGTTAGATAATATATATTTCATTTATTTATTAACTCACTTTTTTTATTTTCATGTTAGATTCGATTCATTAAAATATGAGTTGTTATAGGTTAGATGTGTAGTCCAAATTAATTAATGAGAAACCTTGTCATGATACTTTAAGATTTTTTGATATATTATACTCTCTCTGTTCAATTTTACTTGTTACTATTTTGTTTTTAGAGGTCAATTTGCATAAATTTCAAAGCTAAATTTAATATTTGAAATCTAAAATTTAAATGTTCAAAAACTATACGAAAAATGCTATAAGTTGCAATTCTTCTCATATTAATATGATGAAAAAATACATCTTAAAATACTGGTCAAAGTTCATATAATTTGACTTCAATAAGTGAAATAATAATAAGTAACAATAAACGGAGAAAATATATAGTTATAACAAAAAATAATTTTTTTGATTGTTAAATAGATTAGTAAAAAATAAAAGAATTATTGGACTATGATCTATTGTTCAAGTTATCTTGAATCAACTTATTTAAGTCCAAATAATCCTAGGAGGCTAATTAATTAACCAGTTAGTAAGAAATTAACAAAGATAATCATTCATCAAAATAGTAGTTAAGAGGTGCATTCTTTTTATATTAATGTATGATACACATAACAAACGTACACTTTTTATGCTAAATAATTTATATTTTCTTATATATTTAGCTAGAGAATGTTATTGTTTTTATCTGACCGATCAAATATATAACTTGCCTTGTTGTTATTTAATTCGTTTAAATCAATAATAAAGATTAGGCAGGTCAAAATGAACGACCAAATATATAATTCACTCATTTAACACCTCTATCTTGAAAGCAAAACACGTTGCTCGATAATATAAATAGACGGTGGATATATTTAGAATAAAGGTGCATTGGTGCCACTTTGAAGCTTTCGTGCTTTACTATTACGTCGTATGCTAACTGAACAGTATTTGTTTGGTTATATGATTATTTCATGGAAAGACATTATTTTTGGGAAAAGTGATTTTAGTGCGTTTCTAAAAGTTATGTAATATAACATCTATATAATTGTGTGTATGAGATCATCCATATAAAATTGCGTAGAAAACTTGAATTCTAAAACATATGAAAATAACTGATGATCACAAGGCAAAACATGGAAGCATATTGTTTTTTTCCTTTGCTTTAATAACCTTTTAACTCATAATAATATGTACACAATGGACCATTTTGAAATCGAGACGGCTCCAAAAAAATTATCGGAAACAGTCTTTCTATTTCTATGAGGTAGTGTAAAGTTTGTATACATTATTTTATCCTTTTCAGTCCCCACTTATGAAATTTCACTAGATATGTTGTTTGACGGCTCCAAAAAAGCATGTAATGTATAAGTTAAAGAGTAGAAAATAACTCTAAGTTGAAATTAACTTATATGTATCTATGCTATTAATTTATATATATAGAACCAAGAAATTTTTACGGACTATTTTTGTGTCGATCACACTTTTTCTTTAATTTTTGATATATGCCTTGAACACAATTTTGACTATATTAATGTTTAAATAGTCTTTTAGGAATTTATATTTATTTAAAGATGGTTACATGTGTCACTATTAAAAGAATCACTATTTTACCAATAAATTTTTTTACCGATATATTCAATTGCTATTCTCACAAGTATTGTAATTGACTTTGTGAGAAAAGACGACGACGACGACAACAATATTATTATACGAAAAAATTTAGAAAGTTTTTTGATATTTCAGCAAAAGTATGTTTTCTACGATGAATTTTTCCAATGAGTTGATTCAATTTAAAACTTATGTTCTATGGCATAAAGTTCCCAATAATTCATGGCCCCAAGAACATTTGTTTCTAGTTGTGCATAGTTAACCAATTGAAATATACAAATTTCCCTGATATTTTTTACTTTTATTATGATTTAATTTTAAATAATTTTTAAAATTATTTTGACAAGATTTCTCAAAGATTAGTTTGAACAACACATTTTGTTCTATTCAATTCCTAATTTTTACTTGCAAATAAAAATATTCAATTAATAAATTGATGAATTAATAATCCATCCAAATTTGGACGGATCATATTGACATTGTATAGTATGTGGTTTCGTAAGAATAATATTCCATCACCGTGAAGGGTTTTGAAATATTCAAATGCTTACAACTTTTTCAACCATAACTTAATACATCAACCCAATTATTAACAAGTCATAGTCGCAATGCACTCAATCCTGGACCATTCTACCTTCCTAAAATCGAAATTTTGCATACATTTTGCATGCTTAATTGTACTAGTCGCATTCAGCTGTATCAATTGAAGCAAGATTATGAAAATCATGTTAATAATTATCATGCTAATTTTTCCTTGATGAATTTAAAATTCGAAAGTGGTTAATTTGATTTATGCTATTTGTGAGGAACGAAACGTAATGAACGAAGTTGAATTATTATTATATATTTCTCTAAAAGATCGTACCTTAATTTAATTACACTACAAATTAAATAATAAGTTTTACTCCCTCCATTGGTGGTTTTAAATTGGGCATATAAGATTGGAGGACCTTCATAAAATAAATTGGATCAATTGTCGAACCATTTGTGTCGGTGAAAAGTTATTGTCCTAAAAAAATAACAAATAAAAATCAGCATAAAATAGGGATAAAAGTGCAAATGATCTTGTTAAAGAATGAATGGTAGAATTTTAATAAGGTGCAGATAATTCTTCTCTCTGAGCTAGCTTTTGAAGAGTGAGTTAAAGCTAAACTTAGTTTTACATGATATCAGAGTAAGACTTGCGATAAATTATTAAAGAAGAATGAAAGCAGTTCACATTAATAATTAATAAAATTTATGAATTCTTCTTTTTACAAGGCTTAAACAATTTATAGCCCGTGAAGCTGGCTGAGTGGGCCAGCCTATTCTTGACAGCTCTATCACAGGAGTTGGTTAAAAATGAATTAAACCCAATGTACAATTTTCTCCTAATTGGAATTAAGTTCATAATTAGCATCCTTCTAAATATTATAAGCAAAATAATTGTAAAATTAGAGATGAGACAAACTTAACACATGAAATTGTGTACAAGAGTAGGAGCGGACAACACCACTGGAATTATTAGAGAAACATAATTACAATTGGTACTCAAAGAATCATCATCACAAATTTAATACACGTAATGTATATACTTTAAATCTACATGCATTTTAATTTTGACATAGCCAATTATGAACAATTTTACTAGTATAGTCTCATATTTCCATTATTTTCCTCAGCTTTTTATGTTCTTCAGCAATATTTTCATGTACGCATAGGGCCAAATCAAACTTTTGTGTACATGAAATTAGTGAACCAAGTTTCACAATTTCAATAATTTGCTCTTCACTTAATTCTGGAAAATTCTTGTCATTGTGTAAGATTATCACATGGTTTTTTAGCTCAGGAAGATTCTGCTCCTTTACAAACTCCTCCTCTTTCTTCTTGTTGTACATCACATAGAGCACCATTTGGAGGATACCAAATATAAATCCCAACACATTTCCAATCTATTGAACAAAAAAAAATAAAATTAGTTATATAGTTCAAAAAATTATATACGATATTAATAGGATATGGAAGTTAGAGAACTTACAGCAATGTTGAAGTCTTTTAATACAAGACCATAGAAAAACCAGATAACAGCACTTAAAGTGAGGGCAAAAGAGAGGAGAAATGGCATGTATTCCACGCTCTTTGTTTTGATTACTTGTCTCTGCATTTAATAAGAAATAAAACATCATTATTTTCCTCTACATGTTGCTCAAACTTTTTAAAAATCTTGATGGATACGTGTCAGATATAGACGCACTACTATTTTGAAGAGCCGAATAATATAGTACAATTTTTTCAATCTGTTGTGACAAGTTTGCTGACTTGTTTTGTAGATAACTAATTCTACCTAAGGTAGACAGTTACTTATAATTATCTTTCAGATGATCTGATACTGTAAGTTAAATGTTTTAATAATATGTTTGATTCTTGTATGTCCAAACTTACCACTATGCATAATGGTGCTACAAAAACACACAAGGAAAAGACAAGGCAAATCCATCCAACAATTTGGGCACGAACTGCTCCTTCGAATAGAAATTGAGTGACGACGACAATAGCTCCAGAACCACCAACCACTAATAAAAGTAGTAGCTTTATGGTTTGGATCTGCATTAATTACAATTACAAAGTCAAGAATAAATTAGAAAAAATTGTTTGTAACAATATTTTAGGTGATCTAATATTCTAAAAGCACGTTGTTTACGTCTTTATATTGTATCGAAAAGCTTACCCTGGCTCTCTTTGGTGCATAGAAAAGGTAGAAGCCAATGTATATAGTTTCAATGAAGCATCCAAAAGTGTTAATAGTGATGAGAAGGATAGTGTTGGACTTGAGGAATGCATAGTAAATCCAAAGCATTGCAGTGAATAGTGCAACAATATATGGAATTGATTGATAACCTTCTGCTGTTTTCTTCTTATAAATATTATAAAATGTTGGCCTGCAGAATCATACATTAAGTGCGTATATTAATTGATCGATCGCGCACGTTGCAACCCAAGAAAATAAAAAGGGACATAAGGAACAAGAGACATACAGTGGAGAAAGGAAAACGAAAAAGGAGACAATATTTCCTGCAAAATGAATCAAAGGGTAAAAAAAATAAATCATTATTTGTGAACTAATGAATAACAGTAAGAGATAAATCTCCATACAAATCATTGATTTAAATTATGTTATACGATGTACAAATATTTTATTTATACGATTCAGTTTGTATCACTGCATCGCCTAATATCATATGTATACATACTTAAGGAAGAAAACAGAAACAATAAAAAATAAAATTGTACTGACAAAAGGAAAATTGATTTTTACCTAGGACACCAAATGCAAAACCCCAGTGATCAGAAAAATCAGCCATTATTATTATTTTTTCCAAATAAAAGAAAATGTCTTGGTAGTTCAGTAGTTCTACTTGACAATGAATGAAGGTGGCTCGATTAGTACATGTTTATATAGCAAGAGTGGGAAAGTAGGTGTTATTAGTGGAATGTATTGTCAGGTATCGTTTAATTTGCGGACTAAGTTATCTCGAAATTATAATATTTAAATTAGTTTACTTTATTTTTCAATTAGGACAAAAATATAAATATATTTTGAAATTAATAACATTTTTAACAAATAAAATATAAATTTAATCTCAAATTAAATTTTGACATTATCTCACTTATCCTACGTACAAACCAAGCGGCCCCTTAATTAATTTCTTTTTTATATAAAAAATAAAGCACCTTTTAACCTTGGTTATAGTTAACTTTTCTTTTTTGGGTGTAAGTGGCAGGGTCCCGTTTGGAACTTTTGTCATGTCATCTACCAATCCTCAGAGGTCGCACTAAGCTTATAATTGGAGTTCGTTTGGTAGGAGAATCTAACAAATGTATTAATTTTAATATTAGTGAAACTTTTTATCGAGATCAAATTATATGAATTTTAATTAATATTTTAAAATATATTTTTTCATCATATTAATAAAAGAATGATTGTAATTTATAATATTTTTCGTACACTTTCAATAATCTAAATTTTAAATTTCAAATATTAATTCAGCTATATTAATTTAACTTTAAAAGTGACAAGTAAAACTTAAGGGAGTAAGTATTAAATTTCCTTTTATTTCCTGTACGAATTGTGCTCTTTCTCAGCAAAAGGAACCGAGCATTAAGTGCTGGAGATCAGTGACCAATCAATGTTTGCCATTTGGCATCAATAACACACCAGGTGGCCAGCTAGGATTATAATTCTTCCTCTAACTAATAGTGTCATCAGTTACTGCGCCATGGATGATGCAAATAATCAGAATACAAACTGCTTTGATATTAGGGTTAAATTATCTTTGCCGGTGAATGTCGCAAGGATTAATAAAGTGGTTACATATGAAAAGGTATACCCTTTCGTCTCAATTTATATGATCCTATTTAACTTAACACGATATTCAAGTAAAAGGAGTTTTTTTAAAAAAAATTTATGAGTTAAAATTATTCATAAATATTTGTATGATTGAAAATTATTTCATTAAGAATAAAAGAAAATTTTTAAAGTTAATTAATTTCTAATTATAGTAAGGTCAAATGTGACCTTTTCTTTTTAACAGACTAAAAAGGAAAATGTGTCAAAGGAAAATAAGACAGGTAAAGTATAAATCAAACATTAATAATAAAAAAAATTTAAAAGTTTATTAACTCTTCAAATTTTATCTGTAGTACACACATTCAGATAATTTAACATCACAAGTTGTTTTAGCAAAAATCATTTTTATGAAAAAGGGTTCAAAAATGATTCTAATTTTTGCTCAAGGGATTCTAAGAGAGAATTTTTTGTGACAAATTGATTAATTCAAGAGATAATTTTTTTGTGACAAATTGATTAACTTTTACTATTGTCCATAAAACAATGTGGATTGAGTACAGAAGAGGTGGGAAAAAGACTGGAATGCTCCTGCTTTAAAAATGAAAGTTGGGTACCGTGATGAACTTGTTTCATTTCATTTCATTTCCTTTTGAAGCACTTAAAGAGCATTGATAATATGCATTTTATGAAAGAAAGAATAAACTGCACTCGTGGAATGCGTTTTATGTATAATAAAGTAAATCGCACTCGTGAAGTGCTTTTTATGAACAAAGTATAAAAATGAGCTACGTTGCGAAGGTCCACGATGCGTCGCATATCCTTCTAAATAAACAATTTTGTCAAAAAATTTATCTTCCGAATCTTTGATAAAAAAGGTTCAACGAATCATTTTTTGACATATTTTGAACCCTTTTTAATATTCCGGCTTGATTTTGGCCAAAAAAGTTCGGAATTATATGTTATACACACGATCTTTAGCTAGGGTACTTAAGGGTATCACGCATTAATTATTAATTTAAAAAGTTATTCGATTCTTGAAATTTCATCAGCGCCACATAAATTGAGACAAGCGAGTGACATACATTATTTAAAATTTATGTAAAACACACTATAAATTCTGACAATTAACTATTTAAAATGTTTAAAAAGTAAATAAAATTTTGATTGACTCTCAAAATTTTATATGTGCAACATAAATTGAAACAAAATAAGTAATAACATATAGTATTTAAAAATAACACATAATATACTATAAGTTGTAATAATTAATAACTTAAAATTTTAAAATAATTATACATAAAATAATCTATCAATATCACATAAATCAAAATTTAAAAAATATATATCTTGAATTCGCGCAAGCAAAAGCTCTCGTAAATTATAAGTAAATAAGATAAGAAGCCTCTCAATTTTCCTTTTGTGTTTTTAAGATTAAGAAGTCTCTCAAGTTTCCTTTTTTTTTTTTTTCTCTGAGGTTAACAAGTTTCTCAATTAAAATAAAGCTCTAACTAAAAATACTCAATATGTCATATAGTTTTTTTAAATAATATATCTTAATTATTATATCTACGTCACACAAATCATATAAAATTGCACTGTCTACATAATTAATTCACTTATAAATTACACTAATTTTGCTATCAACTTTATTCTATAATGCATAGACTGCTTTTTGGCTTTCCCTTCAATTCTTCTGGACAAGATTTATCTTCCGTCCAACTTTATGTATACTTTCCCAATCAGGATTGAAACAAGGACGTGGTGCCTACGATTTTATCCTTAAATCCCCAATCGCAAAATATATACATAAATTTCCATCCTCTCATTCTTTTTTATTTCTTTATTATTATTATTTAGGTGTCTCTAATTTTAATTTCTTCATACATTTTTTCATGAAATATATATATCAATCACAAGCTTTAATAAATATGTGAGTCTAAAAGAAAGTTGAATTTTGAAAAAAGAAGCATGGATCAATTGAGCGTTCTAACTTTATTCGTGTTGCTATTATATTCTATCTGTACGTGCATATTTTTAAATTGCATGCAAAGAGGAAGCATTAAAACATTTTTCTGTTAAATTATCGAACTTACTGTTCATAAAGTCTTATTTTGTTAAAATATATTATCAGTAAGTACCTTTCCTGGCATTCAATAACTTATTTGTACAAACTTCTAATTAAATCTCTGCTTATTTTAAAAATTATTTTTAGTGAGTACTTTTCAAAAAAATATTTTTGGAGAAAAGTTGTTTGTATTTGGGTGATCAGTTTTTCCAATATTAATTAGATTTTTTCAATTTTTCAAAAACAGCTTCTAGGTTTCTGATATATATTCAAAATCGAGCACTTATTTTTTCGCAAATATTTCATCAGACACTCAACTTTTAAAATTAGCATTTTGGGGGGCTCCCACCCCACCCCCAAACCCTCACAAAAAAGTTAAGAATACTTACTTCCATCCTAAAACTCGAGTCCTAAATTCAAGGGGCTCCTCTTCTCCTCCTTCCGAAGGGATACCCCCACCACAGGTGATGATACTTGATCAGTGGGGGGACGGAGCCCATTTAAATTCAGGATTCATAATTCAAGTTTCAAGAGAAAAGCAGATAAGTTAAAGTAGGTACGTCAATTGGGATCTCTTCAATAGGAGAATTCAGCTGTAATTACATTGCTTTGCGTAACTGTTTTACATAATCAAGGGAAATAATTTTAACACTAATAGTTGAGCTAAGCACTGAAAGTTCTTAAATACATATTGAAAAACATATACAATTCACATGAAGGCAATAGATTGTATATTGATGCATATCTTTTTACTAGAAAAAGACGATTTGACTACTAAGGAGGGCAATTAAACAGGAGTAATTAATAAGGAAAAGATACAATTTTCGTGGAGTTACAGTTTGTTCTCCTCTAGTTTCTTTTTAATCTCTTGCTCGTTGATTTGGTATAAATTATAGGAAACTTATATAAACCATGACATTATGATCTAGCAATGTGCTATCGTAGGAAGTAGTAGCAAATTATTTATTCTCAATATCCACTCAAGTATCTTTATAAAAATGTCATTTGTCTGAATTTTTTTGGCCTGTCATAATTGGAAAGAGTCAAAAATACTCCTCAAGTATCGATTATTATTTCATTAGATTTATGCCGTTAAAATTAATTTATTTATACCCCGCCGTTAATAAACTCATCACTTTTACCCTTCAATTGGATGGAAAATCCAAATACTTTAAAATTAATCGAATTTCTTTGATAGACCCATTCCCCTTTAACCCAGACCCCGACCCATTTTCTTATTCTTCTTCTTCATCTGGTTCCTCCATTTCTATAGCAAAAACCCTCATCAGCATCAAAGAAACAGGCACTACTATCACTGTCGGAGCATCGGTGACTATGTTCACATCGGAATTTAGATACTCGTGTTTTACCATAACAATCATAAACAAATAGATGCTTGTCTAAATTTAGATATTAACATTGCAAAAAAGCAAATCGAAACCTATTTGTGGAACCAAATGAAAATGACCACGACAAATATGACCTCGAAGAAGCAAAAGGAGACAATGCCGGGGCAAAATCCAGATCAGTCAATTCGATTCATTTTTTTAGCCATGACATCATCGTCTTCTCTCCTTTTTGCTCCCATTTTTGCAGCCATGGCATCGACTTCTTTTCCTCTTTGGCCCCATTGTTGTAGCCATGGTGGCGTCGTCTTCTTCTCCTCTTTACCCCCGATTTTGTAGCCATGGCCCATGGCGCCGTTGTCTTCTTCTCTTCTTTGTCCCCATTTTTCCAGCCATGACATCATTGTCTTCTTCTCCTCTTTGCCCTCATTTTCGCAGCCATGGAGTTTTACCCCTATTTTTGCACAAATATGAGCCTCTCATTCATTTTAACAACCACTCCAATAATAATAATAATAATAATTTCAATGACAGCAAAAATGGGATTCACAGATGATGATGATGATGATTAGGAAAAAAGAAGGAGAAGAAAATGGCTTAGTCAAGTTTGATGTTTTTTTATGGTGGGTCGGGTTTGGGTTGGGTATAAAGAAATCGGGTTAACTTTAAAGGATTTGGATTTTTCCATCCAATTGAGGGGTAAATGTGGTCAGTTTATTAACGGAGGGGTATAAATAAACTAATTTTAACGGCAGAGATCTAGTGAAACAATAATCGATACTTGAGGGGTATTTTTGACTCTTTTTCCGTTTATTTTATTTTTATTAATTGTTGTCACTCACTTTTTATTAATATCTTAGAAGATCATTCAACTTTGATTAGTTCACTTAGCAAGTCACTCAACTTAGAGTAGTTTACTTAGAAAGTCACTGAATTTTATTTTATAACTTAAAAATCACTTGATTATTGATATTTCACTTAGAAAGTCACTCTTATTTTATTTATAAAGTCACTCGACTATTCTAAATTATCTTTTCATTAAATTTTGTTGAGATGTAATTTTTTATTTTGAATTAATTTTAAATTAAAAAACTAAAAAGATTCTCATTTAAATTATTTTATTACTTTTTTTTGAAATATAATTTTCAAAAATATTTTTTTTAAAATAATAAAAGATTTCTCCTTTGCGTCTTTTTGATTACTTTGGTCAATTCCAACATTCTTCTATTTACGGATCATTTTCTGCATACTTACTTCCAGTAAGACCATTGCTAGAATGGAAAAGAAACCCTTTTTTTTGTCAATTGCTACTATACCTTTTTCAAAAAAAATTATAATTAAATAATTGGTGCGAATCAATAAGATAATTAAAATAGATATCTTATCATTTTTTTTTAACAAAAAGTTTAAAATAGATATTTCAATAAAATTTAAATGAATAAATTATTTAAATTGTTGGGTGACTTTTTAACTGAAGTATCTATAGCTAAGTGACTTTCTAAGTGAAATATCAATAGTTGAATGACTTTTTAGGTGAAATAGCAATGTTGAGTGAATTTTAAGTTATAAAACAAAGTTAAGTGACTTTATAAATGAACTATTCAAAATTAAGTGACTATATGAAGTATCATCTCTGTAATATAACATAACACGGGAAAGTTGAATTCAAAGAAAACTAAGTCATTATAATGGAATGTTGCTATAGTAAATAATTGTTATAGAAAAGCTTGAATTAAAGCACTAGAGTTGTAAACTCAGAGATGAGAAAGTGACTACAATTAGAGTTTGAATTAAAGGACAAATATATTTTACAATTGATAATTAAGCACTAATTATGTAAATACAATACACATCAAATCAAAATAAGCCAATAACCGTTGTATTTGGCTTAATATAGAGATGCATCCAAATTTACAATTAAGTTGCCAAACAAAGTTACAAAGTCTCAAGCTTCCACTGTTTGCAGCTTGGAGACAACCTTCTCATTTTTAGCAGCCTCAGTTAAATTTCCATGATTTTTCTCTGAATAAACAAGTGAAGCAAGTTTCATAATGTTAATAATCTGCTCTTCACTTAATTCTGGAAGCTTCTTCTTGTCCTCCTCTATAACTATAACATGGTTTTTGAGCTCTGGAAGATTTTGCTCCTTCATAACAACTTTGTCTTTCTTGTTGTACATCACATAGAGTATCATTTGGAGAATACCAAAGATAAATCCCAACACATTTGGAATCTATTGAACCCCAAAAAAAAAAAGGTAGTTATATAGTTCAAAATATTATACATATTAAATTTAGTGGCGGAGTCAGCAATTTCATTAAAGGTGTTCACATTTTTAGAACATAGTAGGTGATTTTTGTATTAAGGGGTGTTCAACATTGATATATATCAAAATATCTATATTTAATCTATATATTTGAAAAAGTTTTCCGACGAAGAGTGTTCATCTGACCACCACGCTTGGGTGAATGTAGCTCTGCCTCAGATATTAATAGGATATGAAAGTTAGAGAACTTACAGCAATGTTGAAGTCTTTTAATAGAAGTCCATAGAAAAACCACATCACAGCACTTAAAGTGAGGAAAAAAGAGAGGAGAAATGGCATGTATTCCACACTCTTGGTCTTGATTACTTGTCTCTGCATTTAATAGGAAATTCAACATCATTATTTTCCTCTACTGAGTAATATTGCTCGAACTTTCAACGTTGTAACAAGTTTGCTGACTTATTTTGTAGATAACTGATTCTACCATAGGTAGACAGTTACTTATAATTATCTTTCAGATGATCTGATGTTTTAATAATATGTTTGATTCTTGTATGTCGAAACTTACCACTATGCATAATGGTGCTACAAAAACACACAAGGAAAAGACAAGGCAAATCCATCCAACAATTTGGGCACGAATTGCTCCTTCGAACAGAAATTGAGTGACGACGACAATAATTCCAAATCCACCAACCACAAATAAAAGAAGTAGCTTTATAGTTTGGACCTGTATTTGTAAAGTCAAAAATCAATTACGAGAAGTTATCCATAATTATCTCGTAGCCCGTCGTAGGTGATCTGATATTCTGAAAGTACTTCGTTTACGTTTATTAGTGTATAGAAAAACTTACCCTGGCTTTCTTTGGTGCATAGAAAAGGTAGAAACCAACATATAAAGTCTCAATGAAGCATCCAAAAGTGTTAATAGTGATGAGAAGTGTGGTGTTGGTCTTGAGAAAAGCATAGTAAATCCAAAGCATTGCACTGAATAGAGCAACCACATAGGGAATTGATTGATAGCCTTCTGTTGATTTTTTCTTGTAAATATTATAAAATGTTGGCCTGTACAAACATAATTAATTAATTGATTAACTCTTTGAAGGAGGATAAAAAATGAACTTAAGGAACAAGAGACCTACAGTGGAGAAAGGAAAACGAAAAAAGAGATAATGTTTCCTGCAACATGGTTCAAAAAAGGATAAATTAGTAATATTAGAATATTCCATGCAATCATTAATTATGTACGTAAATGATTGAGGATATCTAAGTACGATGATGTTATTGATAATATTTTATTGCAAAATAACGTATAGTAAAGATCATTCATTTATAGTAAGAATGACATATAAAAGGGATCAAAGGGAGTAATATATACTACTATATACTGGTAATAAAGAATAACTAAGTAATAAATATAGCAAGTGAATATCTACCAAGGACACCAAATGCAAAGGTCCAGTGGTCAGAAAATCCAGCCATTTTTTTTTACCAAAGAAAGAAATATTTTGCCTTTGCTCTCTTACTTGATTAGTTCTACTTGAAAATGAATTATGAAGATAGTTCATCTGAGATGTTTATATAGTAGTAAGTTTTAGTTGAGAACTTCTCTTTATGATAAACTGTATTTCTTTTTCAATATCTTTTAAATAAAAAACAAATTAAAGCACTTTTTAATGAGGTGTTTTACTATTATATATTCACAAAGGACCCCATGTAACGCTTTTATTATGTCATCGACTCATCTTCTAATCCATAGGGGCACTAAGCTTGCTACTGACCAATTAGATTACTACCTCTCTGTTCTAGTTCATGTAGCGTCGTTTGACTTGACATGAAATTTAAGGGAAAAAAAAAGATTTTTGAAATTTTTCTTTTAAAATAAATCATAGATATTTGTATGATTGATTATCTTACAAATATTTAGGCAACATTTTAAAGTTAAATCATTACTAAGTATATATAAATTATGTCATTGGATGGAATGAATAAAAATGAAAATGTATTGTATAAATTGGGAGAGATGGAATATAAACTAAACTATTAAATTAGATTTTTTTTAAAGTTTTCTGTAAACGAAACGTTTTCCTAATCAGCAAAAGTTCAATCCAGAAATGATGAGGGACCAGTACTGTTGTTTGCCATTTGGCATTAATAATTAATAGACTCGGATTATATATAAAATGCTGGCCCTCATTATTTCTACGTAAGAAGAACAATTTACTACAATAGGATATGATCTGCTTTAATTTGGAAGCTTTATTAGTAGGCTTATCTTGTCTACTAGGTGGGTTGTGGATTGTGTCATTTATCTGTGTAGTACGTAATGAAAGTAAATGAATCCAATTTCTTGTTTTTATATATATAACGGATGGCTTTCCAACCAGATTCGTAGTGTTTCGTAACAATATAATCTTTTGATACAATATGGTGCACACTACACAGGAGCATAGCCACATAGTAATAAAGGTTTCATCCGAACCTTTCTCAGTGAAAAATTATAAAAAAAAATTAAAAAATTCATGTATATATAATAGATGTCGAACCCCCTTCGTTTAGTTTATGTATCTACTTCTTACAATTTTGAACTCTCTTAAAAAAAACCCTGGATCCCTATGCATGCATATTTTGTGCAATACTACTCCAAAATAAGGTGCTATGAGCACCACAACTAGGATAGAAATCAAAATTATCATATTTTGGGCAATTCCAAATCATATTTAGGGATGAAGGGTAAGATATAAATGTTTCTTTGAGATAATTAATATATGTGCAGAAATTAATTTCCTTTTAACAACTTGGATACTACCTTTTATGGATTTATATCAAAATCTTGAACTATATCTTATATCATTTTGCTTTTTCTTCATGTTTTCTTGGATATGATTCGTCCTGTATTTTATCCACCTTTACATTTAGAAAAGGAAAAATAATGGGAGACAACAAGAGGACGAAGCTTTAATTTAGGATCTTGTGGATGGCTAGCGTCCTCTCAATCATCATCAGCCACTAATTAATAACATGCATGCCTTTGAATTATATATCTACTTTTTCCCTAAGAAGGACGACGTGGCTAATTTATCCTCAGCCCTAAACAAAATATAGTAAAGCACTAAACTCCAGCTATACGTAAATTTATTATACTCAAAATTTGTACAGATAATATGCGCGCGCGCACACACACATATATATATATATATATTTGATTCATCTCTTGATCCTTTCCTTTGATTATTTGAGTTTTCTATTTCTTTCTTTGACATGTCTGACCGAAGAAAATAATTATTCACTCTAACTAGCTCATTTCAAAAATTAGAACATGAGTTTAGAATTATTTAAAATCCTATAAGAAGACAATATTACTCCTATAATTGTAAGTAATTAGTATTCACGCTCAACTATTTACATGGGACAATCTAACACCTCACTCATTGGACGTACACTCTGAGACTGAACATTGGAATATGAACAACACATGACGGATATTATGTTAATCTTCTTTTATAACGAGATATTCTCGAATGAATGCTTTCTAGCTAAGTGATTATATTTAATAAGATATAATCATTTACTTTATAAGAAGAAAAACTAAGGTACTAGCATTTTATAGAAATTCAAATTAGGATTTGTACTGCCTGCATTCACATCTATTAGTAAATGTTTTATTAAGTTATTTCTATTTCTTTTAATTCCACTATGAAAAGAACTATTTGACACAACTTCTTATATTTTAGTAGCTAAAACTTACAATCTAGCATATTGTCTATCTAAGCAACTTAATTATGACTTTTAATTAGGATCATAACTTATACAAACTTTTAAAAATTTCGAATAAATAAAATTTAAATAATAGAACAATTCCGATGGGAATTTAAAGCACAGTCTAGTGATTAATTGCAGCTTAAGATAGTTCTTTTACTTATTTATTTCAATTCAATTACTTAAACAATATCAGAATTATTCAGATGATACCGTTGTTTTAAATAAATTGAAATATCGCAGCACATGTGGTTCTATGGTGTAGTGGTTAGCACTCTGGACTTTGAATCCAGCGACCTGGGTTCGACTCCCGGTAGGACCTAATGTTTTATAAAATGTTCTGTTCTGTGTTTTTACTTAGGCCCAGGCCCATGTCTATGGACCAAGCACTTTTCTTATGATTGGTTGGATCGTACTAATAATCATATTATTGTTTCTATAATTTCTTATTCTTTAATTTCTGTTATTAGTTATTATTTCTCATGCTTAAATTAATGTATTATTTTGTTAAAATTTTTATTCTATTATTATTTGTTATTTTTTTTATAAAATGTTCTGTTCTGTGTTTTTACTTAGGCCCAGGCCCATGTCTATGGACCAAGCACTTTTCTTATGATT
>JAPFFP010000094.1:19541078-19553239 GCA_026153255.1 Solanum medicagineum | reverse complement strand
ATTAGTTATTATTTCTCATGCTTAAATTAATGTATTATTTTGTTAAAATTTTTATTCTATTATTATTTGTTATTTTTGTTACTGTTTGTTGTTTCTTGTATTTTAATTACTTCTTTTGGGGAGACTACTTAAAGACCATATATTATTCTGTTGTATCTTTCTTAGAAAATATTCGTCAATGATACACATTCCTACGTGTATCAATTTACGACTAACAGTTTGTTTTTCAAAAAGAAAAAAGAAATGACAACGAATAATTAAAACAAAATTGTATAGTTGGCATGGCACTTGACGTTGGTTGTTGGCAGTTGGCATCACACATTAATATCTATTATAATAATTCCAATTAATTAATTAATACAAAGTATATTGTTTAATATACTATTCTAATTTTTCTTGGCACAACTATGAGATTATGGGTCAACTCAAATGCCGAATTAGTTGGTAAACTACCCAATATCCTTAAATGGATGGCGCGCTATGTTGAAAATTACCAAAACTAAGGCTAAAAAATATATGTATTTATAAATAGAACCCTCACAAGAGATTGACATAATGCTTGATTTGTCCATTTATCTAATTACATTATTTTTTTTTTAACTTCAAAAAAATCCATAGCTGCTACAATCTTGCCAAAGCCTCTGCTCTTTGGGTGAGTTTTTTGTTCACACGGGGTAAATTTCTCACTGTGCAATCGCTCATAAAGTGAACTCTGTGTGATGAGCTAGATTGAGAAGGCATTGAAAGATTTCAAAATTGCGACCTCCTATATTTCATTCGTTAGAGCATACTTGCGGCCATTAAGGGTGCCAATTGTTTTTAAGCGTTATTGAATTATAAATGATATTTAATGAATTTTTACTTATTGGTTTCAAGGATATGAGATTTGTTAAGCACAATTTCATGACCAACTAAGAATCTTTTATTGATTTTTAGATTGTAATTTTATTTCGAAATACATAATTAAATAGAAAAATTAGTTTTTGAAATCTATTTACATATTCAAATTACGCTCAAATATAAAGCAGTTTAATCCATTTACATATTCAGCTCAAATATGAAGCATTTCATTATTTATTTTTATGTTCAAATCCAAAGTTAATGAATATATACCTGAACGAGAATATTAACTTAGATTAGTGACACATGTCTTTGTTTTTCTGTCTCTTATCCAAAATTTATATTTGGAAGAAAACTCGACTTTACCTATTTCAGTTTGAAATTATATTGTGATATTTGTTAAATTCATGATTCCAATATTTTTGCTATATTCATGATGCGACAACTTAGAATAATGATTTCCACACCAAAAATCATTTTTAATTAGTGTAACTTTCATCAGTACCACACCACAGTAAAATATTGGTAGTTTGGTACTTAGGAAAGAGAAAGGGTCGGCCATTCCATAATTTGTCCCCACAATAAAAAATACTTGCCTTCAATCATTTCAATTGCCACTCACTCCTCATGCTCTAATTTTACTTGATATATTTCGGCATAAATTACGTGATATATATTGATTTCAATAGTAATTTTTTTAAAAAAAAAATAATTTAATTTAACTTAGCTAAAGTTTTAAAAAATAAAAAAAATATTTAATTTTATGATTCTAAATTAAAATTATATGTTAAATATATTAAAATATTATTTATTTATTATTTTTAAATATATCGCATAGAAAATTGAAATAAAGATGAAAAAAAAAGAAGAAATGCATCATTTTTTTAAACATAGCAAAAAAAATTTATTTTTTAAAATAGAAAGAATATTTGATTCGAGAAAATAGGAAGTTTAAACTCTTAATATATATTATCAAAGAGAAGATAAAATATTTCAAGTGAAGGATATTTTTTTAGTTTTTTTTTTAAGAAAAATGTGTTTGAGATCCACGACAATTTGACAAGTGACGATAATTCAAACTTAAAAATTTTAGTTTCAAATTAAAATGAAAAAATAAGCACAATAGATAATCAATCGATTTGTTGTATTATTGTTTTAAGATTAGCAAAAGTTTAATTTCATTTAAATTTGTGTACATTAACGCCGCCCCATCTATTTGTCCTTAGCTGTAAAAAATCCAGTCCCCTCATTATACCACGGAGGGTCGCCGTGATATGACGTCATCTCCCTCGTGGCTGACGCAGTCAACGTTTTACCATTTGCCAGATTTTCAGTCAAAAACCCAAAAATAGAAGAATACTTCAGCAGTAGTAATAATTAAAGTTAGAGAGCAAAAATAAAAAGCCGCCTTTTCCATTTTCCTTTTTTCGCTTTCTTTTCATTGACCTTTCCCCCATTCGTTTTTGTACAGCTTTCTTCATTTTTTCTTCCCTAATTTTTTTCTCCAGAGAAAAAGATATGAATGGAGTCGCTCCGGCGAGGAGTTCGGGTGCCGACGGTGGCGCAGTTGAAAATACGGCGTTTCTCCGGACGTATCAGACCTGGAAAGGCAGCAATGTAAGTAGTCGATTTGTTTTCTCTGCTACTCCTACCATATTTTGGGTTTTTATAATGATTATGAGTGTGATATTGTGTTTTTCTGCTGAAATTTTTCTAGGAATTTTGTGATTTAATTTCGGTTTTAGTTGAATCGATTTATTATTTTGATCTCTAATTGCTTGAGATAGTTGAAATCTACCGTATATTTGATTTCGTTATTGGCTTCGCTTTCTGAGTATTTGAACAGGCCGTTGAATTAGTTGTTCATAGTTATTTTTAGTTAGTGTTGTGATTCAGGAGGTAGATTCTAGTTTTCAAAAGATAAGTTTTTGATGGCAGTTTGTATTTTAACCTTTTAGTTTCTACCGTTCCTGTGCCAATCATAAGTATTGAGCACTTGGCATCTTTTGAATTCTTTTTGTCACTTAGGGGATCAAGCATGGGGAAACAGACAATAAGAATTGAACCTATACTTATTGTGTGGAATACTCAAACTGATTCCATTGGACTGTAAGTTCAGGTAGTGCCACATGACAGTTGATCCATATACCTAAGTATCTATTAACTATCTTTTCAAGTTTTGGCCAATAAGAATATACAAGAGTCAGGAGATAGTATTTTGTTTCCTTTTTTCAATTTATTTTGGGGGTGGAATGAGGTTCCGCAGAGGTTTATGATGACATGCTGTTTGGATTTGAGATAAGAGTCTGTTTGAGCCAGCTAATTGGGTTCATGGTTTATGAGGACATTCTGTTTGGATTTGACATAAGAGTCTGTTTGAGCTAATTAAGTTCATTGAGAAATGGAAATAAGAAACTTAAAATCATTATCAGATGGAAAGTGATCTTGCTAGGCTGTGTATTAGTTGAGGAAAGATCCCCTGCAACTAGGGTAGCAAATTATTGAGAGATAGGTTTCAAAGTAGGTAAGAGTTAGTATATGATTGAGATTGCATCTTATGATGTGGCCTAGCCTTCAGTGGTCTAAAAACCATGTATGTATAGGGTGCAAACGTGAGTAGACTGTAGAGACAAAAATGCTCTGTGATTTCTTTTCAATTGCCTAAGAATTGGTGGACAGAGTTATCTCGTTACCTATGCTAGTAGGTACCTAATGGAGTTATTAAGGTCTCCATTACCCGAAGATCAAATGTAACAGGAAGAAAAGTTGTAAGAGTTGTTACAGTAACCTTTGGAATCTTTCTGGGGATCAGAAGTAAATACAACAGTCCAAAAGCAGAATTGCTGCAAATTCTGTATTCTTCCGACTCTCTAAAGAGGAAAAAAGAATAAACACTGAAGCAATACTTGTAGACCCCAAAATGTTCTCATCTAAAACTACTGCTAAATAAAATTAAAGCACCCAAGGGTGTGACCTAGCAGTCAATGAATGATTGAGAGCCATAAGGTCTCAGACTCAAATCCCAGTGGAGACAAAAGCACTAGTGATTCTTACCATTTATCCTAGCCTAGGTGGACAGAGTTGCCTGTTGCTATGGGAGGTGGCAGGTATCCTTTGGAATTAGACAAGGTGCTCGAAAGCAAGCAGGAACGTCAAGTTCATAAATAAAAAAAATTAAATTAAATGACCTGCAGGACCAGAAACATAAGCTACCTCCGGCCTTTTCTTTTGGAGACCAATCTACCCCAAGTTATTGAAAAATGAAGGGACAGAAAAGAGAAAAACTGTAAGCTAGCGCAACTTATCAAAGAAGCGAAAAAACCATAAGCTACCCCAAAAAGGAAAGTTCTATGCTATCTATTTCCAGAATTTTGTGCAAAACAAAATTGGTACCTACAAATACATTAAGTCAAAAAATTTACTGCTAATGGAACATTGGATCTTTACTGACATTACCTTTTACCATAAAGAGTAACATGTATAGTTAGGATATTATCCCAGTTACTATATTGTTGTTTGTTGCTAAAATTTTGACATTCTTTTCTTTTTGCATTTTTGGCTGTCTAAGCACATCTCGTGATTTTGCTTGCTCTCTCTTAATTTAAGTGTTGCCTTTTGATTGTGCAGAAATTTTGTCTTCAAGGAAGGTTCATATTTGGGCCTGATGTGAGGTCGCTCTTTATGACCATCTTCCTTATAGTTGCCCCAGTTGCTGTGTTTTGCGTATTTGTTGCGAGGAAACTTGTAGATGACTTTGCTGGTCATTGGGGGTGGTCTATCATGGTCGTAGCTGTTGTTTTCACGCTATATGTAAGTGCTTACTTTTTTCTTAGAAGTTAACTAAGCTTACATTCTGTAAGCATGATTTCAAAGTTTTTTATATACCTCAAGTATTTTATGCTTATATCGGCTGTCTTAGCTGGTGGAATCAACACAAGTATTGTACCTTTTGATCAATTTCATATAATGGAATTCTATGATTAGTTTCCTGCTCATTGGTCTATATATTTTTCTTATTATGTAAATACTGTGCTATTTACTCAGCTGTTGCTTTTCTTTGTTGTATTTGCATTCAGTTTGAGCATTAAAGTAAGTTTGGTGATTCATGAACAAAAACAAGTTCCCTTTGGATATTAATTGTAAATGTTCATAATGTGTCAAAACAACTGGCTTGTGATGATTTATTAATTGTGATCTAATTGCAAGAGATCTTTTGCCATTGCTTAACATTGTAGCTTGGTTAATTACATGATAAACCCACAACTTCATCAGACGAGAAACTTCCAGAAATGTTGTTTCTTTTGACTAGTATCTTCTCTTTACAGTCTAAAACATCAGTAGGTGCTCTGGAGTATGCCTAATGGCTTAAGTTTTCATGCTAGTTCTAGTGTGTTTAGATGCCTGTGTTAATCGACTCAGTTTGGCAATCCATATCCATTAGTGTACAAATTCTTTTTAACAAGAATTCTCCTTGTAATTATCTTATGAACTCCAGGCTATATAGTTTGAGTGCATACTTATAATAAGATGTGGATTACATGAATAATTATGTCAAACATATAAAATGATCAGTGCATTCCCTACACCTCTGTTATGAACAAAAAAGGTCGTAGCATGGTTAGTTGGTCAAGCAAGAGGTTAGGTATTTTTTATGTACAATGCAGATTATGTTTTGAAGATGCTATTGGGTTCAAAGGACCAAGTCAATCTTCTGCCAATATTTTCTGGTTGAACTAAATGATTGTTGCAACTAAGCAAAGATGGATATTGTTTTATAAATCACTTAAAATGTAGTCTGGATCAACTTTTGGAATCTACTGAACAAAGAAGAGGCACTTCGTAAGGCCATTAATAAGTGGAAGATGTGCTGCAGTCTACTCTAGAAACAAAAGTGGAAGTCTGTGTATGGACAGAAGGTTGGTTTTTCATCTATTCTCCAGAGACTTAACAAAGACAGAAAATTCTACTAATTTCCAGATTTTAATTTGTCTTCTGTACACACAGATTTTCCATTAAATGTTACCGTGTTGGTGGATTTAAGTAATTTTTATTATAGGTCTTTTATCTTAGCTTTAAGAAACATATACAATCTTTTTAAAGAACAGAAATTTCTAATCATGGTTTATTTCAACAAAAAAAAGAAAAAAGAAATCTCTAACCATGGTATACATATAACGGTGATGAAAAAGCTTTGTGTGGGCAGGTGGGTGGGGTGGGTGGGGGACAAGAGCGCTGGTATTTGGGACATCGGATAGTGAGTGGTGTGATGGTGGAGGTTTGTATATTCCTTTATTTTTCTCTGCACTAGAGAATGTGCCTGGTTTCTTGCAGCTTTATTTTCATTTCTTGGATATCACACAAAAGTGGATTGCCTGCTTTTTAGTGTCATGTTAATACAGATGATCTTCTGTGTTATTTCCGATGTTTCTTGCTAATTTTTGTAACATAAAGGAACTACTAATTGGGTTGTTTGCTGAACTTTTATTTTATGGCCAAGAGAGCTATAGATTCATGAGTCAAAATAGAACGTAATAAATGTTATTTTCTTTGAAAGGCCTTAGTCCTGCTTATACTGACATCTGCAAGAGATCCTGGTATAATTCCCCGCAATCCTCATCCTCCAGAGCTAGAGAGCTTTGAAGGAAGTATTCAAACTGGACCTGTTCAAACTCCACAATTACGTTTGCCCCGCATCAAGGATGTGAATGTCAATGGAATAACTGTAAAAGTAAAATATTGTGATACCTGCATGCTGTATAGACCTCCACGCTGTTCTCACTGTTCAATTTGCAATAACTGCGTGGAACGATTTGACCATCACTGTCCCTGGGTTGGGCAATGTATTGGATTGGTGAGCACTTTATCCTAATCTCTGAAATTTTTTTCTACTTTGCTGTTGGACCCTACAATATCTTAATCTCTTTCTGGTTTTATTTTGCTCTAAAATCATGTCTTTGCATTGCATGGATGGTTTTTCCTCTTTTTTTTTTCTTCTTAATTTGTAAGTAACAAACGCATTTCATATTCCTATTTGTTTATCAGTTTCATAACTTCTTTAACTGTACGCAGTATTCCAAAAAAAGCATTTTTTTTAACCCTCAGGGGTTGGCTGGTAGTAATAGACTTGAGCTTGGGGTTTGCTCCCTTTCAAGGTCTCAAGATCGAAACCCACTTGGTGCGAACAATTTCTGAGGGCCATCGGACTGAGTAAAACTTGAATTAACCGTGGTGTACTTGTGGGAAACTCCTTGCCAAGGGCCTGTGCACCCCCGGGATTAGTCGGGGCTCTAAGAGACTCGGACACCCTGTGGAAATAAAAAAGAACAACATTTTTTTTTAACTATAATTGTTGTCTATTCTTTTTTGATCAATAATTTTTTATGATGATTCATTGTTTGATTTGTGATCAATTGGTTTTGTAACTCTCCATTTGTGGATCATACTTTGGTTATTGCTCGAAAGATGCCTTGGATTCTGAGTTCTGAGTGACTTGATATCTGCATGTTAGCGAATACTGTTTATTTTATGTTCATGACCACTGTCCTGCATCCCTCGGTTTTTCCTGTCGTCCCAAAAGGATTTCAGTCAGTTATCATTTCTCCTCTTTGTTCTGCCTGAATCCACAATGCCTCCTCAAGGACATGTTTTGGGTCATTAAATTCTTCTCATTAAAGGTTGTAAAGCTAGAATGGCACTTGACCAAGCTTTCAGTCTGTCATGAACTTTTCCCATCCATGCCACTCTTTAGGTTAACAACACCAGCCAGTTCATGGTCAAGTTAGTTCTAAAGTATATCGACTTAAATTTGTCTACTTGCTAAATGTTTTATGATCAAATATTGAGTGATCTGTGTGGGGAACGACTCCTCTTGTTTTCTGTTCTTTAATTTTTGCTAGCAAATCTATTGTTTAAAAATATTTTCCGTTTGTAATGTTATCTGCACATCTTCTCCTCACTTATTCCTGGTAGAACATCTTGGTTCTGCCTTTTTGCGATAAAGGTCATCTAGGTATCTAAGTTGTGGAAATGATTTTTCTTGTCTGATCAAAGTTTCTGTAAGCGCCTTCATACAAAATTTCTAAGTGAAATCTGTTGGCCTTTAAATTGAACTACATTCTGTTTGGTGGTGCAGAGGAATTACCGCTTCTTCTTCATGTTCGTATTCTCAATTACCTTACTTTGCCTATACGTCCATGGCTTCTGCTGGGTCTATATTAGAAGGATCATGGATGGTGAGCAGACCAACATCTGGAAAGCAATGGGGAAGACTCCTGCCTCCATTGTGCTAATCGTTTATACATTCATATCAGTCTGGTTTGTTGGTGGTCTGTCTATCTTCCATCTTTATCTTATTGGGACAAACCAGGTAATATATTTTTTGACAGCTGTAATGTTTCAGATGTTTCAACTTCTTTTTCTTTGTTTCTGTAGTTCTCTAAATGATTAAAGCTCATGACGGACTTTGATTTTCTAGGATTAGGTTAATGTTTTTGACACTTGAGTCTTCTATCTGCTTGCAGTCTACATATGAAAACTTTAGATATCGATATGATCGACGGGTTAATCCTTTTGACAAAGGTGTAGTCCGTAACTTCTTAGAGATATTCTGCACCAGTATTCCTCCCTCCAAGAACAGATTCAGGGCCAGAGTGCAGAGAGAACCTGGGATACCAGCTCGCGAAGTGGCTGGTGGCTTTGTTAGTCCGAACTTGGAGAAAACAATGAGCGACCTAGAAATGGGAAGGAAGCCAGGTTGGCATGAGACTGCTACAGGAACTGATGATTTTGATGGACAACCTAGAAATGATAATCAGTTAGATAAGGATGAAGAGCTCTTGGCTGCATCCCCAGAGCTAAGCAACACCACCTTGGCTGAAGGGCGTAGTATCCTTCATCCCAGGCGCTCTAGTTGGGGAAGAAGAAGTGGAACTTTGAATATACCACCTGATGTAATTGCCATGGCATCTGAAATTGGAGTGTCTAATCGGACTACTGTCAGTGATAGTGCTTACCGGATTGACAACCAGCAATTGTAGTTTGCCTGTATGCTGTTTAAATTATTGTAGAACTGACAAATAGAGGTCTTAAGCCAAAGGATGATCCTATGACCTGTCCATCCCTTCAATCGATGGGGTCAGGCTTGAGGAGGTGTGCTGTTGTGTGTATAATTCTGTTTTCCATCTACGTTTAGTTTTCTATTATTGAAAGTTCATTGAAATGTGCTTAATCTGCAAAGAGAAAATTCTTACCAGTGATGGCTTCCAACTGTTATATGTGATATATTGTGAAGATACAAACTCTATTCTACTTCTTCCCTCTTTTTGGGTAATTGCCTCAAGTTATCACATATGTGAATCTATAGCCACTGTTATTGTGAAGATACAAACTCTATTCTACTTCTTCCCTCTTTTTGGGTAATTGCCTCAAGTTATCACATGTGAATCTATAGCCACTGTTAGCATCAGCATTTTGCTCTAGATGTGCACACTCCTTGACTTGAGTTTTCTAGAGAAACACATGGTCAGTTTTAGCAAGGGCGTAAATGGTTCACAATAACACTGAGAGTATCTTCAAAGCAATTTATAGACATTTATCACCTAGAAAGGTAGCCTTGACGTCTTCTGTTTACTTTGATGCCTCCATTAGCAACGGGTGTTTGGTCGTTGGATGGGATGAAGAGGACTTTTTTTTCGATTACATTCAGATTCTCAAGAGGAAAGCAGATCAAAATTAGGTTGTTTCAACAAATTCATGATGCACCTCAAGATTTTCCATTCATGTTTAAGGACGGTCCATGCCAAAAACAAAACAAAACAAAACAACAACATACCCGTGGAGTCCCACAACATGCCAAAAAAACATCATCATGATTAATCAATTTATTGATCCACACTACAAAATCCCAAATGAGAGATGGCATCCATCTGCGGTTACAATAAATCACACAACGAATGTATTGAGAATAGACCTTGTGCGAATTGTAATTGCTACCATGTAATTGACAGTGTAGTTTAGTTTTCATTAGCACAATGGAATGGGAAGAGTGCATATTATGCAGCTAAACATTCTTCACTGCATGTTCTGAAACCGTTTGACAAGCATGAGGGTCATTTCCATATAACGTTGTGCACAGTTGGTTAGACAATTATATTCACTGGAGCTGAACTTGCTTCCAGGTGTTCCAGTGATACATTTATCCCAACAAGTACTTGTAAGCTTTCCAACCATTTCATTGATCATGGCCCTTTCCTTCTCTTGCTGTAGAAAATTAAGAATTAGTGAGATGAACACACTCTTAACCATATCAGAATACTAGGGCTATTAAGAACAGCAGAACACAAGGGTTAACTGGACAACTGATATTTTATAAATTGCTCAACACCAAGAGGAACCACCAAAAAAAAAAAAAAAAACTTAAACAAATCAAGACATCGAAGCAATTCCAAGTCATGGAATATCCATTCTAATACTATAAGAAATGCAAGATTCTGACTCACGTAGCTTAAGATTCCAAAGCACACTGAATCTCTTAGCTTAATATGCGAAAGAGGAAAAGGCAATGAACAAGATCCGAACGATCCTCACAAATATGTATTGTTGTGAAGAGGTGGGGAATGGTTGACAGCTATGTGAGAATTTCAGTAAGCATATTTACTGTAGTCATGAGGAAATAATGTTTAGAAGTAGCTGCAGAAACTTTCTAATAAACTGTTCTACGGAGAAAGAACATAAATTCTTTAGGCAAAACCTGACAAAGAATCCTATTTTACTAGTATGTTGTGTCCAACAGGCCTCAAAAAATTGCAGCACGAGAATTAAGTGCGTACAGGTTACAGATGCCGGTGGAAAGAAAATTAAGGACTACATCATTAAGCACTTAAAAGTGAAATCCAAAAATAATGAGCTCGAACAACTTTAACAAATCATGATTTTTCCAAGATGGTATCCAACTTCCTTATAGATGACCTTCACAGAGTGACTTCCTGTTAGATTGATGGCACAGGACTTGGGACATAATCAGCCATCCCGCAAGCAAAAAGGAAAACTAGCAAATAAAACTTCCGTGTAGCTAGAGTGAGATCAAACTGTGATTAAGATAAATGAGCTCAAAAGTTTTCTTCTCATTAGTTTAAGAGCTGCAAACTCATTGGAGCTTCATAAGATAAATGAGCACAAAAAAATTAACTCTTTACTAGTTTAATAAGCTGAAAAATTTATTCAAAAAGCTTCACAGAAAATTTTGGGTGATTCTAGTTCCATTCCTTATAGGAATTTGCAGCATCTACAGTTTTTCCAGTCTTCTTATTGCTTTACTAAGGTCAGAAGAAAAAGTGGGATCAAAATCACAAACTTAACTGTGTCAAATTTTGGTTCACGTCTATTCTATAGTACCACCTCATGTTGGAGGATTATTCCAGGTGATTGCCTTATCTTCTCTCACAGAAAGTAGGCTTTATGAAACTAAGCCAGAGAGACAAACAAAATGAACCAATTTCTCAACTATTTAGATCAATATTAATAGAAAGTCAAATGAAGCATTATTGAGCACAGTACCATTTTAATAGTTTTTTTTTTTTTGGATTTGCACCGGGTGTCCGAGTCTCTTAGAGACTCGACTAATCCTGGGGATGCATAGGCTCTCGGCAAGGAGATTCCCGCAAGTGCACCACGGTTAATTCAGATTTTACCCAGTCCGATGACCCTCAGAAATTGTTGAGAGGGAGCAAACCCCAAGGTTCAAGTCTATTAATAGTTGGTATACGCCCTATAACAATCTTTCAGGATGAAAGATCCATGTGAGTAATAACACTACTCTAACCGGATCTATCAACACTTAAAACAGAGTCAGACGACGCTTCTGTAATCACTAAACTTTTTGACTAAAGCAGCTGAAGTAATCGTCCAGAACAAAATGGAAGGCAAATTTAGTTCCAAGAATCTCAAACAATAAGTACAAAGCCGAATAAAATTAGTAAAGTGTGCTTGCATGGCTGTGCATAAACAGATATACACAATCAACCGAATCGGAAAAACTCACATTGAGAAAATTCTGCAATTCTGGGGACTGAAGAGCTGAAGGATCCATGGAGACTTTCCCGGAGCAAATCTAATGTTTCTGATTTTCCGGTTAGAAGGAAATTTTATCGACTTGAACCGTATTGCAAAACCCTAACCGATTGAATCGGAATATGAAGTAGAATTAGATGGTTGTGTTGGACTGGCCCATAAATTTTAAAAAGATTTGGACTTCTAAGCCCATTGAGCGTCCGTAAGTTGATGGCCCGTCTCTATATTTGTATCATTTAAATTCATTATTAGGT
>JAPFFP010000094.1:19519534-19533432 GCA_026153255.1 Solanum medicagineum | reverse complement strand
TAGGAGAGTGGTGGGGGGTTGGGGGGTTGGGGTTGGGATAGGGTGCAGCTGTGCAGCTACTACTTCTGTCACTAGAAATCAAGTAACAAAATTTAGATGAGATGACTTCCTTGCTTAAATTTGTGTTATGCTCATAGAAATCATGATCTGAAAGTAACAACAGCCTGTAGGACAAGTGCTTTGTTTCTGAAGTAGTGTCAACCACCCTCCTTAATGTAAACTAGGAAATAGATGCAGACTGTAAATGACTATTGATCAACTATTTAGTGGCCAACTGTGTGCAGAGCTTGTTTCCCTTGCAGATAGGTAAAAATTCTTCCTCCAACTATTATCTCTATGACCAACACTGCATCTCCATCCTATTCTTCCCCTTTCTACCAACAATGACATCTCCCATATTCAAATGCAACAAGCACACACGGGGTGGGTTCTCACGAAGTCACTACATTGTTTTTTATGTAGACCATATTATGTTGACAAGATCTCTTCAGGTTAAGGTTTATGCAATTTTAATCCATGCATACGCGTAATATATTATACCTAACTTTTTGCAGGCAATTGACCATATTATCAATTCTGCTGCAAAATCAAACTACATGTCTGCGGGTCAGATATCTGTTCCCATTGTTTTCAGGGGTCCTAATGGTGCTGCTGCTGGTGTCGGTGCCCAACACTCTCAGGTATATTTATGAACTGAAAATATAGTGTGCTGCTGTTGGGTTTCCTTCAAGTGTGATGGAATCAAGCTACACTGTTTATATTATTTAACAGCTCTATATTTGATATTTTGTCTTTCTCTGGGGTTGGTAGTAATCATGAGCTAGCCATTCACTAATGAAGTTGATTCTTAACTAGAGCCAAATAGCAAAATTACACAGAACTGTTACTCTAGATTTTTCTGATATTCTACTTTCTGGTTTTGAATGGATTTTTATAAAAGTTGTTAGCTTTAGTTGAGCGGGAGCCTTTTGAGGCACTGGGGTATGTTGTTGTTGTTGTTGTTGTTGTTAGCTTTAGTTGATAATCTTATATAGAGAGCACATGTTATTGGTATATTAGTAAACAGGGAGAGGGTTTCTAACTACCACGTGATGCATTTCAAGCTAACTTGGCTAAGGAATTGGTAATTGGTGAGGCACTAGATGTGAATAAGGGTGTTTTGTATTCTGATCAGATCACTTTCCTGCTGCATGCTGAACGTTCTGAATATATTTAGTCATCTACAGAGAGTTCGGTATCGTACCTGATGCTGGAATGGCTAATTTTTAGGATCCAAGTTATTGATATAGCAAAATTGCTAGTATAATTATTCGTTAAAAAAGTTAGATGTCTGTGAATATGGCCGAGATCTTTTCTGTTTGATGAACTTTGGTTGAAATAAATTATTCTAAGGTCTCAAGTTGGTGGTAATTGACTTGAGCGTTGGGGTTTGCTTCCTTTTCAAGGTCTCAAGTTCGGAACCTACTGGGTGAAAACAATTTCTGAGGGCCATCGGACTGGGTAAAACCAGAATTAGCCGTGATGCACTTGCGGAAACTCCTTGCCAAGGGCCTGTGCACCCCGGGATTACCCGGGGCTCTAAGAGATTTGGGCGCCCGGTGCAAATAAAAAAAAAAATTCTAAGTGCTGTGAAGATTAACAAGGATCATTTTTTTATTGGGAAACTATCAGGGAAATTTCCAAAAGAAAATTAGGGGCATTTCACGAAAGATTATGGGAAACAGTATCTGCACTAGTGAGTGATGCAAGTCACTGTGATTAACTTTTGCATTTTGCAACCCAGTTGCATTGATTCCTGAGTCTTGCATGGTTCTTAAGTCATGCACCCTAATTCTCCCATTTTTATGCCGTGTCAGAATTTCAAATGTACAAGTTTTAAAATTTATTCATGAAGTTCATTGTGTTATGGGTGGAAATATTGCTCATCTTGCTGATGGAAGGAAACATAATTTTGATGAGGGGAAGGATTTCATCTTTGATAATTAAAAGGGAGTTTTTTTTCTATAGTACTTCTGCGAGCTCGTTTTCAGAGTGCTCTAACGAAAAACCTGAGATAAAAGTAGATGCAAGTGCAGGTCAAAGAAAGGAGGGAGGAATGTAAGAATCAAATTGTCTTTGTCAATATATCTCGTGATCTTTTAAATTCAGTCCAATAGCATCCGCTTGCATATTCTTTTTAATTTATTTGGTTGTTTCAGTCAATTATTAGCTGACATTGATGTTATCTTCAAGCTCCATCTCTCAATGTGCATGTGCGCACTAGTATTGCAAGCTTTGTATTGGATAAAGCTCCATGGTCCTTTCTTTTAATATTTTTTGCAGTGCTATGCGGCATGGTATGGTGCATGTCCAGGATTAAAGGTACTAGCTCCGTACTCTTCCGAAGATGCTCGTGGCTTGCTCAAAGCTGCTATCAGGGATCCTGATCCTGTTGTGTTTCTGGAAAATGAATTGCTGTGAGTTTACGGGTTTAGTTATCCAAAATGTTGTTTTCTTTATTCTTTCTCAATATGTATCCACGTCACTTGATTTTCCTGATGCAGATATGGTGAGTCTTTCCCTGTTTCAGCTGAAGCTCTTGATTCTAGTTTCTCTCTCCCCATCGGAAAAGCTAAGGCAAGTTTATCCGTGTATGTCTTACATTGTTCTATATCATCTTATGTGCTATTGTTCCTTACTTTACAAACATTGACAGATAGAACGCGAAGGGAAGGATGTGACAATCACTGCCTTCTCAAAGATGGTTGGCTATGCTCTCAAGGTATGCCGAATTTTTCCTTAGCAGTGTTGGACCATTTCTGCATGAATTCCAGTTTCATCCTCCATGACAAACTTTTGATGGCTTCTCTGCTTATGGAAAGACGGTTATTAGTGTTATTGGATCTGAGTATATCAATTAACAAAATGTTTCCAACCAATGAAGCACATGACAGTAGAAGGATATCTACACCTAGTAGCTATTCTTTTGAAAGATTTTTTTTGCCTGATGGATTTGAGGAATATCATCACAAGTCATGAATCTTGTGACGACGTTCAGCTTTGAAGTATGATTCATCTATTATCTTTCAACTTGGACAGAAATACTTCTGATCTGAGGAGTCTTAGATGGATCGAACTTGACTGATTTTAAGCAGCTGACTTTATACTGTGTCTTGATTTGTGTTAAATTAATTTCGGATGAGTAAAATAACATGTTTGGCCTTGGATTGAACTATTTGCGTATGAGTAAAATAACTTTTTGGACCTTGGATTGTGTTAATTAGTAAGTGTTAATTCTCATTCTTCAATAACAATTATTGATTCGTAATTGCTGAAGTTTTAGATCCTCTGCAAAAACCATTAATGTACAAAGAATAGTCTACAACTTGCGATAATCTGCTAGAGGGGAACTCTCTTTAGGATGATGCTCTCTTTAGTTTACTTGTGCAATTCTATGCGTAATGACATCTAAACTTGCATAGGCTGCTGAAATTCTTGCCAAGGAAGGAATTAGTGCTGAGGTATGACTTCTGAGTTCATATCTTGTTTTGCTTTTATACTGGTAAGCACAAAAAGTTCCTGCTTTTCACTTCTCTTTTCTCTTCTGTAATCAGGTTATAAATCTGCGCTCAATCCGACCACTTGATAGACCTGCCATTAATGCATCTGTGAGGAAAACCAACAGACTTGTTACTGTTGAAGAAGGATTTCCACAACATGGTGTTGGCGCTGAGATCTGGTTACTCTCTTCTAACAGTCTTAGAACATTATGCACTCACCCAACCCAAAGTCCTCCCCTTCGCCCAACTCAGCAAAAAAAATTGAGCTCCTTTGTGTATATATATATGTTTTAACAAGGTAAAGCTACTTTGATATCGATGTAACTTACAGGATTACATTTTCCTAATCTTACTAGTGCATCTGTGGTTGAGGAGAGCTTCGAGTATCTTGATGCACCAGTTGAGAGGATAGCAGGTGCTGATGTTCCTATGCCATATGCAGCAAATCTTGAAAGAATGGCTGTTCCACAGGTCTGTAGTCAAAGATTTTCTTTGGTCCTCAGCAGTTCGGCTTTTATATTTTATTTAATCATAAATGGGTGGTTTTGTTAGGTCTTTCATAGTTTATAAATTTTAGGTTGATTCTAGTTATGACCTTAAATTTCGTAGATCCTTCATCTTCCCTGTCTTAATGTAGGCCATATCAGGACCAAATATTTATACACATGTATCTCAGATCTATCATAAACAAGTCCATGTAACATAGGTATGGTTAATGACAACATGGTACATATAGAAGTTAAATGGTCGAAAAAATAAATGATCCACACGTGGTTGAGCTTGGAACTCTCTGATGTATGTAGATGATAATATAATGTTGAATAAGGTCTGTCTAATGCACTCAGGAAAAAATAACATATTAGGTTGGCCAATAGAACATCCAAGAATGACATCTCCTGCAGTTGCATATTACGGAAGACAATTGGTAGGCAGGTATTCAGTGGTCCAAGCTCAGGCTAGATAAATTCTGACCATTTGCCAAATAATGAATGTGCAAGTTCTACAAAAGTTTTGTCCATGGAATATGTCATATGACAGTAAACATATAGACGTAGCATATCCACGAGAGTGTTAGTAGATATGCAGATAATAAGATGAGTAGGTGGTTATACAAGATTGGACGTGATAAAAAATGGTCACATCATACACAGGGTGCAGGTATCACACACAGACGATAACATGAGGGAATGCCCGAGGATATATTTTTAGTGACTTTCTGTTGGTCTTAAGTCTAAACACAGAGATATACATACTTTAGTTCATTCATTTTGTTAGCCACTTGATTATATTTTGAGATCAAAAAAACCATGTACAGGATTTAATGTTTTTGCTCAGCTGCTGTTATTATCAGATGCAAATTAATAAAGCACATCTCACTTTACTTGATTAAAAGAAAAACGAGAGAAATCCTGAGGTAGTTTGATCTTGTCCTACTTGGACCTCTAATATGTACTGGCCTATAGGTGAGGTTCTTCAATGATTGATGGTTATAGAAAGAAGACAAGGTAAACCTAAAAGCATAAGGATAAAAGTTATGTCAAAAGACATACATTTTCTTATAATCCATGTGGATTTAATTAAAAATAAAATGGAAACAAACAATCCATTTAGGCAGATCGTTGGAAATAAAAGAATGCTTAAACTGGGTCAATGTTTGTAAGGAATTTTCGTAGTTTCAGTAGACTTGTATGTTCATGTAGGGATAATATTTGGATCTAAAGAATCTCTAACTTGCTTTAGAATGCGTTATTTAGTATTGAAATTGATCAGGATAGAGCTGAATGAATACAATGTTTTGAGTGCTTGATCTTAACTTGGAAATTGAGAAATAGTTGGCTAATTGTTTGACTGATGGAATAGTGCAATGCGTCTCCTGGTATATCAGTCTAATTGAGAAAGAAATTGGAAAGTAGTTGGAACAAGTTACCAGAGTTCAGTATGACTAACTGAGAGTCCATATATTGTATCCATGCAAATACAGATAATATGCATGAAACATGAAGATATTGGTTAATATTTACCTTAATAAAACAATGGATAACTGAGTAGCTCATGGAGAATATTTCTTCTCATATTTTATTGGTGAATTGCATTTGCAACTTGATGTTCCATGTTTTCCTTCATATGAACACATTCATGACGTGTTTGAATTTTTCGATACAGATAGAAGACATCGTTCGTGCAGCCAAGAGGACTTGTTACCGATCAAGTAACTAAATCGTTTCCAATGGCGGCAGCTGCTTAGGCTTGGTTTACAAGGTCTTGCTTGTTTCAAAGCATTTAACTTCTTTTTGTGGATAACAATTCTTTATCTGCCTATGAGCATATGTTTCCCGCAATCTTCTGAAAGGTTTACTCTACTGTAAAATCAGCTAAACTGGTAAAAGAATGAGTTCTGCTGCCAAAATTCTCAGCCACACGAGGAAATAGTTCTTGTAGAAAATAAATTTTACAGCTTCTTTCCTTTCTTGGTCATACGTTCAGGAAAATGTTCTTATTAGAGAATACATGCGTTCTGGGAAATAGCAAATTGCAGTGCCAATGCTTGTTTCTTCTTTTGTCCAATAGTCTATTACTCTCTTAGCTGTTGTTGCTACTATAAAATAGAAAATGTCCAAGGGAACGCCCGCTCTATGCAAGATGGCTTCTCTTTTCTTAGACAAGTGATCTGCAATATATCTTCTTAAACTTGTTTATTACTTACTTTTTAACCATGTTACTGTAGTATTTAAATACATCATACTGCTAGTTGAATCTAATTAAACACTCAAAACAATTTACCTATCAAGATTAGTCCTTCCAGAGTTGAAATGAAATAGCGTACTTGGAATATTTCACATATTTTAGGCTTTCAAGTTATCTTTATTGAATGAATACATGGTGGGAAATATATTTCCTTGAGAAAGTACCTTAGGGTACCTTAATAAGGTTCATAACTTGACTTCTTTCCCTAGAGGAGGAGTCACGAGGCGGAAGTTCCTAAATATACAAGCAACCAAAGGTGATTTTTAAAGTCCCTGAACAGGAATTTAGAAATCTTAATCACAGTTCACACCTATTCACAAGCAAAATGCGTACAATATCTAAACCTTCAAAGAAACAAACTTAGCAGCATGCAGGAAACAAGCTCTTCCTGCCATACTTAAATAGACAAATTAAAGTAGACGTAATCTGAAGCAACTACCAAGCAATGTCAATATCACGAAACAGATGAAACTCCGCAGAAACAAACCCCCCGAAGAAAGTAAAAGGAGAACATTTCCTTGACACCAAAGAAACAAACAGTTACATAAGGATTCAACCAGACTATGCTTGAAATCGGCTCAACATAATAAACTGGACTAGTACTTTTTTATAAAACTTATTGCAACAATAGAGAGCATGATACAACTCAACCCCAAACAAAAGTAGGGATTAACTATGTAAATCCCCACAAAAAGTAGGGATTAACTCAATCCATCTATGTCACTAGCGGTGATGGTATTATTAAAGTTTTCTTTGTCAAGTAAACTTATTGATTCCCTGCAACAAGATGGTTGTATAACACTTAGATGATAGAATTTGAATAGAAAAAAAAAAAAAAAGACAATAAGAAAGGAAGACGTAGTGCAGGTCTAAACTGAAGAGAATAACAGGTTACGAGCAAGAATGTAATACAGTAATTTAGCAGAATAAATTTACAAAAGACAGCAATAGGCAAACTTAGGCTGAACTCTTTAAACAATATTTCACCCGGAAAGTCCACTTCCTCCCCATGTTCCATATGCAATTTGCTTGATATTGTAAAAATGACATCAGAATCTTCACACGATGTGAAGATATGTCAACAGCAAACCATAAAGGAGAGAGAAACAAGATTGCCAAGCAACAGTATAACCGAGTGATTCTATTCTGGTCATCAGCTTTTGCTGGAAGGCTATATAACATCAAAATATGAGTTGCAGGAAAAGGTTTCTAGATGGACAACAGCTTTTCAAGAGCCATGTTTTCATCCCAACCAGTTGCTTCCAAAGTACTCCTCACTTGAGCTTCAGGAAAGCCCATTTCCACCAGCTTCTGTATCTGGGGCATTAATTGTACTCATTCAGTAGCTTATTCGGACGCTGTAAGATCTACCCACGAGCCACCAGAAACTAAAACAAAAAGGAGGAAACAAAAGCATGTAAGAACTGCACACCTTCTCATCTGCAGCAAGTGTGGATGTTTTTGCAAAAGTTTCAGTCCAGTAACGAGCTGTGCCGATAAAGGTCTGGTGGTCTCTAAGATACTGCAACAGCAAGAAATAAGAGTGATCAGAAGAAAGGAAAGTTGGTGAAGGAAGGATGCAAGACACAAATAAGGCCAAGATTCAAAGGGGGGAGGATAATACTGAATGTATGAAGCACCTGTTGTGCAACAACTGCATCTTGTGGATCATCAGGTTCAGGAGCAGAAAGTAATGCTTGGATAGAAAGGAGAGCTGTCTTGAGAGTTAGCGCTGGGCTCCACTGGTCCTTCAGGATGTCTAGGCATATTGCTCCACTTTGACTACTGATGTTGGGATGCCTTCAAAGGGAATTTAATACATAAAAGCACTTGAATCATAATTTCACTAGAAGGGAACAGGAAAAAAAGACCTTTATCAAACATTAAAGGGGCTACTGTGACGCTTCAATTGGATTCATTATGTTCAAGGCCTATCTAAGAGACAGTTGTTTGGTAGTGAATATCCTGCTAAAAAAATGTCACTCTTAAGGTCACTTACATTGCTCATACTACTCTCTTTTGGTGTGATAACTGCAGTGTCAATGGCTAGCTTGACACCTCGGTTAATTCCATGGAATTTGACCCTAAGATCTCGTGATTTTCAACCCACTTTGTTGACCACTAGGCCATATCACTTGGGTGCTACACTGTCGTTCTTTTGTTGTTGGTCTGTAGGTCCATGGAGCAGAGGTTGTGTACAGTGTGATGAGGTATCTGTGGCTATAATTCAATGGTGAAAATATAGGTTGAATGATAGATGTGAGAAAGTATTATATTTAAGCTCCAGTGAAATGACCACGATAATCTTAGTACTCTAGCGTATTAATATTAAGGAAGCAAAGTAGAGGAGTTCCTATGATATTAAGCGGTCATCTAAAACAAGATACCCAATGAAATTCCACTGCCTGGGTCTGCGGAGGGTAGAGCATATGTGGAGATGGAGCCCTTGGTTCAAGTACATCAAACCCAAGTAAAAGAAGAAGCATTTATTAATAAGAAGAGCAGTGCAAATTCTAGAAGCAAAAAACACTAACAATAGTAAAATAGTGTGATAATTGAAAATACAATAATAACATATGGCAGTAACTATACAGACACAAATAGTACTAGGGCAGGCACTAACAAGCTCAAATACTTCAAATCTAATGCGCAACCTCTACTCTTTCTTATCCCTCTAATCTCTGCCGCAAGACAATCCTCCTCCCCAGCTACCCCTCTAATCTAATACGCGACCTCCACTCTTTCCAATCTAGAGTCATATCCTGGATAATGTAAAGTTGCGTCATGTCCTATCTAATCACCTCTACCGAATACTTCTTCGATATACTTCGACCTCTCCGTGTATCCCCTAGAACCAGCCTCTCACACCTCCTCACTTTGGTGTTAGCACCTCCTTCGCACATGCTCAAACCATCTCGTCTCGCTTTCCTCATATTGTATACATAGAGGCCACTCCCATCTTTCTTCGAAATAATTTCATTCCTAATCTTATCGCTCCTAGTATGCTCACACATCCATCACAACATCCTCATCTCTACATCATGCATCTTTTAAACCTATGAGTTCTTGACTGACCAACGCTCCACAACATCACTCTAGAATTTACCTTTTAAGTTTAGGTACCTTCTTATCACGAACTCAAGAGGCAAACCACCATTTCATCCCTGCTGCCCCAATACAATGTATGACATCATTATTGATATGATGTCCCCATTACCTTAGATTACAGACGCAAGATACTTAAAAACTTTCTCCCGAGATTAGTTTGTGTGGCAAGCCTTATCCCATGTTCTGCTTCATGCACTGCCATATTGAATTTGCAATCTAAATATTCCGTTTTGGTCCTAATCAATTTGAATCCTTTGGACTCGAGTCAACTTTGAAACCTCCAACCAAGCATCAACTCTGTCTCGTGTCTCATCAATTAATCTATGTTGTTCGCAAATATCATACATTATGGAACCTTTTCCTAAATAACTCATCTATAACTAAGGAAAATAAAAAAGGGCGATGAACCGATCCCTGATGTAGTCCCATATCAACTAAGAAGTGCTTCAAGTCTCATCTCACCATTCTAATCCAAATATTGGCGCCATCATACATGTCCTAAATCGTCCTAATAAAAATCACCGAAACACCTTTAGCCTCCAATCACCTCCATAGGACATTCCTCGGGACTTTATCATATACCTTTCAAGATCAATGAATATTATATGTAGGTCCCGCTTTCTCTTTCTATACTCCTCCATCAGTCTACACATGATATGGATGAAGTCAATACTCGATTGTCCCGACATGAATTTTTAAATTGATTCTAAAATATGGACACCTATCTCCTCACTCTCATCTCCACCACTCACTCTCAAACCTTCATAATATGGCTTAACAATTGATACACCTATAATTATTACAGTTTTGGATATCACCCTTGTTTTTATATAGTGGAACCATTACTCCACCTCCATTCTCCGGACATTTTTGCCATTTGAAACTAGCTATTAATTGCATATGCATGGAGAAAGTGTAAGGCTCTTAAAAAATAAGAGATGATGTGGTTCCTTGAGAAATTATTTGTAGGATAAAACACCAAGGCAACACTAAACACACCAAGGCAATGCCAAGTATGTGCAAGTGGCTTTCTCAGCTCTAGTGATGCTAAAGATTGACTATTTCAACAGTGAAAAGATTACCTATTGAACCTATTTGATGAATTTGAAAACTTGGTTAAGTGGCATACTCGAGCTTTAATAGAGGAAGCAAGGCTAACATTAAACATGTTTTCATTCGAGCATATTCAAGTAAAGATTTCATTAATTTATTTATTTTGGGTGGGGTGGGGGTGCTAGGACAACTTGTTGATGTTAAACAAGAAAACTTCTTCAATTATATGTACAGAACAAGTAACAATAGTGTGAAGAATTTAAGGTTTCATCCAAGAAAAAGGTTAAAAGAGTACACCAGAGACTAGAATAAAAAGATAGGTCTTGGTCAAGTAGCTATGGCTGAAATGTGATTTTGGTCACAAGTTTGAGTCTTTTCACCATGCCAACTAAGCTTGGTATTTAAGTGGAGAAGGATAGAGAGACAGCCTATAGTTCCCATGTTTGAAAGTTACGGTTGATCCTAAGGATTGGCACCAGATGGATTTCTAGGTCAAAAAAAGAAAAAAAATAAAGAGTATGCTAGACTTAAATCAAATTGCAGAGGAAGTCCATTTTAACACTGTTTAAGCTCGGCGCCACACTTATACTTTGCAGACACAGATGATAACGAGGTTTTTTTTTTTTTTTTTTTGGAGAAAAGATGTATAATGAGTTTAGAACTCAAAAAATGGAACTCTCATTAAATAACTTTGAGTATTTAAGAAATGATTATAAACCTCAGTTTCACTAGAAAGACTAATTTGGTTCTGGACTCCTTTCATCACCTCCTGCTAACCATCCACCCACAACGTAGATTTATACTGGATGGTTCTAAAATATCAAGTAATTCAAATGGTCCGATGTCTGACCATATCACATGAGCCCACTATAGAAAAGTCTAAATGAAATTAAGAGTTGTCAATATTCGATACAAGAGACAGTACCATAGTTGCAATCAATAACAATTCAGCAGGTAATGTGCAACTTGTTTATTCCTTCCTATTTACAACCTAAGTCAGCACTTCAATGTATGAAATGTTGTAAAGGCATTGCTTCAGTTACCACAAAGGAGAAGAAATAATAGAAACAGATGGTAGAGCATGTATGGTTTCTCATACCAAACTTTTGTGGCGAACTTCATTTTTGGAGGCTCGAATGGGTAGCCATCTGCAAAGACAAAGCTTCTTGATTTAGGAGGCATACAAAAAACAGAGTTACCGTTAACTAACTTTAAGGGGCTCCCCATTCCAAGTGTCTAAATGAAAACTCATAACAAGTTCAGGGGTGAAAATCGCAAGTGTATTCATAAACAGCATAAAGGCAGTGCTGGAATTTTTCTTATCAAAATAAGATTGAGCTCCACCAGAAGTAGGTTTTCTTTTCTACAGACACGAGGAAAACTCAGCCCTTTTACCTTGTGATGTCTTTTACCTACCATCAATCGCTCAAGATGAATTTCAGATGTCACCAACAATGTGAGTAAATGAACTTTCACCTAGTATTCAGTACCTATACAAGTTTGTTGTCAACATGAATACATGTAAGGGAGCCAGTAATAGGAGACACATATTTCAGTACCAGCAGTCGGAAGACCCTTAAGGTTATGCATATTTTGACAACAAAGGACAGCTTTGAAATACGAGGATCAACCCTTTCCATTATCAAAACAGTGGAAATAACCCATACAAAATTTATTGTAAATTAAGAAACACTCAACAATTGATAACAGTAAATAATGGTGCAACTCATCTTCATTCAGGTCGATATACAAGGTATATAGTTCTAAATAAAAGCAGATTGATTTCTTCTCCTTAAACACTCTGTCATTAACAAAATCTATCAGTAACTCCTTCAAGTGCCACACTAACTGAAAACGATTCAATTTTCACCCAATAAAGCCTCAACAGCACCCACCCATCCATTTATATATACACTATTCTATAGGAGTATCATATTTCGGTAATCCAAATTCAAAACCCTAGAACCCCTCAAAAAAAATAAAACCCACCTTCAAAATTCACACTTTTTATCTGTATCCCAATAATGTAGAACGATGATAGTCGGATTAAGAAGCAATTGGCGAGGGTTACCAGTAAGAGTGATATCGATCTTGAAAGTACCGCCTTCATAAGGAGTACCAGTAGGACCAGGGATTGTACCAATCAAGTGAGTGAGACTGTCACCTTTAAGGGTTACATTGATTCCAGAAACCTGAACATCTCTGTTGCATTCATGGAGCTCCTTTTGAACCCTAGCCAAGTCCACCATTCTTTTCTCTCTTCCAATTTGCTTGAAAGTTGCCCCTGCTTTTTGTAGGAAGATGGGCTGAGAAACTGAGGGAGTAAAGTGAAACAGAAATAGAGGGCAAAAGGGTCCAAAAAATCCTCAACAATTGAAAAATATAACAAAATAGCCCTTCGTTTTGTTCTTTTAGTACAATAATACCTCTTAACTATAAATGTCAAACAAAAATGCCCTCTTTTTTAGTAAATTGATCCAATTACACCTATACTCCGTTAATGGATTTCCAAGTCTGATGTACCATCCTTTTTAATAGTGCGACTAATTTTTTTTTTTAAAAAAAAAATGTGATAGACTTCATCTTGAGGAAAAGAATATTCCACTTTTTTTTATATTATATATTTTTCCCTCGTTAAAAAAACTTAACTCATCGACAACTACTTAAGTTATATGTATGTTTTACTTAGACATCTCAATTAAAATGTCTATCACTTTAAATTTAAACATTTATATATATTTTTTATTCAAATCAAATATACCAACTTTTTAAACAGAGGCAAATCTAGGAATTCAACAACATGGGTACATCATTACTTTATTTTTAAAAAAGAGACAAAATGGTATTGTTGGTTGGAATTAAACCCCCAACCTTCATGTTAACAAAGAGCTCTTAATTCAGTGAACCAATTTGTCATTTTAAGATTGGGTGTCTTTAGCTAGTGTTTAATATATTCTTTAAGAATTATACAAGAATATACTGAATTTAATCGGATGATCACTGGTTCGCGTGATCCCTTGATGACTATCCTTTGCGATGGCTCAGTGATTTAGCTTGAGACTTTTATGTTGAAGGTCTCAAATTTGAAATCTGTTGTTAGTGAAAACAACAGATTTGCCTTCTAGGTTGAGCTCATCGCACTGCGCTCACCTAATGCGGATTATCTCTCTTATCTAATTTGCGAACTATTGCTAGAAACGAGAATTTTACCCTATACATATCTAAAAAATAGCGATTACAGATCTTTAACATCACGAAAAAAAAAGAAAATACCCCCAATGACTTAAGCCTACTGAAATTGTACCTTTTGTTCTTTTAGCTTTTTTCAACTTGGAAGGTAAGCATATATGTGGGGCCTAATTGTTACTCCTAATAAAGTGGATAATTTTTATAAAAAGTTTTTTTTTTTTTAGTCTAGATATCAACTTTCTTAGTAGATAAAGTTATTTAATA